>JAUTXW010001834.1:600000-975000 GCA_030620095.1 Kuschelorhynchus macadamiae
TTGTCCGATTGACATTAAATTTTGGTCAAACATTAAGGGTCATATTTGAATGATGTGGTAACATTTTGGTTAAAATCCAAATAGCGGACAAATAATTTTTTTGTAATTCGAAAAATCACCCTCCCAGGTTTTACATATCTTTGCGTTTTAGCGTCCCTAGATACCAAAAAATGTGTTTTACCAATTACGTCGGTCGGTATGTCGGTTTTTCTGTCTGACTGACAGTTCGCGGCATATCTTAAAAACTACTCATCAGGTTGACTTCAAATTTTAGTCAAAAATTAAGGCTCATATCGAAATGACCTGGTAATGTTTTACTAAAAATCCAGTATTCCGGAAGATGGCGGGCTAGTGAAACGTTAAAAAATTATTACTAAAAAAACTAATTATCCTATTTATCTCAAATTTTGCAAAAAAATCAATTATTATTTAGGAATCAACCGGTAAAATGTTGGTACAAATCCAAGAAGGCGGGACAAAATGGCGCCCTTATAAAATATTCAGAAAACTTAGTCTGGAAGAACTAGTTAATATACAGATTTCAAATTGTGCGCTATAACTAATTGTAGTATAGAGAACTAATAAAACTGTGGTACTAATTCAAGATGAGGGAACAAATTGGTGGCCAAATAAAATTTTTTTAATCTGAAAAAACTCATTTTCTCAGGTTTATACATATCTTCACGGTTTAGCGTCTCTAGATGTCAAAATATATGTTTTGTCACTTCATTCAATCCATCTGTCGGTTTGTCTGTCTATTTGGCAGTTCGCGCTATAGTTTAAAAACTACTCATCTGATTGACTTTTTTTTAGTCAAAAATTAGTAGTTATATGGGAATGACCTGGTAACATTTTGTTAAAAATCCAATATGGCGAAATAAAATAGCGGCCTAGTCAATTTAAACAAATTATTACTAAAAACTGCTTATCCAATTTACCTCAAATTTTGAACAAAAATCAAGTGTTAGTATTTAATTATAGTCAAAAGCAGTATTATCGTGCGGATCATACGATTTATCAACGAGAAAATTTTTAAGTTTGTTTTTCTTTTATTACGTGTAATCATATCCTCCGCATAAAATACGGAAGATGAATTAGATAGACCTATGATATTTTCATATGGAAAAAGAGGATAAACATATAAATACCAGCAGTTGCAAAAATCTTTGAGCGATGTCACTTCAAAGTCATATTGACAAGTCAGTGACAAAATGGGTAATAGAAAACAATTTTCGGGTTTTTTGCATCCACGAGCGAAACAAAGGGTATTAAATCTAATAAAATATTACGAAAATGAAAATTCACCGGCCAATATCCAGGAGACAGTAGCAAAAGCTCTGGCAATCGGTATAAGGACTGTGCAGAAAATTGTGCATGAAAAAAAGCATAATTTACTACCGAAGAAGATTAAGAAATGTACACGAAAAAAGCCAAAGACAAAAGACTTAAGTGACAATGTAAAAATGGATGTTCGTCATGCAATTTACAATTTATACACATGAAAAACTAATATAACCAACCCTTCAAGTTTTAAAAGAAGCTTTAAAAAATCGAGGCATATTGGAAATTAGACTAAAGTCGTTGTTAAAATTAATAAAAATGTTGGGTTTTCGATATAAAAAGGACTGTAATCGAAGATTTTTATGCGAGTTGCCACATATAGCAAGTCAAATTTAGAAAAGTGGTATTTTTAGAAGAGACTTGGATATTTTCTAATGAAAGTGGTTCGAAATCTTGGCAGGACGAGTCTGTAAAAAGTGTCAAGAGAAAAAAGGGATGTGGGACGGGAAAACGGTTCATCATTTTGCATGCAGGTTCTTCAACAGGATTTCTCCCAGATGCACGTTTACTGTTTTCTTCAACATCCAAAAGTATGGACTACCATGATAATATGAACTGTGAACTGTTTGAAAAGTGGTTAAAAGAACAACTGATTCCAAATTTAGATGCTCCATCTTTAATCATCCTGGACAATGCATCTTATCATTCAAGAATCTTAAATAAGAAACCTACTTCATCCTGGAAGAAAAGTGATATTTATGACTGGCGAATAAAACAAAAACAAAATCCTTTACCCAATATGCTGAAACTAGAACTTCTTTTAATGGAAAAATCTACTAAAAAACCAAACATATATGCCGTTGATAAAATATTACGAAAAAATGGACATGAGGTTTTACGACTGCCGCCATACTATTGCCAGTTTAACGCAATAAAATTAATATGGGCTGGGGCAAAATCATATTACAAAAAACACGTGAACAATGGTCTTACATCAGATGAAGTGCAAATTGTTTGGCAAGATTCAATTAATTATATTACGCCGGAGTACTGGAAGAAATCTTTGGCACATACGGAGAAATTAATATGGGATTGGTGGTATCGAGAACGAGTTCTAGATGTCTATATAGCACCAATGATCATTGCGGCATTTGAAGATGACTCAAAAGATGAGGACTTTTTTAGTGATGATGATATTTTTTAGTCTATAATACTAAGAAGTTTCTGAAGGATTATGTTAGTCTTTGACGTGTATAAATCACAAATTGCATTATGAATATCCATTTTTGCATTGTAACTTAAGTCTTTTGCCTTTGGATTTTTTCGTGTACATTTCTTAATCTTCTTCGGAAGTAAATTATGTCTTTTTTTCATGCACAAATTTCTGTACATTCCTTATACCGATTCTCAGAGCTTTTGCCACTGGCTCCTGGATATTAGCCGTGAATTTTAATTTAAAAATTTTTTTATTTAATTTGACACCATTTTTTTGCTTATTTTTTTAGTACATTTGTAATTTTGTAGGCAATAAATAAATAATTATAGAATACTTGTTCCAATTTTAAAGCGTGTTTAAAATAAGTAAATTTTTTTTTATTAACTATTATTAATTATTTATTAAGAAAAAATTTGATTTATAAAAATCGGTAAAATCGCTTTACCAGAAACTCGGTGCTAACGAAAAATACATGCTATATATATATATATATATATATATATATATATATATATATATAGGAGACCGAGGTTGGTTGTTACATTTTTAACAAAAACATTTTTGAGGCTTTTAAAAAAAAATTATTAAAAATAAAAACTATTTATTCGTTTACATCTAAATGTTGTGTATTTGAAAAGAAAGTGTTACATAAGTATTTTTATACTAAAATCAAACTACGAATTTTATTAATAAATTATGCAAAATGTAATAACTAACCCCACATAGGGGTTGGTTGTTACATGCTTGGGGTAAGTTGTTACATATTAAAAGTCAACATCAGATTGATAATATTCTTCATCAGAATCACAGTTCTGACAAACAAAGTAAGACACTGGGTTTACACACCCCTCGTGAGCCCATCCGCGACATTTTGTGCACTTAATCCAGTCATCGCCTGGCTTGGATTTAGAATAGCTTTCTGCACAAACCAGACAAAAGGTCTCATCTTCATCCTCGCTAGTTTCTGATTCTATAACAGTTTTTTTATTTTTTGTTTCTTTTTTATTCCTTTGAGCACTGATGTTTCTTTTTACTCCCTTATTTCCTTTTATTGCATCCTTTAATTTCTTTGCATTGCGTTTTTCTTCTTCCTGCTGTTGGCGTATCTGTAAGAATTGCAGTTTTACGGCGCTTTCGCCCTTTAAGGTTCATTTTTCTCTCTCCACATTTCGGGAGTGGGCGAATTTCAGTAGGGCTATAATATTTTGAACATCCAGCCTTTGGAGATAGGGATGCCTTAGGTGTATTCTGCGAATTACAAGGGTTAAAATATAGATTTTTAGAAAAATCGTCACTTTTTTTTAAATCATAAGCATCGAGCGCCGAATCCTTAGGTTTTTCTTTTTCTTTTCTTGGTTCCTTTTCTGGGGTCTTTTGAACCGTTGTAATTAGAGATATTCTTTCTTCTTCTATTTGGTTTATTTCATTATCTGCAGTAACAATAGGAAAAACACCTTCCGGAGGGGGTCGATCTGTCACATAACTGGATAAAAACTCATCATCGCTAAAAACATGCCGATTAAATGGATAAATTCCTGAGACACGAAACCCAGATTGAATGTTTTTGGGAGTAGCAGCTAATGGTAGCGCCTCTCTGACGATGCCCGGAATGTCATATATTGACATAGTTTTCCCAGGGTTGCTTCTTAACCACGAATCGCTAAAACTATTAATACATTTTTTAAGAGGACCAAAGAGAGACCTGTCCAAAGGCTGCAACTTATGCGAACAGTGTGGTGGTAATGATAAAATTACCACACCGTTTTCTCTACAAAGTTCAATGCCAGCTATAGAGAGGTGTGAATCGTGATTATCTAGTATGAGAAGAACCGGTTTTTCTTTAGTACATCTTACATGTTTAATAAAATGGTTTAAAAAAATGATAAAGTCGTCCTGTACCATCCATCCCGATTTGTTGGCGCTTCCAATACAGCCAGGAGGGCCATTGTGGACAAAATGATGTTTATAATTTACACGTGGAAAGATGAACATTGGTGGGACACTGTTTCCACTAGCACTTACTGCCAACGCCAAAGTAACTAACGTACCCCTTTCTGCTGAAGTTACTGAACCGACCTGTTTAATTCCCTTTTGTGCAATTATTTTGTCCGGTTTTTGTACGGTGGTAACACCGGTTTCGTCTACATTGTAAATATCTTGGCACTCAAATTTATACCTGTTTAGGACTTCTTCTAAAAGGCCAAAAAACTTCATAACGTTTTCCCGATTGAAGCTTGTAGCTCGGCTGAGGCTGGTAGCTTCAGGAGTTCTTAAAGATAACATTGGATGACGCCTAAGAAATGAAGATAACCAGTCAGCCGATGCCATTGAATTTTCACGCCAACTTTGATGAACGGCAATTTCATTCTTAACCGCAAATTCGTAAGGCAGTCTTCTAGTTTCTTTGGTAGAAAGGCCATAAAATGTTTTTGAACATTCCAGCAAATAATCTGCAAAATCAGACTCTAGTGAATCTGGTAGAATCTGACGATCTTTTTTGTAACCAATGGTCGGTTCTAATCCACTAAGTTCTAAAAAAACAGAAGGTGTAAGAAGTTATTTTTTTAAATTAATTTTAAAATATGTGAGAACTTATTATTTGTTAAAACTTACCCTTTTGGCTTATCTTCTTGCAGTATCTCTGCAGTGTCATAAAATTAATTCCAAACTCTTGTGCAACAGATCTTAAAGATTTTTTTTTCTCCAAAACTTCCTTTGCGGCTGCGCGAAAGGTTTCTACTGGGGTATTTCCCCTGTCTGTCTTCCTTTTATATACCCTCATAACGTCTCTATTAAAAAAAAATATATTACAAACCCATTTTTATTCAAAAATTTGGAACGGGGCTAGTTGTTACAGTGTAACAACGTGCCCCGAAAGTTTTGTAACAACTAGCCCCATATTGACTTTTTAAAATAATTATACTATATCTACCCAACCTTACATTCATAATTAATAAATATTTTACAGAAATACTACTTACATGTTAGTTAATCACTGTACAAGAACTGAAAATAATTGAGTTTAAAACGCCCGAGTTTTCACAAAAATGCTTTGGTATATAAATTTTACAATGCGCACACTAAAACAAAAGAACACAAATAACTTTTTAGCGGGAAGTGTAATCAGCTGGAGATTTCGTGTGAAGTTGGCGGCAATGGGTGCGATCATGCACTAGGGATGGGCAGTTTTGAAATTATTAGTAATGAGCAAGTATATCGATTGTAACAACTAGCCCCTGTAACAACCAACCCCGGTCTCCCCTACCTACAGACAGACGGAATTGAGAAAACATGTTTTCCGGCATCTAGAGACCCTTAAACGCAAAGATCTGAAAAAATCTCACCAGGGAAGTAATAACTAATTATCTTGTATTTTTGACAAAAGTGTATAATATTTTTGCAAAAAAAATTTTTGTTGTTATCACAATACAAAAAAAAACAAGTTTTCTTTGCGCGGGGGTGTCCCGCATTTAAATAAACGACACTGTATAAGTGGTTAGATTTTTAGGTCAAGAGGAGCTCATAATTTTTGGTGATTGATAAAAAAATCTCACTTTCGTTAAGTGGCTGTATAAACAGAACATATCCTGATTGTTCCACTGTTTCGAACCGCCTTCCGACTTTATTAAGGCGGTTGCTATTTTGTGTATTTTTGTTTCTCCCAACCAAATACATATTTAGCGAAATTTCTTATTTAGTCCCTCGGCATTTAATATATAAAATAATATTAAGTGGCTATCTTAATAATATTGCGTAATATAATAAAAAAAAACTATTTTCTTTCTCCCTGTATATTTGTAAATAGCCCATCGAGATTTAATAGCTCGATAAAAGAATCACACAACATTTTGGTATTCACTGTTTTCTGATTTGATTCACAATATTAGTGACCTTTAAACCCACACGATAAGACCGCATTCGACTATAGTAGAATTTTGGTACGAATCTAAAATGGCGAAATAATATGCCGGCTTAACAAAATGTTTAAAAATTCAGGCTGAAAAAACTACTTAATAAATTGACTTTGATGATTGAAATTGTGGTACGAATTCAAGAAGGCAGAACAAAATGGCTGCCAAATCAAATGTTTGTAATCGTGAAAAAAATGGCAGGTTCTACATATTTTCATGTTTTAGCTTTCCCAGATGCCAAAAAATGTTTTCTTAATTCCATTTGTCTGTCTGTCTGTCAGTTCGCCGCATAGCTAAAAACTACTTACCCGATTGACAAATTTTGATAGAAAAACTACGGGATATGTGGGGATGACATGATATTATTTTGGTAAATATCCAACATGACGGAACAAATTTTGCACAAAAACCAAAGAACCAACCTGTAATATTTTGGTATGAATCCAAGACAGCACAACAGAATGACGGCCCAATAAATTATTTATAAAAATCGGACTAAAAAACTACTAAATAGGTACATTTTAAATTTTAGGCATCTATTAAGTGTGATATAGAGACTAAGTGGTAAGATTGTGGTACGAATTCAAGACGGAGAAACAAAATGACGGCCAAATAAAATGTCTAAAAAAATCAATGTAAAAAATCTTACTCGATTGACTTAATATCTTGCAGCAAAATTGAATAAGATCCAGGAATTAACTGGTACAAATTCAAAATGACGATAAAAAATCAGTGTAAAAAATCACTTTATTTGAAATTACGTTCAAAAAATAATTTTGGAATTTGTTAGAAATATTGGTAAGATTCCTATATGGTCGAACAAAATGGCGCGCAATAAAAATGTTTGAAAAGACAGTATACTAAATGGCTATGTATGAAACTAAATTGGGTAACACTTTACTATTCCTAATGAAAGGAAAGATTCATAACGAGGGAACTGCCGGGTAAAGGAAATTTACCGATTTTTAATAAATGCATGGTATATGTCCAATTCTTGGCAGCGTGTCGGGGACATCAAAATAATCCTAGTGTTTTATATAACAAAACATTTTAAGGTACCCCCAAAAGAGAATCTATGAATGTACAGGGTATCCGAATTTCGATGGTTTTGCGGGGTATCTCCCTTATTACTGAAGATAGAGGGATGCGGTTTTTCTCAACACTGTGCTAGTTTTTGTGAAACCAAAGAAGTCACAAACAAGTTTTTCCTAGCCCTCTTCGTTTTTGAGATACAGGGTGAAATCGAAAATTTTGCGTTTTTAGGTACCCCTTGTATCTCGATTGCCTGGCAACTTACCGAAAAGGTGAAAACTAACATCGATAGAGTTTTTTTGCGTAGAATCCAGTGGCGTAGTCAGGTTTTGGTTAGCTACTATTGTTTTCGAGGTATAGACTAAATTTGGGTTTTTTTAAATGGGATACCCTGTATATTTTTTAACATTTGGTTTCGGCTCATTTTAAGCTTCTCAAAAATATATAACACTTGGTATTTATTTCAATCCGGTATCGACAATTAAGTCAATTTAAAGAAATTTTAATCTGTTTTTCTATTAGGCCATGAAAATTGTGTGTTAATTTTCTAAATCTGAATTATCTGTACCAAAGTTTGTTATAATATCATTATTAAACAATAAATCAGTTAACAAAGATTCATACTATTTAATTTTTACGCTAGGGAAACACACAAACATCTTAGAAATCTACTGAAAACACATATTATAAACTGGAAATATATACATATGACGATAATTTAATTATTTTTCTAATGTTGACACTAGAATTGTATTCTGTCAAATACTTACTATTGACTAAATTAGAAAAAAATGCTATTCAGGGTGTAGAAATTACAGATACTGTTCGAACTGTTCCCCATTATACCTTACACACATATCACTCATCTTTCTTATTCTACTTGCATAATCATTTGGTGAGCTTGTAAATATCTAAAGGCTCTTCTTGTGTCGTTTTGTAGATCTTCGATCGTGTGCTATTGCCTTTGGTAGATGATGCCTTCGAGATACCCCCATAGAAAAAAGTCTAGGACCGACAAATCCGGCGACCTAGGCGGCCATCTTACAGCCCCATTTGTACCAATCCAGCGACCTGGAAATTTATTTTTTAAAAAAGCATTAACAGTCCGTGCATTTTGAGCCGGGCCACCATCTTGCTGAAGAAAAATATTTTGTAATTGTGCCAAAGGAATGTTATCTAATAAATCAGGAAGCGTATTTTCCAGTATCTTTAGGTACCGGTTTCCAGTAAGACTAGCGTTATAAATGACATACCTTACTTTTGTGCCAAGGATAAAGCAGGACACGCTAAATCCAAACCTGCCTTGTTGTTCGCATGGAAATATAGCGTGTTCATTTTCTTTGGACCAGTATCTATTATTGTGTCGATTTAGAATACCTGCACTTGAGATATATGCCTCGTCAGACCATATAACTTCTTCTCTCACTAACTTATATTTATATGGTTTTAAATAGTGTTTTTTTAGAATAGTCTGCACTGTTGATTTAGGTACTCCCACTTCATCCTCGACTTTTTGACAGGAAGTTGACGGATTGATTGCAACGGCAGCTAAAACTTCAGTTTCCCGATTTTCTTTGTAATATGATTTCGGTCGCGGTACTTGATCCGTGATTAATCAGATTTACTTTTATTCTTGAAAATGTTCTCTTATCGGGCTGTCTTCGTTCTGGGTATCTATAAGGAATAAATGCTTATTTACAGATATATAGGGTATAAATCGACATTCAAAATAAATTAAATTGAATTATTTTATTATACATGGCGATGTAAAAGATGTTTTTTCTTATCACTTATCAACAAAACTGCTATTCTACTTTTCAAATATTTTAATTATAATCAATTTTATTGGAAATTTAATGACATCGTATCTTTCATGTTACAGACTTGCTGCAATAATATGCTTTTTTATTACAAGCAAATTTTGGACACATTTGTAACCTATTAGGAACGATAGGCATAACTTAAAATATTAATATTATTATTCTGGAAAAAAAGTTATAAAACTAAAGTTTTATTATTATCTATACTTCTGTTTTTCAAAAATACTGAGAGTTCTTCTACATCGGCTATCACTAGTTCCGAAAAGCCATGGTTTAAGAAGCAAAGTTATTTTGTTTACTTAGTATTACTCTTGTCACTTAACGGATTAGATACATCTCTGACGCTTCATCCGGATCTTCCTGGCACTGTATAAAACGAACAAGCATGTCATATTTCTCCAAGTTTTCGAAATTCGCAGCCATTTGATATTTAATAAATGGATAAAGGCAATATTTGTTTAAAATAATTTAAGAATGACAAATGTCAATTAGTTTCTGCAATTGCTCAACAGAATCTATATATTCTTTTGTTTAATCAAGTTATGGCCATGACCGCCTTATTTTATTTAAAACAGATTTCTAAGGGATAAATTAAATAGTTGTAAGTAAGTATTTTCAAACAACACAATTGTCGACATTAGAAAACTATTAAATCCAACGTCATTTGTTGTAAATAAAACATTGTGTTGTCCAGGGTAAATACTAAATAGTAGGTATGTATCCTTGTTTATTGATTTATTGTTTAATTATGATATTATAACAAACTTTGGTACAGATAATTCAGATTTAGAAAATTAACACGCAATTTTCATGGCTTACTAGAAAAAGATTAAAATTTCTTTAAATTGAGTTTATTGTCGGTAGCGGATTGAAATAAATATCAAGTGTTATACATTTTTGAGAAGCTAAAAATGAGCGGAAATCAAATATTAAAAAATATACAGGGTATCCCTTTTAAAAAAACCCTAAAAACTTTAGTCTATACCTCGAAAACGATAGTATGTTACCATAAACTGACTAAGACACTGGATTCTACGCAAAAAACTCTATCGATGTTATTTTTCACTTTTTCGGTAAGTTGCCAGGCCATCGAGACACGAGGGGTACCTAAAATCGCAAAATTTTCAATTTGACCCTGTATCTCAAAAACGAAAAGGGCTAGGAAAAATTTGTTTGTGGCTTCTTTGGTTTCACAAACCGTATCTCTCTATCTTCAGTAATAATGGAGATACCCCGCAAAACCATCGAAATTCGGATACCCTGTACATTTTTAGATTTAACTTTTGAACCGGCTTATATAATTTAAATATATTTTCATATTTCCTGTAGCCAATGTGACTCATAAACTTTCCCGATCGTGAGTGACAGTAAAACCTTTAAATCGTCAGGGTAGACAGGAACGGACTTGGCACTACACTCGTTGGTCCAAAATATTGTGTCATTTTACAGAGCTGAAAACTGATTTTTTAAATATTTTAGTTTTTTGCCAAAATAGTACAAATTTTTGAGAAAAGTCGTATTCGTCATTGTAGAATTTAGCAAGTTAATAAACAAGAGTAAGTCTAACAGGTATTTAATTTATAGACTAAGAATAGAATGTAAGCTAAGAGATTTCCGAAGCTAAATTTACCTAATCTAAAAACATAACAAGGGTTGGTCGTAGTTTTATATAATAAAACGTTTCTTGAAAAAAGTTATAAAATTACAAAAATATCAAAAAGTACACCCTTTACGTGTGTTTAAAAAAATCAACCATATTCTTAAAAAAACTGCAATAAAAACTATTTAAATAATTAATACTGTAAAAACATCCAGATTTTTTATTTTTTATTTATGGGAAACAATTAAGTTTGACAAGATTTGCCTAGGTTGTCAAGTTTTAATTTAGTCATGGAGAATTATTCCTATGCTTAATACGCTGATCGGCTCACATACTTACATTTAATTTATGGTCATGCACAATGTAATCCTCACGAAGCAAGAAGAATGTAAGCTGAAATATTTTTTTACCCATTTACAGGAGTTAAGAATTCTAGCTTAAGAGAAACAGGTAATGAATAAAGAGAAATAAAAAGTGCTTAAACCACTTGTCGCAAACCGATTGTAGGAAGTTTTTACCGCCTCGCGTCATAACAGGGAAGAACCTTCATGCAGAGTTTTATTTTTCCCACTAGAACCAACTTTTTATATAATATAATATTAATATTAGATTTAATACTCCTTGAAAATCCGAACACGTTTTAACTATTTCTAAAACTATAGTGTCTGAAAGTTAATAAAATCCGGATGATATCCGGCTTGTTAGATATTAATAGTACTAAAGCACAACGTATTTGTTTATTCTTGTTCAAATGGCCAAATTAACATTATGCAAAGATATTTCGATTCAATAATAGTGCCGACAATAGTATTAGACTGAATTTAGTAGTATATGTTGCTAGTTCTGATTTTACTGTCTGATAATTAATTATTAATTTTCATTTGAATTCTCTGTATAACATTTTTATGAGAAAAATTTCTTTTGGTATTAGTAAATTTACTATCTCTCTGGTTTCGATTTCCTAATCGACAAACGCATCTTTCCTTCTTTTAGCGTCTCCTACAACTAAATTCAGCTGCTTCCGAGATAATGGGTCTTATGAATAAAGTTAAGGCAAAATGCTTCTGTTTAACTTTCTGAAATTTTCTTTTTAAACTTAATAATATATTGCTGCGTTGAACTTTTTTAAAGGAACTTTTTGGCTTTTTTAGTGAACAGGTTAGTCTACATGTTGGAACACAATTTATTAAACTATTTCTCATTTAATCCATATTTCATTAATATATTTGTTACGCTGCAAAAAAGATAAAATGTATTGTAACTAAAGCATTTGCTACCTTTTATAGCCCAAGAGCTTGCAACAAAAAACAAGAGTTTTGTAATAGTATTTCAATATGGTATAGTATTAAGGATATACATATGGTAAATTGTCACTTGCACCAATACAAGTATTTTGTTATAGTTAAAAGTTGACGCTAAACTTATTTATATTACAAAAAAAAAGTTGCGGAACGCGGCGAATCAGTACACCGCATAAGTTGTCGCTAAAATTATGTCAGCTCAACGGTTTTGTACTGGTTGAAAATTCATTTACTACTTAGTTATTATATATAATTAAAGAAAAAAAAAACAGTCAGACCTCAGTTTAATGCAACAGATGCAGTCAGTAGTTGCGCGAAGTGCGGATATCGAGCGCGTGCCACTTCGTCCAACTACCTGAACTTGGGAGTAGTTGTTGAGTCATGTACACCCTTAATACTACATCATATTAAAATATGAGCCATTAAAAAGATCTTGCAGTTTTTTGACACGAGATCTTCGGCTATAACCATTGGTTTCATAAAGCCAGTGACTAATCTATTTATTACGACTATTGAAGTGAACTGCAATTATTTTGTTTTTAGTCCTACTATTTAGATGTTATGGTGTTATAGGATTTTAAAGTAGAGACTCGTCAATATGAGTGTCTCTTCTAAAGTCTTCCGAATGCTTTAAAGTGTAAACTGTACATCGATATATTTAAAATACTTTTTAGATATTTGCGGCTAAATAACAAGTATTACTTATTTCGAAAAGAATTTTATTAATATACAGTGTCTCCTAGATTCGCTTCTCTATATAGGGATCTCGGCTCCTATTATACCTACACCAAAGGTTAAATGGGGAAAGTTTTAGAGGAAACTTATTGCATTCGATATTTGGCTTCAGATTTACGATCGGTCAATAAGTTTGGGAATTATCGGCGAAAAACTGAAAATGGCGGATTTCGTTTTTCGCCAGTATATCCAGAACGGAAAATTTGACTGTCAAAATGTGATATTATTCGGACACATTTTTAAGACAAATATGATGGCGTATACGACACTGCTTCATTGTTTTTTGTTAACCCGCAACCCGCCTCAACTTTCATTTTTCTTATGACCGCCATATTGAATTTTTCGATTTTTGGAAAGAGCGTAAAATTTCCAGTCTAGTGATATCTCACAAGTGCATTAAAGATTTTAGTGTCATCAAAATATAACATTTCGTAAATTTGGTTTCAATATTTTTAAAGGAGGCCATGATTTATTTGTCACAAGACTAAATTAATAAGTAAGTAAGGTATTGAACGCATTGAATTTTCAATACAACATGAACGTAAGTAACGACTAAAAAAATCTAAATGAGCTTTAACTACTTTGTAAGTGGGTAACATTAATTTACAAATCTGCAAAATGACGTCCATTTGCATCGAGACATTTTTGACAATTGGTGACTGTTTTTCGTACAACCCTGGTAAGTGTATTTCGTTGAATATTTCTGAATGTGTCCAGAACTCTTTGTCTCAAGATTTCTATGGTCACGGGGGGATCAAATTCATAGATTTCATTCTTCGTGTGACCCCAGAGGTAGAAACCCAAGGGCGACAGGTCAGGGGATCTAGGAGGCCAAGATATTGGACCATTTAAAGAAATTAATCTTTCGTCAAACTGCTCTCTTAAGAAGTTCCTGACTTGAATGGTATTGTGAGCCGGACATCCGTCTTGTTGAAACCAAGTTTTTCTTAATTCATCTTCCGTTACAATAGCTCGTAAGGCTGGTCCTGGTTTCGCAGTTTTTACGAAGTGTAATATTTCGGTGATACTAAAATCTTTAATGCACTTGTGAGATATCACTAGACTGGAAATTTTAGGCTCTTTCCAAAAATCGAAAAATCCAATATGGCGACCATAAGAAAAATGAAAGTTGAGGCGGGTTGCGTGTTAACAAAAAACAATGAAGACGTGTCGTATACGCCATCTTATTTGTCTTAAAAATGTGTCCCAATAATGTCACATTTTGGCAGCTGTCAAATTTACCGTTCTGGATATACTAGCCAAAAACGAAATCCGCCATTTTCGGTTTTTCCCCGATATTTCCAAAAACAATTGATCGATCGTAAATCTGAAGCCGGATATCGAATGCAATAAGTTTCCTCTAAAACTTTCCCCATTTAACCTGTAGGTATAATAGGAGCCGAGATCCCTGTATAGAGAAGCGAATCTGGGACACACTGTATAGATCCTGTATATACAAATTTGTTAACATTAACAGTTAAAATATGTTTTTTACATTAAATTAGTATTTTCACTGTATTGAAACACCCCTATCACGGGTCTTCAAGAAAACCAATAATGTTCAGTTTAGCTGTGATCATTTCTTAAGTTATTCCCTAGGTTGTATTTACTCAGGGACTCCTAAGACGTTGACACAATTTGCTGAAAACAATTGCTCATTAACTATGTCAATAAATCACTAATAATTACACATACACCTTTTTTATTGAAATAGGTATATCTGAAAAATTATAAACAAAAATCTAACATTGCTTTTTTTATTAAAATAATCACGTATAAAGTGACCTTAATTTGTTGTTCGACTTAACATTGTCACACTTGTTTTAACCATGTCTCTACATATAAACCTAGACAGTTGGTATAAAAGAAAGATAGAAGCCAAACAAGCTCGATTAACTATAATAATTTCGGTACATATATAATGCAAAAAAAATAACAGTAAATACATATTTTCTGTGCAAGAAAAAGCTACGAAACGAAAGAGCTCTAGCAGTCATATCACAGAAAATGTATGCTTCTAACCTTAGCAAACAGAAAAAAAAACAACCTAATATTTCTATAATTGCTCTGAGACTCAAATAAGACAGTATTGATGAATTTGGTTGAGCAGTCCAGAGCCAATTGCTCAGTGATGCGGATCACTATCGACTATTACTATGGAACAATCCATTATATGACTAACATGATAATAATCTAAGGCGGACTAGCAAACGTCTCTGACATTTCCAGTCGAAAGCCAATTGGCCTTAACCTTAGTGAATCCCATCATATATCTATAAACATAATTCAACACAGTCTATTTTGCCAGAGCGCAAAAATGTTACTCTTTATCTCAATCAAAGATTACAAAAATTAGTGTACTAACATCTTTCCAACATAATGTTTAACGACGAACCGCAATTAAGTAATTTCCTTCTTCTCTGAAATATACCTAAACAAAACGAAACCTCGAAATCGGCTCCGCTATAGTCCACATCTGTTACAGAAGATCTTTATTTACATTTATTATCTATCCTAAGATTTCTAGTGTAAGCGCCGGCAAAACGTCGGAAAATAAATCCAAAAATCATGATTTCTTAATTGACAATGTATGTGAAAATTATTTATAAACCAATTATTGTAGTCTATTGGGGCTAGGAACAATGTGTGTCATTATATTTTGCAGTGGAAGATTGGTCAAATCAGCTTTGGTAGAGTCGTTAAGTTACTAAAGACATACTACAAGAAACCCAAGGCGTTCAGGCCCAACCAATCCTGATAAGTCAGTCCAGAACAAAAATTGCGTACGCAGCAAATATCTCAACAACTTTCGGAATCTTTGAATGCCGACCTAGCTTTTTCTCTTATTAGTGGCACGCGATGAAACCTCGGAGGTCCATAGACAAATTTAAATTTAAATAATTAAATTGTGAAAATGTAAGTTTGTAAAAAAATATTTATGAGCTTTGTAAGATGTAAAGACAAGATGGTCTCATTATTCGATGTAACAGAAAACAGCAGCGTGAGATGTTTTATATTAAATGAGTTAATAAGACCTACTTGCACATTTACAACTTTCTGTGGTCTTTCTTATGGCACTATCTTTTATCAGTTTTAATCGTTCTTATCCAAAATGACAAACTTCAAAAATCTTGTAGATTTCAAAAATGTTACAATATGCAGATGGTTCCATTTGAAAAATTCAAAATGGTGAAAAAACTTGCGCAATAAAATGTAAAAATTGACATCTCGAAGCGTTTTTTCCAAAAGTCCTTGGATTTCAAATTATTACTATTATACCAGTTTTTATCTACACCTACTATACAATTGCATAATGATAACACTATTTGAGATGTAAGAACTTAAACGCAGCATCTTTGCTCTAAAATAATATCGTTTTTCAAAAACTGTTTATAAAAAATTTTATAAAATCGTCGGTCGAAAAAATATAAATATTATTGTTTAATATAATTAAAAAAGTAATTCGAAGCCAATACTAAAGCAATATATTATTATTTAACGGTTTTTTAACATTTCGTTCACAGGAACCAATAAAAACAAAATAAGTAATACGTAATTTATTTTAATTAGTATTTACGTAAAACTTTACATCAAAAATATTTTTGTTACCGACTAGTACTTATGTTTAACATTGTTTTTATTGCAATACATACAGTTCCCGTGTCTTAGTATTGATGTAGGTAATTAATAATTTTCTATATTTACGTATACTCTTAGACTTGACCTGATTAATTCTTTCTGATTTAATATAACTTTCAAGTTATTAACGATGAGTTTAACACATACTGACATCTAAAAGTGATACATAGATACAGAAACTCTGAAAGCTTGCAGTTTTAAACGTGTAATTACCTATCTGTTTTTTTTTGAGGCGTTTATTGTTTTCTTAAACCATTTTGTGACATTGAAAGTTTTAAATGTTTCTACTATTTATGGCCGGATCGTCGGCGTATTGCACAAGCAGTAACAGTGTTGGACTGGCCAGTTTGGCCCCAAGGTCTGTAATTTTTTTGTCCAAAAAATGAATTGCAAAATTATTCTCTCTAGGCTTTCTACTTTAACTACTTAGCTAAAAAGAAATGAACAAAGGAAGAAACAAAAGCAGTGGCGTATTTAGAATGACTTTCTCGGGGGCAAGCACTTACATTTGACAACTAAGTCGTTGCTTTTTCTTTTAATACAACATAAGCTTAATACCCTCATGAAAATTAGCCACCATGACTGAAAAGGGGGGGGGGTACAAAAGCTAAGCCAGCAAACGGTAAAGGACTTCGCATAAATATATTGGAAAACGGGCTTCATTAAAATTTTTAGTTTGTGGTATTTTTTGACCTCTCAAAAAAATGCCGCAAACATAAATCAACTACAAGTTTTAAGATCATAAACTAGAAAGATTTCATTGTGATAAGTTTGTTTTAGATATTACTTAGCAATCTACGGGGTCACGACGGATGGCGTGAGACGTTATCACATTTGAAATAAAGCAACAAGCTTTTAAGAAAATATTCAAATTTTTAAAAGTTCTGTGTTTATATAAGTAATTATTTTTTAGTTGTAAGTTCGATAGTATACAGGGTGTTTCAAAAAACGTACGCCAACTTTTAAAGGGAAATTTCTTGTAAGAAAATAAGATGAAAAGTTTATATAAACATGGGTCCGCAGATGTTGGTTTTTCGAGATACAAAGATAGAAAGAGCTATTTGATTAAGATTTGGCACAACGATAAGAATTTAAAGGCTATATTTTGACAGTATTCAACATGAGTAACCATTCCTGGCTTTCTTAATAAAAAATAATACGCCACTGATTTAAAAAAAACTGCTAGGTTTATCATTTAGGGTAAGTAAAAGTACATAAAAAAATTCAAGTCGTTTTCGAGAAAAAGAACAAATTATATTTCGATGCACGCCTCTGGCACTTCCGGTCCACTTTTAGTTAGAACAAAATTACTCAAAACTATACAAACGTGATTCCTTGGATTATTTGAAGAAAAACGTTTTAATAAATAATATCCGCAAATGGTCAATTTTTGAATTACATAGTATTGAAGTTAATTTAACTTTTAACATCCTGTATGTCAAAAAAAGGGCATTTGAGGACATCATTTATTACAACTTTTTTTCTTAAAATGATCCCAGGAATCACTTTTATAAAGTTTTGGGCTATTCTGATTCCAACTAAAACTGGACCAGAGGTGCATCGAAATACAGTTTGTTTTTTTTCTTGACAACATCTTGAAGGGACTTTTTTGGGTAGTTTTATTTACCCTAAATGATGAAAGCAGTAGTTTTTTAGAAAATCAGTGGCGTATCATTTTTTAATTAAGAAGGTCAGTGATGGTTAACCATACTTACGCCAATGGTTGAAATACAAACTGTTGAATACTGCCAAAACTAAAGGATTTAAGTACGTATGAGGTTGTGCAAAATCTTAATCAAATAGGTCATAGTGTTTCGAAATTACTAAAAAAATCATAATTATTTTTAAAATTTTAACACCATGTATCTCGAAAACCAAACACCTGCGGACCTATATTCATATAAGAACCTCTCTTTAAACGTTGACGCATTTTTGTTGAAACACCTTGTAGAAATAAAAGCTTTATTAAAAAAATGTTTTTTTTAGATGGGTAAATTTAACATCGTCATATTTTGGGGGATGAATGAAAAGTATTTTAAACATATTTAAAAATAAAAAATAAAAATTTTTATTAGACTTAAATTAACGTACTAGTTTTTCCAATTTATTTATAATTTTATGTTTTTTTCAGTTTTTAATAAACTTACACTAACGGGCTAGTTTTTCATGATCATTAGATCATCTAGGAAATCTTAAGCGTTTTATTTACTCTTGTTATTAAGAAGACAGAATTAAGAATATTTGTGGCATTGGCCCCAGATCCAAATTTTGCCTCTGATCCAGGTTTGGTCCCGGAGTCTCTGCACTTTTAGTCCCCTGAGCCAGCCTAACCCTGAGCGATAATTTAAATTGGCGCTAAGAGATAAATATGCATAAGATTAAATTGTTACAGCTGTAGGCGCAAATGATCTGGGCCATTAAAACAAATACACATAAACATTGCATCAGACCACTCTACGGCTCCAAATATTTGCCTAAACAAGGTATTCTAAGTATCTCGAATTCTATTTTCATGAACAAACCGGTTTTCGTCCAAAAATCTGATAATTTAATTATATAGTTATTGGTTATCTACCGAAGTGTAAAATATTTTAGGTGAAGTTCCAACAATTTCAATGTTTATGGGATATTTTAATTTGAATTATTTCCCGACAGCAGTTGTGGATTAGGTCGTGTTGTGTCTGGTGTTTATTAAAACTTTATGACTATAATTGTTACAGTTCGGTTAATATTTGAATTGACTTCATACATTTGGTTTCTCAGGACTGTGTGTTCCTATTTTTTATAACTTATAACTCTTCTAGGAAAACACCGTCTAGTGTAGAATTCAACCTATTTCATAAACTGGGAGGAAATCCTTCTTTCTATTTAAGTTAACATGGTATATATACCAACGAAATTTCAGATATTTCGGAAACTATCAAGAAAATAAAAGCAATGGCTTTATGCAAAATTATTATACCAATTGACGCTGTTCTGATCCTTGGTATTTTTATATTAGAGAATTAGGCTTTTTTTTACTGACAAAGATATTGTGTCCAGTTACAATTGATTGATTTATTGTTACCTCTTCGAATATATATATATATATATATATATATATATATATATATATATATATATATATATATATCTTAAGAAAATCACGGGGAATTCGGCCAAGAAATGTCTTTATTAATGTTTTATTTTTATTTGACCAAGCTTTCGAAATATTTTTATTTCTTCATCAAGGGTCCTTAAAATTTAAACAATTAAATTTAGTTATAATATTAGTAATATATGCATCTAGACTTACATTGTAACAGTTTAATTTTGTTATAAGTGCATTTCATTGTATGATTAATTTAATATTATAATCTACTACTTTAGTATTAAGTTTAGTGATTAATATGTACGCCTTGTTGGTTTGATTTACTTAGATTTTAGTAGTTTTCTTATTAGAAGCGGTTACATTGTTCATATTTAAGCGAAATATAAATTCAACACCTTTTGCAGCAAATTTCGGTACACACAGTGTCACCTCTCGATAAGTAGTTACTTTTGTACCCATATCTGAACTCAAGATATAAAGGAATAATTTTCAGTAAATGGTATAAGTTTAGTGTTCATAGATGTCGCCAAAAAAAATCAGTTCAAATATAATTGTTGGATTTATTTAATTTAGCCGAATTTAATAATTATATACTGTATAAGAAAAACTTCAAATAGCACTTTAGACAAACTATTTATTTTCCATATATTTTACAGAGTTGTTATAAATTAAATTTTATTAATTTTGAAAACCTGTTTTCGAGTCGTTTATACAAGTCTTGGGATTTTCGTTTTCCTTGGCTAGATATGCTGCATTTTTAGATTCGAGCGTATATTTTGTATAACTCTTCTGTCGCTGTAAAAAAAAACCAAATCATTAGTACCCCAATAAATTCTTTGATATAAAGCCCATATTATGTATTAATATTGAACTGTAAATACTTGTACTAAAAAAAAAGGTTGCCTTGATAAATATTTCTTTTCAGATATACCTAGGATTATTTTTAGACTATAGATACTATATATACACACCACTTCGTACTTTCTCTTAAATCTGCATTTTAGTATTCGTGTTCCCTTTTGCTGTGAATATGTAACATATAAAGGTATTTTCATTTAAGTTAGACATAAATAACCCAAAGGTATTCCTCGATTCAATATTAATATTCTTACCTTTTTTTTTCTGAGACTATATAAACTACCGCCTTCTTATAATTTCTATCAATGTTTGATTTTCCGAAATTCAGATCGACTTTTGTTTTGTCCATAGTTGCATAATTACTTGGAGCCTAATATAAACTGAAATTTCGTTACGTCTGCGTCTGATGCATTTCCTAAAATAGTTAATAATTGTGTGAATAATTCCTATTTTATGGTTAAATAATGAGTTTATACAGTTGGGAAAATTCTATTAAATTAAACTCAACTTACGTTTCATTTTTATGGCATTTAACTACTCCTGCATTAGCACATCATTCTTTTGACTCTTTGTTACTCCACTCCGGACTAATATTTGACTTTTCTGAGTGGTCATTTTCCGTTAGTACTAGAGTAATTAATTAAATATTATTTGTTTATTTATGTTTCCATTTCGCCTAGGTGTTGCTTTTAAATTTCAGGTTAGTTGTTTCTGTCAATGTTATTATTACGTCGTCTCGGAACTTTTCGGATCTATTCGGCTAAGACTTCCATATTAACTTATTCTCGAAACCCTCCATCCGGTACTTCCTCATATCAAGAGCGCAGGCATCTTTTTCGCTGTTGCCAAGGGTATTCCTGCATTATTTCCTGTATCTTTCTCAACCAATGGAGAGTCGTTTTTCTTGTCTAACATGTTAATCATATCCTTGTTTTATTCCGTCTATGTGCTCTTTTGGCAAGGTTGTTAGCACCTGACATATTCTAGCCAATGGTATTCCGCCACCTTAGTTAACCAAAGTTCTAGATGGAAAGGCAGCTGGGGGAACATTTTTGTTCACTTTTCTGGTCACCTGCAGATAAACCACAGGTCTTCAGCGCGGGTCTGAGGAAATAATCCAGGAAAATCTTGGAAATCCGTTAGCGGGATTTTTCCTCAACACCGCAATAGTTTTTCGGGCACATTATAGTTTGCACTGTGAGTGTTATTTTTCGTGCCAGAAAATCTCTCTAAGAGAGGATTTGACCTGAAGATTGGACCAGACCGCCATTTTCCATGCCCTTGTACTTGGCACGTGAAACCACTTTTTGACTAGAACTGAGTGACCCTATTGGATAGGGCTCAAGTCAGGGGCCAACTGTTAGTCACGGTCCTAATTTCAAGTCAGGGGCCAACTGTTAGTCACGGTCCTAATTTCAAGTCAGGGGCCAACTGTAAGTCACAGTCCTAATTTCAAATCAGGGGCTTATTGCAACTGCAAGTCACAGACAATTTCAAGCCACGGACTTAACTTCAAGACTCGGGACTAATCCCATGTCACGGGCCTAGTTTGAAGTTAGGAGCGCTAGGTGCTGCTGGATTTGGTGACACTTATTGTTTACTTTTTTTCTTTATACCGTAACTGATAACATACTTATTGTTTATATATTTTTTTCCTTTATACAGTAACAGATAAATAGATTTTTTTTTCTTAACTTCATTTGTGTGTTTTCTTTAGCTCACTCTTTTTCTTTTAAAGTATCAAGAGGAAGCAAGTGCCGCGAAGATCAAGGGGCTTTCTAATTTAAGCCGTTATTAATTTGTGGCGCTCATTTCTTTTTTTTTCCTTTAAGATTCCTTAAGTTTTCCCACGCCCTACTCTCCGGGTTAATTGAGCTAGGGCATCTACATTGCACGCTCTGTTGACCACGAGCTGTAATCTTGATACCATTTTGTGATCGAGATTTAAAATTAAACAGTAATAATAATTATTAAATAAGAGCGTAGCAATCTTGCACCTTGGTTTTGAGAAAATCCAGGGTTAGAATTTGGCGCCCAACATGGGGCCTTTTTGAAATTCTTTTACTTTCTTTTACTGATTTGCTTTTGCTGCTCTTTTTGCTTTTAATTTGTTTTTTTGAGCTTTTGAACTTAATGATTTTTTTTTCTGTAAGTTGCATTGTTTTTCCCTGTGAGCTAAATAGACACCTTTTTGTTTACTAACCCTATTAATTTAATTTTTTTTGCTTTATCGCTGATATTTGGTATTTGATTATTTATTTGCCTTTATGCATATTTGATTATTTGAGTGATATTTGTGATATTTGCGTATTTGATTTAGTTTTTATATTTGAATGGTTATTTGCCTTTAGTAAGTGTTTATGATTATTGACTTAGATTACAATTTTTTTTGGCTTACTGCTCTATTTTTTTTGCTTTGATATATTTATCTCTTTTGCTTTTCTTGATATTTATTGTTTTGATCTTGCGTTTCTTTTGTTAATATTGTCACGATGGATTATAATATGCAAATTGGCTACCTAAAAAAAGACATATTAATCTATGAACTGTCGGTTCGTGGAATTCCAGCCGATGATAGTAAAACTGTGGACGAGTTACGTTCTGCCTTACGACCTGTTTTCAATCTTGAGAAAAAGGGCAAATTATTGACTTATCCTGCTTATAAACTAGATTTTAATGAAGAACGCGAATATATAACTAAAACCTTAAAAGAATTACAAGATTCAATCACCACAATCTCTGGTGAAAATGCTAAAAATACTTTTGATAGGATTCAAACGGGGTTAGTTCATCTTTTAAATCGTGTAGATCGCATCCCTGTAGAAAAATTAAATGAGGAATCGATAAAAGATCGAGCGTCTTTAATGGGCGAAATCCTCAGTACTCTTGACAAACTAGAACAAACATCAAAAAGCGATCCTAACTTAAGTAAAATCTTTAGTAAATTTCAAATATATGACTCTGATTCGGATTCGTCTGAGTCCTCTGGTACAAGTGTCACTTCTAATAAAAATAAAGCGTCAGTATCATCGCGTAAGCAGTCTACGCCAAAGCATAAGCCTTCAGCTGTTTTCACTCACCCCTCTAGTACAAAAACTCAAAGAGTTGAAAAGTGGGGTCTTAAATTTACAGGTGACACTAAACATCTATCTGTTTATAATTTTTGTGGAACGTGTCTCTGAATTGCGAATTGCTCGTCGTATTTCAGAAAAGTAATTGTTTGAGTCAGCTATTGATTTATTTTCAGGTCGCGCATTAAACTGGTTCCGCGCTAATTGCTCACGTTTTACTGATTGGAAAAGTTTATCAGATTTACTTTGCAGGCATTTTGAACCCCCCGATTATCGTTCTCGGTCGTTTAAAGAAGAAAACTTAGATAGAACTCAGGATACGTCTGAAAGCATAGTAGATTATTTGTCAAGTATGAGTGCTTTGTTTAGGCGTTATGGTGGTATGTCGGAAGACGTTCAATTAGATATTATCTCTCGAAATTTATCTCCTTTTTATACTACTCAACTTAATGTGGTTAACTCTTTAGAGGAACTTCCAGTTTAAGACAACTGGAAGCTAAGAAATATCGTGCTGATCATTATGTTCCACCTTCTAGAAAACGCCATAATCTGGTTGAACCAGATTTTGCTTTCATAGCTTCTGGCGATTATTCTCCATATAATCCTGTAGCATATGTTGCTTCTGATTCATCCACCTCAACAGCAACTCCACTTCTCTATACAAATAGTACTTCTGTTGTAGAGGTTATTCAACAGCCTCCAATTGTTCCCCCAGCCAATCGACCTTCTATCACTTGTTGGAATTGTAAGGCAACTGGCCATGTGAGTCGCCAATGCCCCCAAGATCCTAAAGTTTATTGTTATCGCTGTGGTAAAGCTGACGTTACAGTCAGATCTTGTCCCAAATGTTCAGTTTCGGAAAACGGTTTCCGGGAGAGTCGATAGGTCGTAAGATGTCTCCCACTTCAAATATTCTATCGACCAACGACACTTTTCTCAATCAGCACATTTTAGATTTTATTATTTCTCACGCTCATGGTGATGAACGCCCTTATTTAGAAATTTTTGTCTTAGGTCATCCTATTTTAGGTTTATTGGATTCAGGCGCTTCTCGCACTATTGTTGGACAGTCTGGCTATAAAGTCTTACAGAATTTGGGTTTAAAAATCGTTAAACAGGAAACTAGATGCACCGTAGCTAATGGCAGCAATTGCGTCAGTAGTGGGTTTGTTCAAACTCCTGTAACCTTGTTAGATAAAACTCGTATGGTTGATATTTTAGTCATTCCTGAGCTTTCGCACCAACTTATTTTGGGTATTGATTTTTGGAAGGCCATGAAGATCGTTCCAGATTTAAGGAAAGATGTTTAGCACTTCGCCAGTGATATAGGTTCTTCAGAGATTTGCTCCGTCGTGGATGGCACTACACTGTCCCCAGATGATAAAACTGCTCTGGATGCATTGGTCAAGGAGAAAATCTCATTGATGGGTTCCGATCTTGGCTGTTGTAAAGTAACTGAGCATATCATTGAACTTGAGCCCGGTACTAGGCCTATTAAACAAAGGTACTATCCTGTTTCTCCTTTTAAGCAGAACATTATTGACCAAGAAGTTGACGAAATGCTAAAACTTGGTGTCATAGAACCTTCGAAAAGTCCGTGGTCCAGCCCCGTGTGTTTAGTCAGGAAAAAGGACGACAGCTACAGATTTTGCATCGACTTCCGCCGTCTTAATGAAAAGACGAAGAAAGATTCCTATCCAACTCCTTATATTTCAGCCATTTTAGATCGGCTCCGAGATGCACGATTTATTAGTTCCATCGACATTAAGTCTGCCTTCTGGCAGGTCCCTCTGAGTGAGTCTTCTCGAGAACTTACCGCTTTCACTGTCCCTGGCAGAAACCTTTATCAGTTTCGTCGCATGCCTTTTGGGCTAACTAATGCGCCAGCTACCTGGCAACGTATTGTGGACCGAGTTCTGGGAGTTGACTTAGAAAATAACGTCATGGTCTATTTGGACGACATAATAATTATTTCGAAGACATTTCAAGAACATTTGAGAATCTTGAGTCTTGTTTTTAACAGATTGAGGGAAGCTGGTCTAGTGGTGTCTCGGGAAAAGTGTAATTTCTGCAAACCTGAACTAAAGTATCTTGGATACATCGTGGATGCTCGAGGACTGAGACCAGATCCAGAAAAGGTACAGGCAATAGTGAATATACCACCCCCTCGTAATATCACCGAAATTCGCAGGTTCGTTGGGACTGCTTCATGGTACAGACGTTTTGTACCCAATTTTTCAACTGTATTAGCCCCTATCAGTCGGCTTACTAAGAAAAATGTTAAATGGGAATGGACAACTGATTGTCAACAGTCTTTTAACACCATAAAAGAAGCTCTTGTTACAGCTCCAGTTCTTACCTATCCCGATTTCAATAGAATTTTTACACTCCAGACAGATGCTTCATTCTTTGGCTTGGGTGCTGTTTTAACTCAACAGTTTGACGATGGCGAAAAGGTCATTGCTTACTTATCCCGCTCTCTTACCAAACACGAGATAAAGCTAACCGTTACTGAAAAGGTGTGTCTTGCCGTTATTTGGAGTGTCGAAAAACTTAGGCATTATTTGGAAGGTGTTCATTTTAAAGTCATAACAGATCATCATTCGTTATTGTAGTTGCATAACCTTAAAGATCCACAAGGTCGTCTTGCCCGTTGGGCTCTCCGCCTTCAACCTTATGACTTTCAACTAATACACCGCAAAGGTAAAGAACATATAGCACCTGATTTTCTTTCACGTTCTGTCCCAGTTAGTACTGACACAGTCGCTAGTGTCAACGAGATCGAATCATCTTTAGGTTTTTCTAGAACATCAGACAAATGGTACCGTGGAATGTTGGCGAGGTTAGAGGATCACCCTGAAAAATATCCTTGTTGGCGAGTGGAAAACGGCAGTTTGTATAAATTTGTCAAGTCAGCTAATCCTAACTTTCCAGATCATTCTAGTTGTTGGAAGATCGTCGTTCCCAAAGATAGGCGAAAGGAAGTGTTCCATCGTTGCCATGATAACCCAGCTGCGGATCATGTTGGAATTTTTAAGACATTTTGGAAGGTAGCCGAAAGGTTTCATTGGCCAGAAATGAGGGCCGATGTGGCTAAGTATGTTCGCTCTTGTAGAATTTGTGCTCAGAACAAAATAGAGCAAAAACCTCCGGCAGGTTTAATGGGTAATCGTCCTGAAATCAAAGAGCCTTGGCAGTCTATCAGCCTTGACTACATTGGGCCATTGCCTCGTTCAAAACAAGGCAATACACATATTTTAGTAGTGACAGACTATTTCAGTAAGTTTTTCGAACTTTTTCCTTGCAGATCCGCTACCGCTAAGTCCTTGATTAAATTTGTTGAAGATCGAATTTTCCTCGTCTATGGAGCTCCTCAATTTCTAACTTGCGACAATGGGACTCAAATGAAATCTAAAGAATTCCAATCTCTTTGTGACAAATATAAAGTTAAAATATTTTACAGCGCATCGTATTACACCGAGCGAGTTAATCGTGTTGTAAAAACCATGCTTCGTTCTTATGTACAACAAAATAATCACCGAACTTGGGAAGATAACTTATCTTCAATTGCTTGCGCTATTCGCACGTCTCGTCACGAAACAACAGGTAATACACCTTTTCTAGTTGATTTTGGTAGGGAACATAAACTCTTCGGTCAAGATTTTTCAGACAGCATTACTAGACCCGATACTGAAAACCAGGACTACGTTAGAAAACGAGTTGAATCATTTCAACGGCTGTTTCAAATAATTCGTAAAAAAATTGAAACCTCTCGGCTTAAAGGTAAACATCATTATAATTTGCGTAGACGTCCTGTTAGTTATACTATTGGCCAACAAGTTTGGCGTAAAAATAAAAGTTTGTCTGACGCCGCGAATTATTTTAGCGCTAAATTATCTCCAGAATTTGTAGGTCCTTTTATTATTAAAAGAAAAACTGGAACTTGTACATATGAGCTCGCAGATGAATTTGGTATAAGTAAAGGTATTTGGCACGTTCAAGATCTTAAACCTATGCTAATCCAATCTGAATCCGATTGTCCATCTAACTAATTTAAAAAGATCAAAACAATATTTTTTTTATTCACCATATATTTTATACTGCGTATTATTATAGTTTGTATTTTTTTCCTTTTCTCTTTATAATTTTAAGTTTAGGGTTAGAAACACTGCAATTTTTTTGATAATGTAAGACTCGATCAGAAATTAATGCTTTTGATTCTTTTAAAATTCACCAATTTTGACTGTTTTCCCAGACTTGATTTATACCCCGATTGTGACTTTGTTTAACATGGCGTGTCTGCTTTGTATACCAGGCCATTTCTTGCCATAGCAGTGAGCGGTACTACTGCTATTGTTATTTAGTTTCTGGACGAACTTATTTCTTAGAATAGGATAACATGTTTGTCTTTAGTGGTTTATTGAACAACTTTTCTTTTAATTTGTTTATCTTATGTCAATTTGTAAACCTATGTATTTAGGTTGTTTTGGCCTTAAAGGTCATCACCATGATTACATGGATCTCACAGCTTAGAAATTTATTTTTTTCGTCCCTGTATTCTTATTTGTGCCCTGCGGCCCGGGCCTAAGAATTTGGTCGCGGCGGGAAACTGTCAGTGGTAAAAGCCCACTAAATGTTCAAACCGTTAAAAGCTTCGGCTTCCCATCAACCAAGATCATCGATGGGATATTTCTGGAATTTGTGCCCTGCGGCTCGGGCCTAAGAATTTGGTCGCGGCGGGAAACTGTCAGTGGTAAAAGCCCACTAAATGTCCACACCGTTAAAACCTTCGGCTTCCTATCAACCAAGATCATCGATGGGTTATTTTTGTTTGAATCTGGTCGCGACGATGACGAGTTCCACTGTAGCTATATTATCTTAGTTAATTGCCCCTAACTTTAGTTATGTTTTATTTTGCTAAGTTATTGCCGCTAGAATCGGTTTTCTTAGTAAATTTCCATATTATTTGGGATTTGATATATGCATTTTGTTGTTTCAGTATTCATTTTGCTAAGTTATTGCCGATAGGTCGGTTTTCTTAGCTAATTATCTTATTATTTGGGATTTAAGATATTGGAACTTATGCAAATTTGCATTTCGTAACTAAATTGTTGGACGCTAAGCGACGCCTAACTTAGTTTTCTTTATTTTGATTATGGCATATATATTTATGCTAGTTACGTTTATTATTACCCATTTAAGTTTTTTTTGGTTTTGATATTTGATATTTTGGCTTTTGTATATTTTGGTTATACTGGATTTAACTTTTTGTGCTTGCGCAAGTTTGCACCTCATGATTATGACTTTTGACCCTATTGTGACATTTTTATTAAATTTTTTTGGTGCGGCCTTTTTTTATATAAAAGGCTGAGTGTTGTTGGGTGCTATCAAATTCTGATTTAGACGTTTTCTTGTGTGCTATTCAGTGCAGAAGGAGACAGATCACCTGGAAGAGTCAATGAGCGGCCATAGAGCCCAGGGAGGATACCACCACGTGCGTCGGCTAGAATATGCAAAAAGTATAATGTGGATTGTTAATTGACATCTGGCCGTTATTACCTAACATCTTGTTCACGTATTACCCCGTGTATATTTTCCTGAGCTCCAGTTGACCTATTAGAATTCGGCCAGTTGGTGGCAGTGGCAACATTCGGAACACCCTATTAGCTTTTTTGTTTAGTTTTTTTGGGTCTGCACGGTACAAAGTCGCCTGCGGCTAGTGTATCTTTCAGCTTGGTCGAGCTATATCGAACTCCCTTTTGTTTGGTGGGACTTTTGGGTAACAACACTTTTTTTATTTGTGAATTTAAATTAATATTTACGCTTTTTGCTTTTCCTGCCTCCTGGTTGCCTAGTCAGACAGAGTTGAAGATTGTCCTGAGGGTGTGCTCGATGCAAGCCAGTGAACGAGGTGCCCCACCCTTATTTGGGTGTCACGCAACTCTGGCCACACTCCAATCCAACAACTTTATTGGAGTAGAAATTGTTTTGATCGCTCTTCTTGGGGAATTCCGAAACTCTGAAAGGCGAAGTGGCCAGGAATTTCTTATTTGTTCCGTTTCCTTTTGATTAAAATTTCTTAATTTTATTAGCGTTGTTATATCGATATTGGTACTGTTTTTGTACTTGAAATTTGTAATCTGATCTATTACCTTTGTAGTTGAATATTTTTGAGTTATGGTTGTCAGTTAATTATTTTTTTTATATATTAGCGTGCCTTCCGTGGTTATTGGCGTTAAGATTTGATTTAAGTGGTACCATTTCTAATTGGTTTAAATTAGTTTCTAAAAGAAGTTTATTTTTCTCTTATACTAGGTTCCCTTCTTAGTCATTTCCTTCGTAGCTTATCTTACTCGACAGTTTTTATAGGAGAGTAGTTGGTTTGAACATCTTTCTCAGTGAGCTTCGAAGCATAGTATGGCAAAAGACTGGGAAAATATTTTATTTTACTTTACCTTTTATGGATATTTTTTTTTATTTTAGCTCTGATCGTCGGTCAACTTTTCTTATAAGTTTCCCTCCTTTCCTTGGAGAGGGGGAGTTGTAACAGTTTAATTTTGTTATAAGTGCATTTCATTGTATGATTAATTTAATATTATAATCTACTACTTTAGTATTAAGTTTAGTGATTAATATGTACGCCTTGTTGGTTTGATTTACTTAGATTTTAGTAGTTTTCTTATTAGAAGCGGTTACATTGTTCATATTTAAGCGAAATATAAATTCAACACCTTTTGCAGCAAATTTCGGTACACACAGTGTCACCTCCCGATAAGTAGTTACTTTTGTACCTATATCTGAACTCAAGATATAAAGGAATAATTTTCAGTAAATGGTATAAGTTTAGCGTTCGTTCATAGATGTCGCCAAAAAAAATCAGTTCAAATATAATTGTTGGATTTATTTAATTTTGCCGAATTTAATAATTATATACTGTATAAGAAAAACTTCAAATAGCACTTTAGACAAACTATTTATTTCCCATATATTTTACAGAGTAGTTATAAATTAAATTTTATTAATTTTGAAAACTTGTTTTCAAGTCCTTTATACAAGTCTTGGGATTTTCGTTTTCCTTGGCTAGATAGGCTGCATTTTTAGATTCGAGCGTATATTTTGTATAACTCTTCTGTCGCTGTAAAAAAAAACCAAATCATTAGTACCCCAATAAATTCTTTGATATAAAGTCCATATTATGTATTAATATTGAACTGTAAATACTTGTACTAAAAAAAAAAGGTTGCCTTGATAAATATTTCTTTTCAGATATACCTAGGATTATTTTTAGACTATAGATACTCTATATACACACCACTTCATACTTTCTCTTAAATCTGCATTTTAGTATTCGTGTTCCCTTTTGCTGTGAATATGTAACATATAAAGGTATTTTCATTTAAGTTAGACATAAATAACCAAAAGGTATTCCTCGATTCAATATTAATATTCTTACCTTTTTTTTTTCTGAGACTATATAAACTACCGCCTTCTTATAATTTCTATCAATGTTTGATGTTCCGAAATTCAGATCGACTTTTGTTTTGTACATAGTTGCATAATTACTTGGAGCCTAATATAAACTGAAATTTCGTTACGCCTGCGTCTGATGCATTTCCTAAAATAGTTAATAATTGTGTGAATAATTCCTATTTTATGGTTAAATAATGAGTTTATACAGTTGGGAAAATTCTATTAAATTAAACTCAACTTACGTTTCATTTTTATGGCATTTAACTACTCCTGCATTAGCACATCATTTTTTTGACTCTTTGTTACTCCACTCCGGACTAATATTTGACTTTTCTGAGTGGTCCTTTTCCATTAGTACTAGAGTAATTAATTAAATATTATTTGTTTATTTACGTTCCCATTTCGCCTAGGCGTTGCTTTTAAATTTCAGGTTAGTTGTTTCTGTCAATGTTATTATTGCGTCGTCTCGGAACTTTTCGGATCTATTCGGCTAAGACTTCCATATTAACTTATTCATATTTCATTCATATCAAGAGCGCAGGCATCTTTTTCGCTGTTGCCAAGGGTATTCCTGCATTATTTCCTGTATCTTTCTCAACCAATGGAGAGTCGTTTTTCTTGTCTAACATGTTAATCATATCCTTGTTTTATTCCGTCTATGTGCTCTTTTGGCAAGGTTGTTAGCACCTGACATATTCTAGCCAATGGTATTCCGCCACCTTAGTTAACCAAAGTTCTAGATGGAAAGAAAGCTGGGGGAACATTTTTTTTCACTTTTCTGGTCACCTGCAGATAAACCACAGGTCTTCAGCGCGGGTCTGAGGAAATAATCCAGGAAAATCTTGGAAATCCGTTAGCGGGATTTTTCCTCAACACCGCAATAGTTTTTCGGGCACATTATAGTTTGCACTGTGAGTGTTATTTTTCGTGCTAGAAAATCTCTCTAAGAGAGGATTTGACCTGAAGATTGGACCAGACCGCGATTTTCCATGCCCTTGTACTTGGCACGTGAAACCACTTTTTGACTAGAACTGAGTGACCCTATTGGATAGGGTTCAAGTCAGGGGCCAACTGTTAGTCAAGGTCCTAATTTCAAGTCAGGGGCCAACTGTTAGTCACGGTCCTAATTTCAAGTCAGGGGTCAACTGTAAGTCACAGTCCTAATTTCAAATCAGGGGCTTATTGCAACTGCAAGTCACAGACAATTTCAAGCCACGGACTTAACTTCAAGACTCGGGACTAATCCCATGTCACGGGCCTAGTTTGAAGTTAGGAGCGTTAGGTGCTGCTGGATTTGGTGACACTTATTGTTTACTTTTTTTCTTTATACCGTAACTGATAACATACTTATTGTTTATATATTTTTTTCCTTTATACAGTAACAGATAAATAGATTTTTTTTCTTAACTTCATTTGTGCGTTTTATTTAGCTCACTCTTTTTCTTTTAAAGTATCAAGAGGAAGCAAGTGCCGCGAAGATCAAGGGGCTTTCCAATTTAAGCCGTTATAAATTGGTGGCGCTCATTTCTTTTTTTTTTTCCTTTAAGATTTCTTAAGTTTTCCCACGCCCCACTCTCCGGGTTAATTGAGCTAGGGCATCTACATTGCACGCTCTGTTGATCACGAGCTGTAATCTTGATACCATTTTGTGATCGAAATAATTTAAAATTAAACAGTAATAATAATTATTAAATAAGAGCGTAGCAATCTTGCACCTTGGTTTTGAGAAAATCCAGGGTTACAACATATAATAAAAACGAAAAAGTCTTGTATTAATTTTGAGAAAAATGCTTGTTTAAATTAAATATTTCTATACGTAAAATTTTGATGTCAAACGTCAAATGACAATAAATAATTTGTTTTTTTTACGACACAAAATTGAAAGTTAAAAATTCAAAGGTTAAGAGAATGTTCATATTTGAAAAAAATATGTTGAAATTTTAGGTAAAAATAGTATGAGTATGTATAGTAGTTAGTATGTAAAGTTATCAGAAATGTCGATACAAAACAGTACTTTTGACGTTTCTGGTTAAATCTAATGAAAATTATAATGGCATCCCTATGCAATTGTTTCCAAGGCCTACTTATCTTAGTTAAGTCATCTTTCATGTTACTGCACCGTATCTACCGGTAAAATAAAATTAATACTACTTGTGATTTTTTCTCGCTTTCCTAAAATAAGACAACAGTCATAAAATGTCAAAATAATACAAAATTACTTATCAATAAACAATAAAAAATATTCCAGGATTTTCTGATTAATAATATGTGTGTGTTTGTTTCATGTTATGTATTAGGAAAAATGTATATCGGCAAGATTTTGTCAATTTTTTCTGAAACAAAAAGCAAAAATACGGCTTGTTATGCGGTTTCGTGTAGCTAATAAGATATACTTTAATACTAATATTTAATAAATACAACTTTCTATTTAAAATCTTTGAGAAAATTTAAGAAAAAGTTCACATTTTAGAGAAAAAATTAAACTTATCCCATTTTGTGATAAATTAAAAATTTGATTTTAAATTTGATTAAAATCCATTGAAAACCCGATTTTGTTTAATATTTTAATAATTTGTTAAACAAATATTTCATCGGTATCGGGAAACGACCGCCATATTGAATTCTGAAAAAGCGCTTCCTGGTCCGCCATTTTGAAAAAAATATAACGTGTGATATGTCATTGAAAAGGTAATTCTAAGCTCTATCAAACTATGTAAAATAATATACAGGGTTCCGTTTGAAATTCTTAACTTGGTTCTGATATCGGAAAAACTGGCAGTAATACTCAATTGTTTTTTCATGAAAAATATGTGTCTTAATACCATATTTCGTTAAGCCAAATAAAAAAATCCTAACCTAAAAAGCAATTGAATGGCATCGTGTAAAACGATATCGTTGACACCCGGTATATATATATATATATATATATATATATATATATATATATATATATATATATTGATTGTTTGTCATTCGCGGATAAAAAAATACAATGTGATTTCATTCCACAAAATCACATTTGGCATTTTCGAAGCTTTCTTTCTCGCGTCGGAATAGAGACTAAAGACTGACTGCGAAGCTTCCTTTTTTACCCTCACCGAGCGGCCGTTTGCCGTTATTTATATTTTCCGGGTGGTACTGTTGTTGTTGCGCTAATTGCGTTTGATTTTTGTGATTTTAGATTTGTCAATTATTGTCTTCCATACAGTTGGTAGTTTCAATGATTCGACCTTTTTATTCAAATCACCTTGTTTTGCAATTTCTATGGCTTATTGGATTATTTTGGTCTTATAATGTTCTATATTCGCAATCTCCCTAAACCCATCGAAATTTATTTTGAGACCGAGTCCCTGATGATGTAGGAATAGAGCTGGGGTTGTTTGTTTGTTTCTGACGTTAAGTGTGTGCTCTTCCACTCTTGGTGATATTCGCCTGTTAGTTTGCCCCACGTGCATCTTTTTACAGTCCTGGCATGGAATGCTGTATGCTCCGTGGTTTTTCAATTTGATTTTATCTTTTGGGTTTCCAAGTAGTTTACCTATAATTGTCTGTGGCTTGCGTATTATTTGTATGTTGTGTTTTCGAAGAATTCTTTCGATTCTGTTTGTCGTGTCTTTTACATATGGTAAGACTACTTGTTGCTTTTCCGGTTCATAATTTTTGTTGTTCGTTGTTCGGGAATCCTGTGCATTAATAGCTTTCTCTATGGTGCGATTTGTGTAGCCATTTTTTTTTAAAGCACTAGATATTATTAAGGTCGTTTTGTTTCGTATGAATTTCAGTTAATCGCAGGGACCTGGATATTAGAGTATTGGCCACAGCTTGAATTTGTGATTGGTGGTGATGTGATCTTGCATTTAAATATCGGTCTATATGTGTTGGTTTTCTATACAAAGTGTATTCGAAATCTCCGTTATGCAATTTTGTAATCAGAACATCTAAAAATGGAAGTTTGTTGTTTTCCTCTAACTCTAATTGTATTCTGGGATGTATTGAATTTACGTGGGCTAGAAAGTTTTTGAGCTCTGTATGACCATGTTGCCATATAATAAATATGTCATCCACATAACGAATCGATAACTTGGGTTCCAAACTGGTTTTCTCAAGTGCTTCTTTCTCGAAGTATATCATAAATAAATTTGCAACTACTGGTGATAACGAGGGCCCCATTGCAGCACTATCTGTTTGCTTATACATTTACAACAACAGCAACATCCGGAAAATATAAATAATGACCAACTGCCTCTCAGATATTACCTTCGGCCCCGGGTGGTGGTATAAAAGGAAGCTCACAGTCGCTAATAATTCAATCTTTATTCGGATGCGAGAAGGGAAGCTTCGAAAATGGCAAATCTGATTTTGGCGAAACGTCAGCAAAACTGTTCTTTTCAAAACGACAGTAGTGAACGGATGTACGACCGAAATGAAAACACATCATATATATATATATATAATAATAATAATAATAATAATAATAATAATAAATCGACTTTTATTTCCTATCAAATATAACAAGTCTACATGCGTCACCAGGTCTACATCATTACACAATTAAAATTTCTGGGCTATAAATAATACAATGTAATTTTACGAGTACGAAATATAAACAAATGGTAAAATACCAGTTGAACAATATTTCTATAACTCTCGACACTAAATAACTTTATTGAAATTATAACCAATTTAATTCATTGGTATAAATTACTCAGCATACAGATGTTATTAATGTGAGGTCTTGTAAACCGGTAAGCCTAACAAACCAGACAGAGTGTTTATTTACTATTTAGTCAACAAGTAATTACGATGTGCATGTGATGTAAGCATTAAACGAACATTTAGTGATGCTGTGTTTTGACGATGTTAATCAAAAATAGTGGGAGTTTGAGCAGTTGCGAGGATATGGATTCCCTAATGGATAACGAAATATTAGAGGAAGAAGAAGAGGAATTGGCTGATTTAGAGGTGGCGGCAGTGGAAGCTCTAAGTAATAATGGTATGTTCATTTTTATTTTGTTAAAGAAATTGGAGTGTTACGTTAATAATATGCAGGGGCAGTTTTTCAAATTTCGTTGTACAATAGCAGTTTTTATATGTGAAACCCACACCTACAGTTAAAAGATTTCCATAGTACTGCTGAGATTTCTTAAAATCCCTATGTAATTTGATTTTTACATTTTCTTGTATATATATATATTATGTATCACTCTTTGTCAAGAAATTTTGAATATTCTAAAAAGATCACAGCTATTACGTAGAATATTTATTTTTATTTTTTACTATCGTTTAAATTAAAAAAAAAGCTGTAATTAGAGTTTTTTTATAATGAGACAGTTTTAAGAAAATACAATAATATCTATACAAAAAATGTAAATACCAAATAACAAAAAGAGAGAAAACACTCACATATAGAAACTAAGATAAAGGATATCAAAATTCTTAGAGCCTCTATTAATATGTGCATTCTTCATACATAGTAGAACAAACAATAAAATTCATTATTAAAAAACATTTTTAGAACTTTTTTTGGATATACCGCTTTGCTTTGTTTTCAGTTGGTAGCAAAACAATATACAATTAACAAACATAGAAAAAACTCCAAGTCTCGATCTCAGTAAAATATAATTTTATATTTTACAATAAACATGACACGTGTTTCGCCCTTTTGAATATCATCAGACCTACAAACAACAGAGAGAACCTTAGAAAATAATCACACTCACAAATCCTAAAACAATAGCTTACAAATAGAATAAAACACACTAAAGCACAACAAAACAAAAAACTACTTATACATATTTGATTGACACTAAAATGAGGTTAAGTCTCACGTGAACAAACAAAATAAATTTTAATTTGTTTATTCACGTGAGCCTTAACCTCATTTTAGTGCCGATTAAATATGTATAAGTAAAATAAATTTTATTTTATTTATTTACGTGGGACTTAACCTCATTTTAGTGTCAATCAAATATGTATAAGTAGTTGTTTGTTTTGTTGTGCTTTAGTGTGTTTTATTCTATTTGTAAGTTATTGTTTTAGGATTTGTGAGTGTGATTATTTTCTAATGTTCTCTCTGTTGTTTGTAGGTCTGATGATGCTCGAAAGGGCGAAACACGTGTTGTGTTTATTGTAAAATGTAAAATTATAATTTACTGAGACCGAGACTGGGAGTCTTTTTCTGTTTGTTATTGAAACTAGGTCTCTTTGAGAAATATGAACAATTTTTTCGATTTTTATAGATTTCTGTTTCAAAAAAAACTCTTTAAAAGCTAATTTTTTTAAATCAGTTTTATATAGTGATCAAAAGTCTTGCATTGAAGGAGCTGAATAAAAATTGCTTAAGCTTTAACCGTATTTGGTGTTAAAATTATTAAGGTAATGGCAATACATCCATATTATCTAATTTACATAAAATGATAATATAAAATGAAATTTGCAACAGAAATTTTATCTTTAAAAGCTAATTTTTTAAATCAGTTTTATATAGTGATCAAAAGTTTTGCATTAGAAGAGCTGAATAAAAGTTGTTTAAGCTTTAATCGAAATTTGGTTTTAAAATTAAGGTAATGGCAATACACACAATACACACTTATGTACAGGGTGTCCAATTTTGGTTGTAAATGCAAGGTATCTCCGTTATTTGCAAATATTTAGGGTTGAGGTTTTCGCGACACCGTGAAACTTTTTTGTCAAACTCAAGCTGCCGTAATCAGATTTGCCATAGCCCGCCTCGTTTTGGAGATACATGGCCAAATTGAAAAAATTGCATTTTGGGACACGACTCGTATCTCGGTTATCTTTTAACGTAAAAACTGGCTCTTATAGAGTTTTTTACGTAGAAACCAGTGGCGTGGACAGATTTTTACTCGGGGCCGTCGTTTTTGATACATGACCTAGAGTTATGTTTTTTTAAAATGTGTCACCCTGTATATTTTTACGTAGTCCTATTCGTCTTATTATGAGTTTTTCAAAAATATATAGTTATCTATACTTATTTTAAAAATCAGGCTACAGTTTGTTTTTAAGAATATATTAAGTATATCTATTTTTCGTAATTAGCCATGTTCAAAAGAACTGCTCAAACTGATTTCCATTTTTTCTTAGACATCTCTCACACACTCTTGCAATTTTACCCAATGCATTTGAAATGACTACATTGCGTGCTTGTATTTGCAAAAATGCCTGCTCAGTGGTGTTAGGCAGGTCTTGAACTGTGTTATGTCGGGTACGAAAAATTAAATTTTTTAGGTAACCGCATAAAAAAAAGTCCAATATGGACAGGTCAGGCGACCTAGGAGGCCATCGGACAGGTCCGTGTGTTTCAATCCAGCGTTCGGGGAAGTTCTCTTCTAAATATCGCTTCACAATTTGGGAGTTATGTGCTGGAGCTCCGTCTTGTTGGAAATATATTTGATGCACATGTGCTAAAGGGACATCTTCTATGATTTCTGGCAATATATTTTGCAATATTTCAAGGTAGCGATTAGCAGTGAGACCTCCTTCAAAAATATGAAATTTTATTTTGGTTGTTGCTCGCGTCGAAATATCAAATGTTGATTTTTAGGTGACCAGTGTCTCGTATTGTGCCTATTAAATATTCCAGCACTACTTATTTACGATTCGTCGGACCATATAACCGCCCATCCAAAATTAATTTTTTGTAAATACCACTGGCAAAAATCAATACGTCGTTCTGCATCTCCAGGATGTAGATTTTGCACAACTCTGACTTTATAAGGTTTATACTTATGTTTCTTTAAAATCGTTTGAACCCGAGACTTGATTACACCCAGTTCAATCTCTATTTTTCTACAGGACGTTACAGGCGTTATATTTACACTTGCTAAGACGTTAATTTCATCAGCCTCACGATTCTCTTTGTTATATTCCTTTAATCTCAGCCTAAGAATATTAATTTATTTGGCTGCCTCCTTTCCGCATATCTATATAATAAAATTTTAAGTTTTAAAAAAGATAGCAATAATAATTTTGAAAATAAAACATTACCTAATGAAATAAAGCTCAGAAGCAGCGTTTATATTTTCATGACTCTCTATGAAACAGGTCAGCATATCATATTGCTCAAAGTTTTCAAATAATTGATTTGCAGCCATTTGTTAAAAAGTAATAATCAGAGCGACTAATTTAACACGTATATTAGTATTAACATCAAAACTTCATTTACTTTATGACAAAGCAGTGACAAAGCCATTTTTGACAATCAGATATAGATATTATTACAAACCTAAATTGCAGCCTTATTTTTTAAAATAAGTATAGATAACCATATATTTTTGAAAAGCTCATAATAAGACGAATAGGACTCCGTAAAAATATACAGGGTGTCCCATTAAAAAAACGTGACTTTGGGTCATGTATCAAAAACGACGGCCCCGAGTAAAAATCTGGATTCTACGTAAAAAAAGTCTATAAGAGCCAGTTTTTACCTTTTCGCTACGTTAAAAGATATCCGAGATACGAGGGGTGTCCCAAAATGCAACTTTTTCAATTTGGCCCTGTATCTCCGAAACGAGGCGGGCTATGGAAAATCTGATTACGGCAGCTTGAGTTTGACAAAAAAGTGGCACGGTGTCGCGAAAACCTCAACCCTAAATATTTGCAAATAACGAAACAACCAAAATTGAACACTCTGTACATAATATAATAATATAAAATGAAAATTGATTTAGCCACAAACATTTTATCTTTAAAAGCTAATTTTCTAAATAAGTTTTATATAGTGATCAAAAGTTTGGCATTGAAGGAGCTGAATAAAAATTGCTTATGCTTTAATCCAAATTTGGTGTTAAAATTAAGGTAATGGCGATACATACATATTCTCTAATTTACACACAATAATAATATAAAATCGAATTTGATTTGGCCACAAAAATCTTATATTTAAAAGCTAATTTTTTAAATCAGTTTTATATAGTGATCAAACTTTTGCATTGAAGGAGCTGAATAAAAATTGCTTATGCTTTAATACAAATTTGGTGTTAAAATTAAGGTAATGGCGATACATACATATTATCTAATTTACATAAAATAATAATACTAAATGAAATTTGATTTGGCCACCAAATCTTCTTCTATTAAGTTAAAGAAAAAAAAAACCTCATTTTAAAAAATCGAATTTCGAAATGAATTTGGCATGACATATGTTTTATTATAATTGTATGCAGGTTCGCGTGGCGAAACCATTCCATCACGACAGTTTCAAGATCCGCCTGTTATGTGTTCTTGAAAGTAAGTTATGCAGCAACTACAAACCAAAAGCTATTTGATTTATGGAAGATTTAATACATTATTTAACCTATTCCTCTTGGAACTTGGTATAAAATCCAAATATCGATTGACTAAATTGCAAGATATTGTTTTTTATTAAATTATATACATTAACCCATTTTGACATTGAAGAGAAGACAAATATGGTTTTAACGGAATTTTCAACTGATTTATTGCCTGAAGGCTACGCAAGTGAGAATAATATATAGATGAAATGTTTAAGCTGTAGAACTAGAAGATCGTCGTGCTGTTTATACTGAGTAGTACGACACTACAGTTTGTTTACCTCAAGTTCTTCAAAATGTTTGCGAGAGAGAAAAGTCATCTTACGTCAAAATAACGCTCGGGCGTACACTGCTGTTCGAACAACTGAATATTTGAATTCCCAAAACATTTAAATAAAGGGCTATGCACCATATAGTCCACGCCTAGCACCTAATGATCTCTTTTTATTTCGGGTGTAAAGAATAAATTACGGGATATACGTCTTACATCGGTCGAAGAAGCAGTCGGCGGCTTTGAAATTAATAAACTAACGCGGGAAGACTGGAGAAACTGTTTTGAAGATTGATTTTCACGAATGCAAAAATTCATTCAATGTGAAGAGAAATACTTTAAAAATTATAAATAAATGTGTTTTGTCAATAAGTGGTGTATTACTTCACTAGGGTCTGCGGAGAGGGAACAGTCTGCTTAGAAATATTTAGCTTAGCTAGAAAACCGCAAAACACATTATAAAAATTTTATTTTTTGTATATAAAAATATTTTTCCAACGATACAGGGTAGTAGTAGATGGTGAAACAGTCTCCTGAAAATTAAAAAAATCTACGCATTTAGCTTTGTAGCATTTTAATTTTTAAAATTCTACGATTTATTTATATTCTAGTTTCTCTAGTGAGAAATTAAAATATTGATTTTAATTTGCAGTCGTTTTCGACGTTATTACATAACAGCCACAACCGTGAGGCAGGAATATTACCATATTTAGTGTATTTAAAAACACTTATTGATCGATAAATCAGGTTTTCCAATGACACTTATCTTCAACGTTGCCAATTCTCCTGCTTATCTTGTGAGATCCATGATTTTCATAGATTGTCATTATTGATTTCTTTATAATGCAGATTTTTCTATATAAATGGCTTTTCCCTAATTCAAGTTCTTTTTTACGTTATTCGATAAAAGGACAAGAGGACTTTTAAATAAGTAATTTGTCGATAGGATCATGTGGTCGAAAGACTTACAGGCATTTAAGATCATTCATTTTTTTTGCCTGGTGCGGCATGTTTGCACCTTGATAAGTTTGTGTGGATTAAGTCCTCTTTGTTTCCCTTACTTTTTTGGTATAATGAGGGCCATATTTCAGAGAATTTCCTGATTCCCTTAAGCTAAGGTAAGAGAACTTTTTTTACTTTTAAGGTTTTAATCTTCATTGCCAATATTCTTTACAGGATCCTCCGTTCGGCGGCACAGAAAAAGTCGTTCTCTTTCTCCTTCACATTTTTTATTTTTGAAGAAAAAATGTAATATAACCTGTATTTCTGGAAATATTTTATTCAGTCCACATGGTCTGACTGAACACTAGCTAACCCTCTACAATTCCACTGCAGCTTTCTGGTTTAAAGGCCAGTTCTTTCTTTTATGTATAGTGTGCATATATTATTTTTGCATTGCAAAATTTTTAGAAACTCGTGTTATTTGACATTCGGCATGTTTCAGCTCGGTAACGCAACGTCTGGGAAGAAGCGAGCCCGAAGGCCAATCGTAAAAATTAAGTGGGCGCGTTGTTTGGTAAATCCAAAAATCTCGGACAGATTTGCTAACAGGCGACATCGGAGCGCGGGATGTCGCTTAAAAAAATAAAAATGGGGTAATTTTGGAAGCATTTTGCGGAGCTGAAACCGACCACTTTAACCAAGCTAAAACGGGGATTCGATGGAGGCAAACAAGATTCAAAATCGCAACAGGATGCCTATACCTCAAATGCGGGAAAAGTGAAATTCAAAGAAACTAAAAAAAAACTGTTTTGAGTCTTTAAATATTCGCAGATATCACTAATTTTTTGCGAAAAGGGTAAGGAGAGGCACGAATTGTTTATGCGACCTTAAAGTTCCCCTGAAGGATTGAAAAACCAAGTCTGCAATTTTTTTTCATTAGTGTTTTATGTTTGGTACTGTACCATCTGTTGACTCCAGGCGAATCAAGTGATACCACCAAGGGAAGAAACGTCTACGTTTCCTCTAGAGACTAGCATAAAATTCAGTCCGATTGGAGTTAAGGATGAATTTTGAGAAATTTTTGAGTGTATCTAATGTAGTGCGCATGACATTTGTTTGTCCGGCTTGAAGCCCTCGTAACGACGTATTGGTAGCTTTAGAAAAAAAACAGAGAGGCAAAATAAACATATTGGAACTTATTTCAAGTGTTTCTTTTTTTAGAGCAAGATTTCTTAATTAAATAACTCTGTAGACACTGTGATAATTTAATAAAGTGACCCCCAAAATAAAGTGTAAGTATTTCTAGCTCACTTCCCACTATTGCCACCTAACAAGGAGCCACCTAACGAGGAGCTACCGTTCGAACAAGAGCTATTTAAGGGAAAATTAGTTTCTCCTGTGATAGCCTAAGTTACAGCTTCCTTAGAAAACAGTATCATGGGTCAAATTTCTTTATATATAAAAACATGTAACATAAATAACTATTTTCATAGTTATTTATGTTACAAGGTGAATATTATCAGACGAGGCGGATACTACCGCGCCGGCGCGGCGTGTCTCATAATAATTGTCTTCGATCCAAATAGCATACGAAACTTTATCTTTTGGTGTCAAATAAGTCGAACATTGTGCAAATTTTGTTAACAATTCCCGTTGTTTCAGGACTATAATGAATCCATTAGAGTACTCAATCCGAAAAAATGTAACATTCTGATACTAAGGGGGCATAAATAGCACCCTCAAAACGAAAAAAAATATATATTAAACGGAAAAACATTCTATTTTTTGTTTCATTATAAAGGGTAGTCCTAGAATTATGAAGCAGTTCCCGAAAAACAAAAATTTCTTTTCTTTTAAAGCGGTTAGTTAAAAAAAAACAAATGGTGAAACATGTCAAATTTAGTTTAACTCTTTGTATACAAAACCTTTTTTCCACTATTGAGGGAATACCAAAACTCCTTAAAAATGAATATATTTTTTCATATCCATAACGCTCAGTTTTTTTAAAAAGCGAAATTCCTACTGAGTATTCACTCCACATTTAACTAGTAAAAATTGGAATGTTCTGTTTTTTATAAGGCATTGTCACTTATAGCAGGTTTTTTTGGAAATTTATCAGTTCAATTTAAAAATGGAGGTATCAAAACTGATTTATTACCAGGAAGAAGAGACCCATTGAAAGATATAACAATATTCAAAGAGTTGGATTTAAAAAATATGAGGGTGAAATGTTTTTAAGTAATTTATTTACTTGTCAGGTATAGTACAAGTCCAAAGCGACAAAATAATTATGTTTTTAATGAAATACCATTAGTAGTTTTCGCTTTTATGTAGATTTGCCATCAATTATAATTATATTAACAGACAAAACAAAATGTATTGTTCTTGGTTAAGTCGACATTGAATAAATGTTTTTCGAACTAGACAATGAATAGCAGCTTAGATACGTTGTTTGGAGAATCCTATACGAGTTTATTTTAGATTATTTTTAAGTAGTTTTAAATAATTTACTGCTGCTATAATTCATTCTTTTGATTTTAAATTTTCATGCCGTTGGCAAATAAAAATAAAACGCTAATAAATTTGGATTTGCGAGAGGTCATCATAAGATTCGCATTTAAAATGCATTAAACTATGCGATGAAATGGTTCGATTTGAAATTTTTGATTAAAAAAAAGAAGTGGTTTTGTTAACTTTGGACGTTTCTAGTATACATGCGAGTATCTAAGCTATTTTCTGATATTTTATTCATTCATTAGGTAGATCTCTATAGATCGAAAATATCGTTTTAAAAATTTGAAACTTTTGGAAAATGTCTTGCACTTTCTATCTTGTGCAAATTGTTTCATATTTAAATTTGTAGAATCTACACAAAGTTCCAGTAAAAAAATTATAAGACGGAACTGCTCCCTTTTCTTCTCTGAAAGTCGCATACAATTAAAAGATAATTAAAAATTGCACTTCTGTTACTTTCCAAATTGGTCTCTGTAACAATCAGTATACGGAAACACAATCTAAGCTTGGGCTTGACTTGTGATGCATAAAAGCTACATGAGTTAATAGTACAAAATATTCGCTTGAAAAATCCAGTTTAGTTAAAAATTGAACTTGACAAGGTTCACTACCCGCATTCTCTTTTCTGGTAATCCAGGAATAGAGATACATTAAGAAGGAGGTTTACGAATTGTGTATCAAATTTATTGTGTCTGTAGTTGAATTTATTATTATTGGGAGAAATGTTCAGGTTCTTGATACGGAATAAGTATGTGCCAATACTGATCCTTCTGAGACTTCTCTATTTGGGGAAGCAAGACCAGTGGTAATCGATCACGACATGAATACTCCGGTCACAAAGAAAATTTTAAATTAAATTACAAACTTGATCGAAAGCTTCAAATTTGCGGAAACCAAAGCTTTAGGTGAAATTTTATAAATGATTCCTACTAGTGGCAATCTACATTTCTTGTAACTTAAATATTCATAATACTGATCAGGCTATAAATATGTGGAAATCAAAACTTTCGTTTCCCATTAAGTTTGTGGATTTGTACTAGTAGGGAGTTACAAAGGTAATACTATTTGAGGCACTGTTGTATCTCAGCTACCTATAGTTCATGGCACAAACTCGACATAAGAAAACATATGCCGGAATCGTTAAAAAATTGGACACTTCATTAAAGACAAATATGGATTTGTAGACTTTTGCTTATAAGTATAGCGGATATCTTTTTTGAGTTTGCTCACTTTCTCTAAAATTTAAATGAGACGGTAATAGAATATAACTTATGTATATCTAACTTTATTAAAGTTCTTCTAAGTCGTTAATTTGGAGAATCAATAGCTAATACCGACCCACCGATCATTGTATAGTTTTTAAAACGCCTATTTTATGCACCTGTTTTTAAGCAATTTATTTATTTATTTTATGAATTTTTTTTCTGTGAATAAAATAAAAGGTTGACGCGCATTTTTTTTTATTTCCGACTTATACTTTATATTGCCTGGATCTTAGAATCTTAAACACAAAAGTGTTTTTTTTTTGCAGTATTAGTATACAAATTTATAATTTTTTCAACATTGTCTTAATAAAATAATAGTATTAACTACAAAATATTATTAACGTAAGAGCTATATTACGTTTTGTTGAACTGGCTAACTTTTTATTAAATTTGAGAGAGTCGGTAATAGCATATAACTTACGTGTGTTTAATTTTATTACCGTTCCTTTAGTTAGATAATTTGAAGAACCAGTAATTAATACCGACGTATCGCTCATTGTTAAGTTTAAACGGCGTTTATTCTGCGCGATTTTCAAAGGATAACATTTATTTATTATGTTAAATTTTTTCTCGATCACTTGAGAGTCAGACCTAAATTATTTTCTATTTCCGATCCACATTCTGTCCATTACAGGTATATTATCTTAAATTAAATAAGTACCAAGATACTTTTTTACATATCAAGGATGCAAATATATTGATCGCGAATAATAATCATACATGATTTAAAAATGTACCCATAAAACAATAAAGCTAAATGTAGAGCGGAGCTATTGCATTTGCTAAGATTTTCCTAAATTAAATTGAGTAATAGAATAGAACTTATAATCTTATAGCTGTATTCCTTTTTTTCAGTAATTGCCGGGTCTAGTAGCTAATACCGACCTAGAAGATTATGAATTTGCCATTTTTTTTTCAGATAAATTAATTATGGCTTTCTCATACGCGTCCGATACTCGAAAGAAAAACTCTCCAGTGCCTTAGATTCAATAAATAATGGCATGTCTATATATGAGGCATCCAAAACATTTGGGATACCAAAAACCACACTTCGCGATAAACGTTCTGGCAAATACAAGAATCCCAAGTGTGGAGTCCAACCCGTTCTCTCCAGTAAAAAAGAAACATTTATTGTTAACTGGATTCATTATCTAGCAAGGTTGGGATTCCCTGTTACTAAATCACAATTATTAGACTGCATTGCAAGCGTCGTAAAAAATTTAAATCGTAAAAATCCAATTAAAGACGGCATTCCTGGAAATCACTGGTTTCAAAAATTTATGTCACGACATTCAGAAATTACCCAACGAGTTTCACAAAATCTTACGACAAGTAAAAGTAGCGTTAACGAAGCAGCCATTAAAAATTGGTTTCGACGAGTCGAAGATTATTTTATGATCAGAATATTATGGAAATATTTGAAGATGCGTCCCGAGTGTTTAATTGCGACGAGACGGTTTTTTTTATGTCCTAAAGAAAAGCAGGGCAAATATAGCAGCCAGTGGTTCAGTGGCACCACCTATGGCATTATTTCCCTATAAACGTCTCCCAAAATATACCAAAAACTGTACCTCAAGGGTGGGGCTTGGTATGCACAGAAAGTGGATGGATGAATACCGAAGCTTTCTATGAATATATAGCAAATTGTTTTTATCCATGGCTTCTAAAGAACAATATTCAACTTCCCATAGTATTATTTATGGATGGCCACACATCCCAGATATCTTTGGCTTTGAGTGAATTCTGCAAGGAGAAGGGTATAGTATTGGTAGCATTATTACCGAATTCCACACATATTTTACAGCCACTAGATGTGGCTGTATTCAGGCCAGTTAAAGCAACTTGGCGTCGTGTGGTCCACGATTTCAGATTAAATCATGACATGATCAGAATTAAAAGAACTGATTTCTCAACCCTTGTAAAAAAATTTTTTGATCAGTGTTTGAAAGAGGAAACTATAAAAAACGGATTTAAATGTAGCGCTCTTTTTCCTTTTAATTTCGAAAATATTGATTATAGTAAGCTATTAAAAAGTGTGAATCCTATACAAGAACCCGTTAGAGATAATCAAACTGATCCAGTTCAAGAAACTCAAGAGAGGTCAAACATTTTTTTCAAGGAGCAGTTCGAGAGTCGTCTGTCACCCACAACATTGGATTTATTTAAAGCGTCAAAAGGTACATGGAATGGAGATCCAACTTTCGAAAAATGATTCCTGTATTGGAAGTCACTTAGCTCTGAACCTGATGAAAGTGGAAATGATATGGATTTAACGTCGGATTTTAACCTCAACGACACACCTTCATTAATAATATTTTAAGTCATCCCGACGGTTTCAACGAAACTGAGTTGAATAGAATTGATTTAGAAGTCGAAGAAAATGGCAATGTTTCAGTGTGTAACGTTGAATATACTAACGGTCTGAATTCACAAGAACCTTTAGCAGATGCAACAAACAAGATAAACGTGCCACAGAACACACTCACAATGTTAGAGTAATCTTTAGTAAATAGTGGGTCCAGTGCAATTATAGAAAAGGCCAATACATATAAAAATACCTCATCACATGCTGACACATTGTCCCAGGTTACAGAAATACCTCCATTGGTGCCCCAAGAATCATTGGCAGATGCAACAAAAAATACGAATAACTCACAGAATGCACTCACTGACAAAAGATAAGCCATTAGAAAATGGTCTGTCTATTGCAGTCAATAAAAATACCCATACCACACCTATAAAGTCCTTTTCTTTAAAAATACCCACCCCTTTTAAAAATGTCCTATATTTCCCTAAACAAGCAGAAGATTCTGCAAAGAAAAAAATTACAAAAAAAACTCCAACGGTGGCTATTGCGGACGAATTTGTAGAATACCAAAGGAGAATTGAAGCAGATAAAGAGAGAAAAGAAAACGAGAAAAGGCAAAGAAAATTAAACAAGGAGGCAAAAACAGTCGAATTATTAAAGAAAAGAAAACCAAATCCTCCAGACGACCCCAAAGATTCATCAAACGTGTATTCTAAAGGAGATTATGTTGTTACGATATATGAAGGCGAACTTTTCCCAGGACTTGTCTGTGATTTTCATGGAGAGGACTTAACGGTAAAATCAATGGAAATAATTGGACCCAATCGGAAGTGGCCCGAGAAAGATGATATATTGACATATGACCTAAAAGATGTAATATCAAAAATCGAACCACGTTAATTAACAAAAGAGGTATTTATTCTGTTTCAAAAATGGACCAATTAAAAAAATATATATTAACTAAGTAATAGATTTCATTAATTACTTAGTCGGTCTTTAATAATTAACACTTTTTGATTTTCCTCTTACTTCTTCAATAATGTTTTTTTGATTTATGTTAAAGTGGTTCTATTCTATTTGTATGTAGTTTTATATCCATTTTTAGTTAATATTTTTATAGGAATATTATAAAACTATCAAAAATGCAAGATTTTACTTACTTACCTATATTAAAGTTGTTGGCCAGTGTATATGTTTTTACTTTTCTTTTATTATTTTTATGTTTTATGTTAAAGTGTTTTTATTCCATTTGTAATGTAGTTTCATCTTTGTATAGGAATGTTTTATAAAACTAACAAAGTGCATGTACTTACTTACTTACCTATATTAAAGTTGTTCACCAGTATTTATGTTTTCTTCATCATCCCAATTTTAGTTTTGTAGATTTTTAGTAAATTAATTCAACGGATAGGGATCAAATTAAGTCAATTTCTTTATTTTTAATTCAATGTTGAAGGTAATTAAACTTACAGTATTACCAAATAGTTCAAAGAACTCTAAATAGGCTCATTACAAATTCTGATCATCTTAATTAGGGCGGTAATAGGTGAGTTTACCTTACACGTGCATTGTGTGTGTTGTACATGAAGGTAGTTTTTTTTTTTTGATACTATATTAGGTAGTGATCTAGTTAGTTAAAATCTTATCGTTTTTTTATATAGCCTTAGAGGCTGTTTTGGCTGGTAATAACGGACTGTAATTTTCCTTTAAACAAACTTTATTTCCGCATTAATTTGTACAGTAATAATCGCGTACATTTTCACACGACATGCTCAAAATTTAAGAGAGTGACAGCTAGCCTCATAGTCCGGCGTTGCGAAATTTATTTTAAATTGACAAATATGTTTTAAAGTAAAAAGGGCTCTAACAGAGGCTTAGTTATGTTTTATGAAAAATCATTTCAATTTTGCCAAAGTAAGTAACTAATGATCAAGCAAATGATAATGATTTAGATTGTAAAGATTGGACAGTTTTGGTCGAAATTTTGACAAAATATAAAAATAAATTTTTTAAGTGTGCCAACTGGTAAAGACAGGTAACACAAATTCCGATTAAAAGATAGGTTGTATAAAATAAATTAAATAGTTGCCAAAACACGAATCCGCACGGTAAATTTTAATAAAATGTCTTACATCCGAACCTATACTGTCCATTTATGATCCTAAAGCATATTGAATTGTGCTTTGTTCAGAAGTTTATAGGGCTGTTTTGATGCAAAAAATAAAAATTACACAAATTGCTTGATGTGATATATTTTGATAAGTTTGTTTGAAAGTGATAGACAATGCAGAATGTTCACTAATCTCGTTCGGTCGGACTTGCATTCTTTATCATTTGGGTTTCATAGCGCTTCAAATGGTAATATCTCCAATCGTAATCGTTTTCAAGTGTCAATTATCTACAATTATTTAGACCCTCGAAAAGACTTTAAATAAAGCAGACGAGGAGTATTATGATTTAAAAATGTGTCAGAAAAATTATCAGTTTAGTTATTCCCTATTTTAGAAACATAAGATAATTTGTACGATACAAATTGCTTGTGGTAAAACGATGTTGTATGAATGATGAAGCTATTGCAATAGTTGGTCTCCAGAAAACTTGTTGAGGTCATTTGCTCTCAAATTTTGTAATTTGTTTTTGAAGCTGCTGCGGTAGCTTGCATAGTTAATGTACTTGAGATGAAATGCGATGGCTACTTGGAATAGTTGATGTGGTAGTATGGCCTACTACAGCTACAGCGGAAGCTTGTACAGTTGTGTAAATCAAAAATTGAAGAAAATGCATTAAGTTACCTGGTTGGTTTTGCTGTATTTGAACTTCATTAAAAACGATATGGATTTGTAGAGAGTTGCTTATAGTTTTAAGACATTAATGGTTTGTTTACGCTTGAATGTACTTCCATGTTGCCGATAAATGGTTCTTTATATCAATCTGTTGTTCTCGATGGATCAACTCGACTGAGAGACGCCAATGTTAAGATCCCTTTGGAAGCTTTTTCATTTTTAAATTGTTAAATAGTCTATTCCTATTTCTAGTCTATTTGCTACTATCAAAGTATAATGCAAATATAACCAACATCCGATCTTCGGTTTGTTTTTCGACAGAGTTAAACAATCTACTTAAGTAGAGTAAAATAGAAACAAATATCAACGTTGCGTTGCTAGGTTTAAGATTGTATACACACTTTTCGTAAGAGATTTGCTCAGAATATATTTTATTAACTGAATTATTAAAATCACAAAGTTTGTTGTTGTACAAGCAGAAAAAAAAATCATGAAGAGGTAAAAAAGAGGTTATATGAAACAACAAATATTACAAAATTCTTTTATTTTTTTTTTAAATTTATTTAGTATTTTTAAAACGCATGACAAAAACTTGGGCATACAACCAAATAAACACAACTACAGAAATTGTAAAAATAATATTATTCAAATAGAAAAAAAAAAATTGATTAAAGTCTAGACAATTTTACTTTAAGGGGCCACTTTTATTAGTGATACTAATAGATAAAAAATACTTATAAATATGATGTGAAGCGGCGGGAAGTCTTGGGTATTTTTTTCCTCATGTAAAAGTTTGTCAAAAAGTTGTTTCAAAGGAGAACTGCATGCAGAAAACGAAAAGTCAACGACAAGGTCTAATCAAATTAAAAAAAAAATGAAATGGTATGGACGTGTTGAAAAAACAAAACAAATAAAATATATCAAAAATTATGCTGTGTATAGGGATTTCTGTTAAAAACGGGTTCGAAAGACATGAGTACGATTTAACATTTTGAATGTTGTAGGCAAAGAATCAATGAAAGGCGGTATTTTGTGGAAAAAAATAGATGCGTCGGCATTTGCCTCAAAAAATGGTCGAAAATGGATAAATCTACTTCTAAATTTGTCATTGCGAGTTTCCTATAAAAATTCGAATGTTAAACCCATGTATACATATTTCCCAACTAAAATTGCATTGAATCTAATAAATATCTCTTAAATAATCCGTAAACAGCGTGCCTCGTAAAATTTTTACCAATTTTGTTGCTACTCGGAAAATACTCTATCAAAATATAACGCGTGCGTTTTTTTCTAAAAACATTCTCTATTTCCGCCAGAGCTATATTTTTCCTACAAGCACTAGATTTTTTTTATTTTTGATCTCACTATGTTTTGTCTTTTTTTGCTAATTATAAATATACTAGGTTTGATACTGTTATCTTTAACACCCAAAAAACTTGTGAAAAAAACCTGCTATAGAAAACAATGTACTCTCATTAACTCCACTATGTTACTACATCTACTCTACTGAGCGTTTTCCGTTTCTCTCTCCCTCCTTCCCTTATTCTCTTTCTACATCCCTCCCTCTATTTCCCTCTCTCTATATCTCTCCTTCCCTCTCGTATACACATTGCCTCTTATGATAGGGTTTTTCTCAAATTTCTCGGTTGTAAGAAGATCAAACTATCAAACCTGGTATAGTTTTATAATCAGTAGAAAGAGATTTGATGGATACATAATACACAAAAAACATGGTGCATGTACTATCTGCAAACTATATTATAAAAAATACTCAATTTGAAAAAACTTTTTATTTAAGTTTTTTTTATATCTACAAAATATGAACGTTAATTTATAAACAAACACTCTTTTAATTATACTAGTTTCTAATTTATTGAGTATAGTTATTTCTTACCAAACCGATAGTGCAAAATGTAAAATCACACTATAAAAGTAAAACTAAAACTTTTTATATAATTTATCCCGTTCTCGAATTACAAACCATAGGTTACATTCTAGACCAGCTACCGGTAACTCGCGAAGACATTTCTGGTAGCTCACAACATAACTTGTAAACATCATAGAAGCGTCCATAAATTTTGAAAAAAAATTACAATATGAAAACAAGCAGCGGCACCACTGCTTTGAGCGCTCTGGACATCTGCTAGAATTGACCAGAGCGCCAGCATCGCGTGAATGTTTGAGAGCACGAGATGATCTAGATTGCTTTGAACGGGATAAATGCGCATATCGGGGATATCGCGCGTTCTGTTTAGAACTAAAAGGCATTAGATGTGTGAGTACACAGAGTGAGTAATAAAAAAGATAATGGAAAGCAGTAGTAAGAAAGTAAAAACATAGAATTTTCATTCGGAATGGGAATAACAGTATTTTTTACAGAAGTTAAATGTAAAAATGTATGTTTGTTATGTAATGCCTGTGTTTCGGTTGCTAAAAAAGGAAATATTGAGAGGCATCATAGAAGTATACATCCGAAAGTTATTTCCGGTTACATACTGTTAGAAGAAAAGAAAAATTAAAACCATTAAAGAACAGTTAATTGGACAAGAGTCAATATTTTCAAAAGTAGTTGGCAAAAATGAGTCTGCAGCGGAAGTATTATACCGTGAATTCCAAATAATTGCTCAAAAAAAGAAACCGTATGAAGACAAGGAAATGATAAAACAGGCGTTTTTAGAAGCTGCAGATTCCTTATTTTCCAACTTCAAAAATAAAGACGAGATAGCTTCAGCAATAAAATCTGTGCAACTTTCTGCTAATAATGAACCAGGATATTTTAAAAAACTGACTTAGATAACTGTTTATTTCTCGCTTCAACTGGATGAATCAACAGATGTGGTTGACACCTCCCAGATGGCCGTGTACGTCAGGATGTGATTGTTTTATGTTTTAAAACTAAACAACGTTATGAAATTGGTAGTAAAAACTGTAAACAAGATTAGAGCCCACCCATTACAAAGATTATTCAAAATCTTAGCCGATGAAATTGATTGGCAGTATGGGGATCTACTTCTTCACTCTGAAGTGCGATGGTTAAGTAGAGGACGATTGTTTGTTTTAATGAAGCACTATCTGTGTAAAATTTTTCAAACAACTTGGCGAACTGATTCAGGAACTGGAAAATTCAATTTGGTTTAGAGATTTTGGGTTTCTTGTGGACATTACAGACAAGATTAATGAACTCAATTTGCAACTTAAATAACTGGCGGTAATGATTTCCGAGATAAATGCGTTCATAAAAAAACTTGAGTTTTGGGAACAAACCCTAATCAACCATAATATCAGGCATTTTTCTGTTTTTTCAGAGAAGATATCTCAAAATCGAATAGAACCGTAACTTCACAAATCGGTTTAACGATTTTAACAAAATGGCATTGGTGGCTCAATTTGTTATTTCACCCTTCATGGAAATGTATATCCAACAGTTTGCAACGTGTATTACGCAGAACTTTGGCGAAGACATTTAGCATTGAAATCGTTAGTTTCAAGTACAAAATGTATCCTGCCTATAGTAAGTAAAGACAAATATTCGGTTCTATGTCGTGTTGCCTTAAAAGTGAAAGAGTCATTTACTTCAACCTATTTCTGCGAATCTTTTTTCACTGATATGAAGTTTATTAAGAACAAATACCGCAATCGCCGAATGGCTGTATCAAATTACAAACATCAAAAAAATTATCGATGAGTCCTAGTGCCAACCTTTTCATTGAACGCACGCATTTTTTATCGCATGTTTTTGTTTAAAATTTTAATTATGATGTTTTGTTTACTTTCATTAAGTCGCCATTATGGCTATATGAAAATTTTGTTTATTTTTTAGGTATATATTAGTATTAGTTAAGTATTTATTAATTACATAAAAATATGTCTGTAAAATACAACTGTGCATTATTCCGTTTAGGCTGGCTTAAACGCTAGTTGCAAGTGGGTAGCTCACGGTTTATTTCTAAATTATCTAAGTAGCTCAACACCTTGAAAAGGTTGGCGACCACTGTTCTAGACCGTCCCTCTTTTCGATATTGGCCACCTTACGAAACATGTCTGTTCACGGTGGAACGGTTATCTTCCTAAGCGGAAAAGAGGGATCATAGTTTTCCGACAATAATTGAATAATATTTAAATGCGCAAAAAAGTACTTGATTTAAGAAGATCAGAGTATTTCAAATACTTTTAGAGGATTTGAAATACTTTCTTGTTACTTGAAGTACTTTTGATCGTACTTCAATTACTTTTATATTTGAAGTAAAATTCATATATAATTCAAATACTTTTTTTGGGAAATAAGTACCAAATAGCAAATACTTTTTAGGGAACACACAGTATCCTAGAATTGCAAAAAACTATCTATTTTAGTTTAACAATTTTCAATTTGATTTAAAATTTATTTTGTTTTAAAAAGCACATTTTTTACATAAATTCCTGGTTCTAGATCATATAAAATTTTCATTAAATCAATTTCGACGTTGTTACAAACCGGCCAACTCGATGATACAATTGTTATCAATTACTTACTTTTAGGAACGTTTAAAACCTATCAATTTTTCGATAAAACATTTCTATAGTTTTAAATTTCGGAAAATCTAAACTATTATAGTGACAGCCGACGCTTTTAAAAAACCCACACGGACGTTCTTAGATCCCTAAGCTACATTTACTTCACTTCAAAGTTCAAGTAGAAATTTTCGTAAAAGTGCATTTACATTGGAAATTATTTCTGAACAGCTGCTCCGATTTTGTATTTTTTAATTTTATTATTTTTTAAGATATTGATGTAAAATACACTGAATTGGTGCAAGAAGATTGTTTAGTAACTTTTTTACGCTCTTTGGTTCTGGTTTAAGAAGACTAGTGCTCTAGTCTTCAGAATTTACTCAAAAATATTCGATTAAAAGTGTTTTCATTATAGCGACAAGAAACAATTATATTCTTTAAATAGTTGGAGAATTTTGTTAACTAAAATAAAAATTATAACATAAAAATTTAACATTTATTGAATTTCAGCATGCCATCCGCAAGCTCCTTATCTACAAACTCCTTGCTTCAATCCGAAATTAACTTTGAAGTCCGCTTCGAATTTTGTCTAATGTAAATGACACCACACTGTTGCCATTTACCAAGTAAGCCAATTTCATAACAGATTTGAGTTGAAATTAAATGTAAATGTAGCTTTAAAGAGGACAGATGCAAGTCTGTTCACACGCACAAAGATCTAGGCTCATACAAAGCAAATGTGAAATAATTATTGTATATTAAGAACGTGAAACATTGCCGTTCAGAGCGACAAATTTCACGAGCGACTCGTGCTACAGCAAGACAAATTTGCGCTGGATTAATATGCATGATTTTTTCTACAAACTCAACAAAAAAAAACACTTTTTTCTAACGGAAACTGTAGAAAAAAGGGCTTGAAATGAAATTAATCCGTTATAGTTGATATATTTATTGACATGACAATAATTAAATTAAGTAAAACCTCTCGAGAAAGCGCTTCTTTCGAAAGAGTTGTAGAAAAAAGATTTTTATTTACAACTACGTATGTAATGTTGACATTTCTGACATTTTAAAAGTTTGAAAGAAACATATTTCTGACTATGTCATTTATCCGGATAAAAAGTGACATTTAACTGGACAGAAAGTGATCTCTTTCCACCTGGGTTAATTTCACTTTCCACCCAGGTCGATGTCCATATTTATTGAATAACGAAAATGTTTCAATTTCATTCGATTGTTTAATTTTTTTTTCAAGTTTATTCTATTATTAGACAATTTCCTACTGTACATACCTTAAAATATTCTCAACAAATTTATTTCATATTAAGTATTACAAATTATTTTACTTTACTTAATCATTCGATTGTTTATAAGCGGCAATGTAAATTGTTAGTCCAAGCTAAACATCCTGCGTAGAAATGGTAACGTTTTTAGCAATGGGGTTTGGTATTCTTGTGGCAATTTTAACATGAGAATCTGTAGGCGTGTCAACTTACCCTTCGGTGGAAGATTTTCACGTGTCTAATCTCTTCAACTAGAGAATGCCACCACCGTTATTTACCAATAGTGTGGCTGTCGTTCTTCGGAGGCAGTGTCCGTGTCACCAGCAATGAATTCTCTAGATGGGAATGAAACACTTTCCACTTAGGTATGTAATATACTATTTCATGGAGCATATTTAATGTGGTGATATTTGGAATACCACGAGACGAGAAGATTTTGATGTTTCACCTAACACGTCGAATTTAGACAGCCACATGTGAGTCGCTAGGCAGTTCTAACATAAAACTCCTTTTAGGTTTTAGAAACAGATTAGCTTGATTGGATTCCTGTTGTTAGTCGTTTCATGTGGTATCTTTATTATCTTACGTAATATAAGTCTAAAAATTCTAAAAACTAAATAGCTTAAAATATCATTAAGAAAATTAAAAGTTTTTATTAAAATGCGATAAAAAAAGAAAACTGCCACTTTTAGTACGACGCAAGCCTTAAATAAAGGAATCAGTGGACTCGAATGCTTCCCCGCTCTTTCACCTTTTCGCGCCCCCGTGTGAGCCAAACTATTGTGATGAATTTTTTTAGTCGTTGCTTGTTTTATTTTCTATTTTTGCTATTCATAAAAAAATCTTCAAATGCAGTTTTACTTCATTCTAGAACCTCTTTTATGCTTGCCCCCTTTGCCCCTAAAAGCTGACTACGGCACTGAAACGTGTGGAACATATTTCGAAATATAATGCTTACGGCACACAATTTTATTTTTAGTCAACTATTTAGGCTCCCATCTTATCAAATGAGGCGTGAGGCAAAATTATTGTTTCTAATTTTAGTTCATTTTAATAAATGCTTTATTGAAATGAAACACGTTTGTTGAATTATCTGCACAGACTAACTTTTATTTCGATATAAATATTTAGCACAGCAATAATGCCGACATAACAAACAAGAACAACAGTCAAACGAACTGTCAGTAACAACATTAATTGTATTTTGTTCTACATTTACACAAAACAACCACTAGCATGCACAATAATAATTTCCTTTATATAGGTATAAGAACCTAAAAATGTATAATTTTACTTAAATTATACTTAATATAATGACCAGAATCTGCCAGTTCTTAGATCATGCACATATAAATATACTTATTTATTTTAACCTGTGTTAGTTTTCGTGTAATAAGCCTGATGAATGTACTTTTATTACCGAGTTAATTTTTTTATTATTTATTTTAAGTTCTTTTCCCGTTATATTTTTATTTATATATTTTATTTATTTTGTTTTTGTACCTTGTTGAAGTTGATTTCTTAAATGAAAGAGTTAAATAGAATTATCAAAAGGCGTAACGTTTGACAGTTCCTGTCAAATCATGCAGTAACGAAAAACGCTTAAATACTCTTCTTGATATATATATATATATATATATATATATATATATATATATATATATATATTAAAGTATTTATGATATTATTTACTTTCTATCTGAAAATAGGTATATCTATTTATGATAATTTAAATTATATAATTTCCTTGGCATATTATACAAATATAAATAACAATAAAATACTTAATTAACTTCACCTAACACTTACCCGGTTGGTATTACTACCGAATTTCCAAAATCCAGCAATATCGTCGGTGTTTATTTCTACTGTCTGACTAAAAATACTTCATTCTTATTTAACTTTTAATATCTAATTTGTAAAATAATATTTAACAAAAGTTTACCTTTATGTAGGATTTATTATACAGTTAACCATCAAAAGATTAAGTAATAAACATGATTTTTCTGTGTATCATAAACCTTCACATACGGATACTACCTTAGAGCAAGAATAAAAATAGAGTTCATTATTTACATTTTTAGCCACTGCCAAGATTACCTCAAAGTATAAGGTCGAACGTACGACGATGCCAAGCCTACCAGGCATTCCAATGTTTTTCCGAATTTATATTACGGTGAATATATTTAAACATGATACAAAATTTTCATACAAAGAACAGTATTGTTTTTCCATTATTAGTTTCTAAGCAGCATAAAAAGATTACTTTTAGTGCAAAACAGTATAATACAAGCTAAAATACCCGAATCCTCAGATCAAATGACCCCAGAAACACAAGTTTTAATTAGATATGACAACCCCGATCGACTACTCCACGTATTAGACCATCCCCCTTTCATTAACAACGGATTCTTATAATGAAATAATACAATAGTCTACAGCAAAGATTGTCAGAAGGTCACGTGTGGAGTGGCTTAAAAACCAATAGCGGTTCGCGAAACTGCAATAAACTTAAATGTTAAAGAAATTAATTTGCTAAAAAATATTTAAACGCAGAAGTTAATTTAATTACAATTGTCATTTTCCAAGCTTTTCTTAGCTTCACTACTACTTGTAATGTATTGTCTAATTGTTGATGTTGATATGGTTCAAATCTTCTAATTATATGTCGTCTTGCTTCAAGAAACAGCGTTTTAAAGTGGAGTGAGATTAGGAAAACAGTGATTTTTTAAATATTTAATAAATAAGTTTTATTTACTTTATCTTGGACAAAAAATAGCCTTTTAAGTTTGGAATTGTCTTTTAATCACTAAGTAAACAGCCGGATTTCCTTTTCCAGAGGACTTGTTATGTGTAATGGAAGATACCTTATTCACTTATTTTGGGTCACATGACGTATTGACCAATCCGGTTCAGTATAATAGAACGTTTAACCACCGAAGCAAAATGATATAAGAAAGTCTCTGAGTTGATTTTTTCGGCGATTACAATAGTTTTTTCCCATCAGAGAATAAAAATAATTATAGTATAAAATGGTATAACGGAAGAGTTCGACTAATATAATTGTCTTTTCGAATAAAAAAATATCTATACGTATATTAAAATATTAAAATTATAAATATTCTCAATAATTACCTAGATGCTATTATATGCTAACCTAACTTAAAGTATTGTTGGGTAATAGTCGAAGGGCACCTCACGCCCCAAAAAAACTAGATTTTGGATGAAATTTGGGAAAATAATAAGGTTTCGGATGATTTCGGGCCTTTTTTTAATTTTCATCTTAAGTTGGCCCAATTTTTTATTTAAGTGTAGTAAGGTAAAGGAATTTAAATGGTGATTCTTTGAGTAATTAAAAGTAAACATTTATTCATAAACATGTTCTAAACTGGTAAGAGTTTAAGATTTAGGATACTGAAAATTAAAAAAAAATCTTTTATTTTTTAAATTTAGCTTTTAATACGGAATAGCAATATGACAATTGGCTATTCTACTTTTGTCTTATAGCTCTTGCTTGCCTTTACTTTTCTCGCAAGAGGAGGGTATTCTAGTTGCGAAAAAACATGTTTTCTCAGTTCCGTCGCGTCGGTCTGTCTGCATGTCGGTCCGCGACATGCAGACAGACGCACACGAGCCCAAGAACTAATTATCCTATTTACTTCAAGTTTTGGTTAGAAATTAAAGGTCATATGAGAAAGACCTGGTAACACAATAAATGGCAGCTTATTGAAATGTTAAAAAATTATTACTTAAAAACTGCTTATCCATTTTATCCAAGTTTTGCAGAAAAATTAGATGTGGCATGACCATCAACTGACAAGTTTTACTACAAATCCAAAATGGCGACCTAATAAAATGTTATAAAAGTTAATGCAAAAAACTGCTGCATCGACTATGTTAAAATTTTGCTCAAAAATCAAATGTTATACAGGGATAAACTGGTAAAAATTTTGAGACAAATTTAAAATGGCGTAATAAAATGGTGGCATAATTAAATGTTTAACAAATATCTGAAAAAAGTACTTATCGGATTGATTGATTGATGACATCGCCACTTTGAATATTTATTACTGAAATGTATGAATTGCACTCCTAATATCGATTGTTAATCAAATCTACATAAATGTTAAAATTCCCTCGCAATCTTGACACTCCTACTTTGATTTTTTAAATATTTACTAAAAATGTATGATATGTATGTGATAATGTGGAAGTGGTAAAAAATACATCACAAGATTTGAACCAGGCGTACAAATATGCAATAAGACGAGTAGGAAGCCAATAAAAGCGTGTTAAAAGCATTGTCTTTTAGTTTAAAACTCATTTAATAATATGTAAATAACTAATTTCGTTTCAAACTTACCTAACTTAATGGTTTGATTTTAGACAGTGAAGTACGGAGCGATTATTTCTTTAAAATTTTTAGGTAATTAATTCAAGAAATGAAAAAAAATTTCGTTTTTCCGAATACGATTTCGTGATTAGATAGTGAGAAGATAGTCTTAGTATAATTTCACAATTTAATTTAAAAAATATTCGAAATTTACCATATCCTAAATTTTATTACTGACACATTGGTGAAAACACTGAAAATGATGCCGTAGAACGGTAAAAATACCTATTTTCCTAATTAAGGAATAGGTAAGAATCCTTCCTGTTGTCAAGGATAATGAAGCATGGCTTATTTCGTCATATTGAATTCATACTAATATTTTACAGGTTTTTTTTGTGTCAGACATAATTTTTGAGGAAAATTAAAGTTAATCGAGTAAGTAAATTGTTTTAGCTATACCGGGAACAGGCTTACCGACTGACAGAAACGGAAAAACATTCGTAGTCGTCACCAAATAGCCATGTGCTTGGACATGGGCCATCCCCACCCGATAGTCGTAAGAAGTAAAGGAACCATGTTGGCGCATACCCCTAACGTGATTTATGAATGGATTGTGATCTCTACAACAATTCTTACTCTAAGGATACTACTATACACAATTCCTAATGTCATCCAATTCAACATAAACTAGACATACAATAAACGTTAAACATCACTCTTCTGTTGGGTTTCGAACTGAGTGGTTCTCTGTGTATCGATAAGCAAGTGTATGTGAAGACGAGAATGTCGAGTCAAACGCGCCGAAGTTGCAAAATTTCTCCTGACAAATTTTCTTATATTTGTGGAGAATTTCTGGTGAAATCACAAGCCAGGCCATTTTCCGAAAATGTAAAAAAGCCTACTTTAAATATTTTGATGTGTTAATTGGGGATCAAGATAAGCAGTGGGCTCCCCATGTGTACTGTGTTAGTTGTGGTGTATCATTGGTGCAGTGGACGAAGGGAAAGAGAAAAAGTATGCCTTTTGCAGTTCTAATGGTTTGGCGAGAACCCACCAATCATTCTGACGATTGTTATTTTTGCCTGACAAAGACTGAAGGTTATTCCAAAAAGGGAAAGCACAATATAGAATATCTAAATTTGCAATCTGCCATACGACCTGTTCCTCATAATGCAAATTTGCCAGTGCCGATTGCGCCTTTAAATTGGCAAGCTATTGATTTGGGAGATAATGGAGTTAACGCATCGTCAGGCAGCTCAGAAGAACAGTGCACCGATCCCACTTTTACCACAGGTCCCAGTTCCGGCGAGCCATATTTGATTGTTAAAAGTGAATTAAATGATTTGGGGTCATCCAAGTAACAATCAGAACTTGTGGGTTCCCGTCTTAAGGAATGGAACCTATTGGCCAAAGAAAGAAAAATTACGAATTTCAGAAAAAGAAATGCTATGTTTTTTGAATTTTACAGTATGGAAAATTCGTTGTGCGCGTGTACTGATATAGACAGTTTAATGCGGGAACTTGATATTGAACATTCTCCCCATGAGTGGCGCTTATTCATAGACTCATCTAAATATAGCTTAAAAGCTATGTTATTGCATAATGGAAATTTAAAACCCTCTATACCATTTGCCCATTCAGTTGCAATGAAAGAAAATTATGAAAATATGCGCACGATTTTGGATAAAATAAACTACAATAGGTATAAATGGCTGATATGTGGGGACTTAAAAGTTATAGCGATTTTAGTGGGACTTCAGGGGGGATTTACAAAATATTGCTGTTTTCTTTGTTTATGGGACAGTCGTACAATAAATCAGCATTATGTAACAAAAATTTGGCTAGAAAGAAGCGAATTTCAACCGGGATTTCAAAATGTTAGATTTATACCTCTTGTTGATCCCAAAAAATGTCCTTTTGCCTCCTCTTCACATTAAACTTGGGCTGATGAAAAACTGTGTGAAGGCTTTGAATCAAGATGGTGATAGATTTAAATACCTAAGACAAGTCTTTCCCCAGTTAAGTGATGCCAAATTAAAAGAAGGCATTTTTATTGGGCCACGAATCAGAAAATTGCTGGACGATGCCAATTTTACGGAAAAGCTTACCAGGCAGGAACTCACAGCATGGAATTCATTTGCTAATATAGTAAGAGGATAGGCAACAATATGGATGAAAATTATGAACAATTAGTTAATGAACTCTTAGATGCCTATAAAGCGCTTGGTGCCAGAATGTCATTAAAAATTCACTTCCTCCATTCCCATCTGTCATTTTTTCCTAAAAATTTGGGAGCTGTTAGTGACGAGCAGAGTGAAAGGTTTTACCAAAATATCAGAACAATGGAAGGACGATGGAATCCAGCCATGATGGGTGACTACTGTTGGTTTTTGAAGAGAGAAGATAGGACACCTCATAAACGGAAAAAATAAAGTTTAACTAATTAGTGTTTTAAGTTAATATTTTTCTCATTTGCTTTTCTCTTAGATGTATGGTATGTTTAATAGGTGAAAACTGTAAGTCAATAAACAGGGTTAAGAATTTTCTGAAATCATTTTTTCTATAGATATTAAGTATCGTAACATTCGATATGGTTCTACAACTCTAACAAGAACACCCTACATGCTACAACTTTCTATTTGTCATTTTCGTATTTGGATAGGTCCATTCTATTAGATTATGCTGTTCTGATTTGTGTTACAACAAAAAATTTTTTTTTGTCGGCCAGTGAATCAAACAGATTGCAATAAACAATGGATATTCAATTAATATAATTAACAAAATTCTACAAAAAAAGTTATATAAAAACTATTAATATGATTTACCCTAATATCAATGAAAATACAACTGCATACAAAGTCATATCATATGTAGATAAGTTTAGCTCTAAAATAGGTAAATGCCTTCGGATTAGACATTATAATATCATATAAAACCAATAATTCTTCGATAAGTACATAAAAAATAATAAAACAAAATCTGAGAAAGGTGAACAATCGGGTGTATACCAACCAAATTGTGGAGACTGCGACAAAATGTATATAGGTCATATTTACAGAAAATACGTTCGAACAATTTTTAGAGTTTTTTCAAAAAGAATTTTTCACTCGTTATATTTTGTTAGAGTATTTACTGAGTAAATATTGCAAACATAACTGGAAACTAAGTTGTATTTTAACTAGTGTATTCACAATAAAATTAATTAAATAAACTTGCGTTGTTTGTTGTTATTTGTATTTTAGGAGCGTGTGGATGTTGTTATGGTATGGTAACGCTAGGAGTGACATGCATCGTTCAAAATGGCCATTTCAAAGCGACATTTGTATTTTTAATGTTAGCCGTGCTATATTTACTTATTTGGCGTTTTAATTCGCTATTTTTAATACTCCCAATTAGTAATACTAATGAATTGAACTATAAATGGGTAATATAATAAATTCTGTATGTGTCATGAGTAATAAATTTAAAATTAATCTGATTGTATTTGGGAATGTGAATACGAAGTTTTGTCGGTTTGTATAAAATTGACAGAAGTGAAAAAAAATTGCAGAACTTTCCATTGTAAAATGCACAAGGGACATATTCTTTGTAAGCTTTTTATCCCAAGCTCTAAATTGTTAGAATTAAATCAAACAACGATTTCTTTCTTTTAGCGTTTGTTCAAGAATTATCGAGAGAATTACCACACAAAATCGTATTCATCGCTTATCTTGCAGAGATTACAGTAACCATAGTCCATGACTAATATTGATGAATATTAGCAAAATACGTATAACAAACTTTATTATCCAATTTCGCTCTCATACCGACACACTCTTTTACCTGCCCTTGTCCCTAGTTTTCAAATTTTGCCTAAATTTTCTGTTTGGTTTTATCATTGGCGAAAATAAAAACATCATCAACATGCACTATTGCAACCATCTGTAAATTAGCTTCACTTATGGTATATAAACTGGGTTCTGTCCAGATTTTTTATAATCTAAATGTTTAAGTAAAACATCAACCAAAGTATACCATGCTCTAGCAGACTGTAAATGGCCCTGTTTAACTATAAAACTTTAATTTCGGGATTAGTTGTTTCAAACCGTTCAAAACATCTCAAAAACCTTTTTCTCTATAATATCATTAGGAAAATCCGTGATTATATCTAAATGCCTTATATCTAAGTTTCTTTTTACAGGTAATGCTAGTAATAATTTAAGAGTAGAAGGCCCTACAACGAGTAAAAAGGTTTTCTCAACGTCTATACTTGTTTTTTGGGGAAATCCTTTTACTACTAATCTAGCTCTATAAAACACATTGTTTTCCGTTCTATAATTTCCATGCTTGTCTTCAAATTTTGTTAATTTTGGTTCTCATTCTGATTTTCTTTATTCCCTGGTGACTTATTTGTCGAAATGAAAAGATGAGTCACTTATATCATTCTCAACATTGTCCCAATTTTCCTTTCATTTATCCTTTAGCACTTCTTCATTTGTTTCTCCCACTGAAACTGATATTTCGTCTGTGTCATTAATATCTGTATTTACCTCACTGTCTATTATTATGCTTACTTATATTTTAATGTTCCCATTATGGTTACATCCCTGTAAGTAAATATTGTATTTTTTCTTGGATCAAATACTCGATAACCTTTCTCTTGGTCATCGTACTTACTTGAATACATTCTACAGCGTTTCTGTCCCATTTTAATCGTTTCTTTTTGGGAACATGAACCATCACTGAGCTCTTAGGTTACTCATGTCAGGTTGTCTGCCAGTTCATAACTCATAGTGTTTTATCTAGTTCAGAAGCTAATGATCTATTACGTAAATAAACTTCAGTATGAACTGTGGTGACCCAAAAATCCCTTTTGTATAAGTTAGCATCTAACAGTATACGCTTTGGTATTTCAATGGTAAAGTCCATACTTTCAAATATGCTATTTTGTTCAGGAGTATGGGGGTTAATTTTAAAGGAAAAATTCTGTTCTATCTCCTTACGACGCCACCCATGTCTGATCTTAATATTTTTATGTTTTCATTTTTTTTAATTTTTGACCATTATTTCGAAACGTTTAAAACATTCAAAAACTTGATCTTTTGCCTTTAAAAAATGAGCAACTTCATACGACTAAAATCGTCCTCTAAATTAAAAAATATTTTGATCTAGGTTGAATATCGCGTTGCTTACCTTCGTAACATATTTGGCATTTTTTAATCCTTTTCTAATTCTCTAAACTTATTCCTCAATATGCCAGTTCCTCGGTTACTCGATTTTTCATTTTTGTCAGGTAGACGCTATTTATTTGCTCAAAACGATGACGGCTTACTTCTCCTGTAGTTACTGTTGATGCCACCAATAAACATTTATCAGAAATAAATGTATTTAATCTGCAAACACCATGTTTTAAACCAGCTGTGTGGTCAACTCGGGTACGCACAAAACATTTTTAACATTTATTTCATAACTTGTATGCCCCACAACTTTTGTTAACATTACATCACCCGAACATTTTACTAGAACCTTCGTCTTGTTAGCGACCATTACTTCTTCATATTCGCTAAGCTATCAATATTTTTCTTAATTGGCAGTGAAATGCACACCTGCACCGGAGTTTATAATACCAGTCTAATTTAATAAATGACCCATTTAGAAATACTATATAAAAAGCGTGTAAAGGCTTTCGTTTTCAAGTGTTTTTATCTTCAATAATCGAACATTTATTTCTTTATACTTGTAACATTTTATCTTTTTGTTGTTGGGACCCGATTTTAAATTATAATTACCATTACGGTTATCACACTAATTCTGCTTTCTGGCAAACCACATTTACACACTCCCGTACAGGGGAAATATCTAGTTAGTCAGTTTTTGGCCAAATTTAGTTTTATACATATTATGAATCTGCCAGGTATTTCTTTTTATCAAATAATAAGCATTTTATTGCCACTGGAATTATTTAGTAAGTCATAAAATTTTGATTTTTACTAAGGTGAAATAAAACAAGTCAAGGTTTCAAGGAGAGAACCTCCCATTTTTTTTTCTACTAACTTTTTTTAATAATAAAATATTTTTATCTATCAAAAAATATAGCTAAATCAGAGGCAACGTTTTTCTATTGCTTGTAATTTTTTTTGTTCTACTTTTTCAGAGGCAGAAGCTAGCATATCCGTTTTACTAATTTAATAGATTAAAAATTATATATATTTCCCCAAGTAAAAATATAGCAAAATACTTCACTAGGTTTTTCCATTTTTTAATGTTAAAGTTTTGATTACTCTTAAAGACGTATTCTGTGTACATTGTGTATACATCTGCGAGATTTGACTATTAGAATGAGTTTTGGAGCTCGAGAAGACCTCAGAAGAGACATTTTACGAGTGTTCTAGAAAGTTCCATTTCGAAACCAAGTTTTGCCTTCACTATCGAGTTGCAAACCTCAATAACACCTCAGAAGGGACATTTTAAGACAGTTTTAGAAATCTCTTTTTGTTGACTGTGTAAGATTTATAAAACTTCGATTCGTCGGCAGATTTTAAACGGAGATGCTTAAAAAATTATTTATATGCCTAATACTCGACAACAAACCGTTACAATTAAGAAACAAGTAAACAAAATGCAGAATAACGTAACAGACTAGAAATCTAGCAGAATATGCTTATGAAGAAGTAAAACGATCATGAAATTAATAGAAAACAAGAAAAAGAGGCTGAAGGGGACATAAGACACCAAGAAGAACAGGGAATAGAATATTAAAATATCTTCTTCAAGAGGCTAAAAGATAAAAAGAAAAACATGAAGAACAGGATCAATTTGAAAAAAATCTAAATGATCATGAAACTAGAAGACAAAAAGAGACATGAGTAGAACCGGATTGGCTTGAGAAAAGTCTAAATGATCAAGAAATCAAAAGGCAAAGAAAAACTGGAAGAAGAGGCCAAAAGGTAAAAAGACAAATATAATGGAGGGGAGAAGACAGGAAGAACTAGAACGGCTTGAGAAAATTTTAATTGAACCAGAAAATCAAATCCGGACCTAGATATCTTTGTCAGTCAAACGAAGAAAAGCAAAAGGCACAATGTTGACTCCTGACTCTCGTTGGAAAAAATAATATTAATGTATTCTGTTGCACTAACGTCACAACAATTATACCATGATCCTTGGACCATTTCATGCAATAGTGCAGGCGCAATGATGAATTTCAGTAAAACGACGATAGGGACTTTCCTCTTTTAAGAGCTTATCAGGCCGCCATACACTAGTAAGCTCCGTGTAGTCGTTTAACTGAATAAACCATTGCCCCTGCAGCATTGCATGATATGTTTCCGACAGGGATTATGGTGCCCTTGTCGTGACGTTGGTAGAACGTTGTTAGAACGTGAAAGAAAATAAATAAACATTATTTCTCCTAACAAAATTCAGGTATCAACAGTATAATTCAATGCCGGTTGTCGTATTAGCCAACGAATAAGTGTTAAGTGGAGGTAACACAAACTAAAGTAAAAGTTAAAGAGGTTATTGAGATCATAGTTCAACATCTTGAAAAAGGAGTAAATAAACTAAAAAAGCAAACTTTTGCTGGTCAAATAGGAGTTTCTGGCGATAAAATCAAACCTCCAACATTTTATGGGTCAACTTCCTAGACTATGTATGTCCGTCAATTTGAGGCCGCAGCAATAACTAATGATTAGACCGATGAAGCTAACAGTCTCGATATGAAGACCGGCACTGGATTTATTACAAAGCATTTCCGCGAGTCATCAGCAAAATTATCAGCACCGTCTCCATTAATTAGAGCTTCGATTTTGGGATCAGTACCGTCAAAAAGTTTACAGAACCTAGCTTCAAGGGGCTCAACGAGTCCCTTCAACTATCAAAACTTCTACTAACAAAACTTTATGTAGTAAGTCAACTTACTATATAACTTATTGTTTTTCTTTGGGAAATTTGTTTACCGCAGTTGACATAGTTTTAATAAACTGACTTACTATTTTATTCTCTAAAAAAAAATATTTTTTCCTAAATACAAATTTAGAAATTCATATACTTTAAAAAATTATTACCTTATTAAAAAGATATTACCAAAAACTAATAGATCTTTCTAAAAATGTTTTATCTTTCAAAAAGTTTTATTTTTAGATAAGACTTGCATTAACAGAGAATCTTAAAAATATTATTTGCTTTTTTGAGGAAGTGTAAAAAAGTTGTTACTATGTTTTGCCAAAGTTTGCTGAATAATCATATTTATTTTGTAGACTTTGGTTTTTCGTTTTCACGGGAATACAGATCACGTCCACTTCCATGTCTCAGAGTTTAAGTTTTAATTGAATCTCGCGTTATCGCAATTCCATATTGTTCGATTGTCATAAACGCTAGTCAGTCATCATTTATGTCAAACTCTGTATCTGGCAACTTTTGGCTTATTTCCACAAGTTGACATAGTGACACAGTTTTCTAGACACGTGGAAATTAATCTTCTTCGTAAACTTCTTTTCGCAAATCCTATGTCATCAAACAGTCCCTTTAACTTATTCCATAGATCAACAATTGTTGCCGTATTTTTAATATGGATGTATAAGGAGGTATTGGTTGTTACGATCAACTTTGATCTTACCGTTTTCTTCTTGTAGCCCAGTCGCCAGAGACTCTGCCACAGGAATAATATAATTGTGTGATTTTTTTTTCGCTAAGAATGTTGGATGGAGAGGATGTTTAGGAATATGCAGAGTGCTCACACGTAGGCCATCCGATCCAAACATAAAATAAAAAAGACAATATCTTCCAAATTACTAGAGATACAACAAAATTGTATAATTAAAAAAATGTAGGGAAGATTATTACCTAAAAAACGGTGTTCATATTTTTTCTGCTGTTCCTCAAAGTTTTCGCGAAAATTGAGTTTGAAAAGAAAAAAATGCTTTTTTAAAGTTATGTTATGTAGCCACAGATGTTTTCTTCCAAACGCATTTTGAAGTATAAATAAAAAATAATTTTTGCTCCTGGTGTTGCGAATTTTTTTGTTTTTTCGCGCTCTTGCTAATACATTCAAGGATTTTTCTTTTGATCCAAAAAGAGGAGTGATGAAAATCATGATGATTTTAAATTTATTTACTATTTCTATTATTTTAGCTTAAATAAAAGTGGCTCTGGGGCATCCTTACAGAAGCCAAGAGAACTAACAAACACAAGTTATCGACTCTTGGAGGTTATTTTGGGCTTCGTGATTGCCTGGGTCCATATCCTAATGAAATAGAACACGTTTGTTGAACTTTCTGCACAGACTAACTCTTATTTCGGTATAAATATTTAATAAAACAATAATTCTGACAAAACAAACTTATATCGTAACATTTCTAACATTTCTACCTTTAAAGGGTGCCCGATTGAAATGTTATGGTTTACCAATATGATGGAAGGCGGTAAATAAGTAAGATATGTTAGTCACCAGACGCAATACACTCACCTAATATCGACCCAATAATATCTCTTAATGATGACTATTGCTAGCTCTAGTCGGGTAGGTTCGGATTCTTCTTTCTCGTTACTCTACCAATACTTTTATATCACAATCTCTTACTTTAGATGTAATATTTAAGTTGAGCGCCGCGCCACCAAGTTTTAATTTAAGTTAAATAAAACTTGGAAAAAAAAGTTGCATTGGATCTAACCACTATCATTAGGTAAAGACTTATCTTGATCAATTGAAAATCAACACGTTGGAAACAAATGACTTTTATTGTTTAATTCACAAAAAAAAATCAGTGACTTATCCCCCAAAAAAAAAAAGAAAATGTACTGAACAAAAAAAAAGATTGTTAACTCAATTCCATCTACTAGGGAGCTTAATAGCATCCCAACAAGAAGTGAAGGAATTAAGTTTTCCCTAACAAGAGTTTTTTTGTAAGGTTACACTAACTGAAATCCCAATAAGTTTCTTTCCCCCCCTTAAATGATTGAAGTTTAATTCTAGTTAAAACAAATAGTTATGTTACAAATGATAATGATTAGGGTTAAGTATTAAAAAAAAATAAATTTTGATTAGCCACACGCTGAGTGGCAGCACAATAAATATCTATAAAAGGTCTATTACATAGATTTGAATGTCTTAAATATTACTAATAAATCAGCAGTAATTATGTAGCGCTACGAAGCCGGCTGCGTTTCACCTTACAGAAATTCTGCACAGTACGCTATATGCTAGATAAGGTGACACCAGTAATTAAATTAATATGGATAAACAGTTTGATTAACAGAAATAGTACTATATGTTAAGTTTCCAAATATTATACTACTACTTAGCTGAATACTCTATTCCCTAGTGTAGGCTGTAAAAGGTGGTAAGGCAGGTAACATCCTGTTGTGTTCCTCCGTGATCACTATGTCCTACAGCTCCGCTACGTAGACCGTATCCAAGACATCATGTCTATTCCATCAAAAGAAAAGTTTCCATTCCATAAATAACTAGCAGTTAGGAAATCATACCAAACCTTGCTAATGGTTTGTCTTTAAAGCTCCAAAATAATCCCAATGAACTTCAAAGGTTCAACTTTATACAAAAACCCTGAACCAAGAATTGCCCCGTGTAGAAAAATCTCCACAACAAAGTTTGGAATATAAATCCAGACAGACAAAACCGTACACAATATATACGAGAATATAATACAAAATTCTTACCTCATTGTAGCTACGATGGTACCAAAAAAAAATTGCTTGATGAGCACCAATATTAAGATGACCGATGTTAGTGGCACGTGGAAGTAATTAAGACAAAATCGCCATATAGGCCGTAAAGTTGAAACCCAAAATTTACTAAACCATAATATTCAACTTCACTTCGTCAAATCGGAACCTTCTAATCTCCCATTTGGTATGGAATTTAGTTAACAATCAAAAAAAAAAATTCAGAACATCCGACACTTCCGTCGTTTATGAGACTTGGTGCTAAAAAGAAAGATCTTTTTCTTAGCCCTTCTCACGTACACGAAATGGTTTCCATCACACAATATTACCAAACACGGTAAATCGACATATCTTTTTCTACATTCCAAAACACTATTAGAAAAAAACAACTTTTCTCGGTATCAACAAAATAATGTTGGTACAATAAATCCCCTAAATTAAATATTAACTTGTCAAATTCCAGTTCGGTTTATAACAAAAATAGCCTTATATCCATGGTATTGGAAAGACATGAAAATATATTATTATTCCTCAACTAATCCAAGCTACCCTGTATTTTGTTCATCCAAAGAATAACCATCTAAATTAGTAATATTAGCTCGCCGATACGTCAAATCAATAGGACTTCTAATAAGAAAGAAAAAGAGAGAGAATACTTCCATTTTTATACTTGTTTTGACTGCATTATTCTATCGATTGAAAGCATGTGGTTTTGAACTGACCTATCATAACCCCGTGTAAAAATCTGACAACTGATAAACAATAACAAAGCAAATCTTGTAGATTTCGAAATATATAATAATGAACAAATTTACCTTACTAATTAATGCACAATAGTGAACCAAGTTATTAAAAAAACATTTGTGTTTAAATTTACGTGGTTGTGAAATTTCCAAACAAAATGTGATATGCTATTTGAAATGTAAACAACAAAATTCTTCTGAACTAACTGATATAAACAAATGGAATCTTAGAATATTAACGCAAGAAAACTATATACAGGTAGATTTTTGAATGTTCTATTAGATTATCTTATCAGAACCATATGTCACTTAGATTTTACCTTCATTTGTTTGTCTTATATGATTGTTGACCTAGTCTTCGAGTCACAGCATATTAAAAATGTTAATTCCTATTAATTGGAAGATCTTAAAGTGAATTTTATATATAAAACAGTAATTATATGATAATCCAGTACAATATGCAAGTATATTACATTGGCTCTACCGAAAATAAAGTAAATTCACATAAGGTTCTAATTTTGTACGAAGCAGAAAGAAATTTCTGAAACTAGCATTATTTCTGTTACTTAGGTATCAATGGTAAATGTAAGCCTGAATATAGTATAAAAGAGTGTTTTTAATTATAAATTAGATTAAAATGACTTAGATATCACAAAAGATATAATACTAAAAAAAAATGAAAAAGTGTCAAGCGAAGATTTATTTTACTGAATTTTACTGCCCTATGTACTGACAAACATATATGATAATCTAACTGTAACACATTTATAAAAATTATTTTTTTTAAATAGTTATTTTGTTTTAGTATATCTTTGTTCTACTAGCATTCATTATATTTATATTTATTACCAAAGCTTTTAAATCTCACCGCAATTTAATCCAGTAAAATGTATATTTATAGCATGACATACGCGGTGTTTAACAGAATATAGCCGAGAAGATGCAAAAAAACTAAATCAATTTCGCTATTAAATCACTAGCGGTCTTAACAATCTCTTGGGCATAATCGCAAGTCAAGTCTGTTTAAATTGTTATAGTTCTTCTTCTCGGACCGTAACTGCTTGTGTTAAATTGACGGCGGCGGCCTTGTAGCCACTCCAAAACGAGAGCGATTTATTTATCGAGCTGTTAAACACAACCATCCTTTATGTAATTTTAATTGGTGTGTATCCGATTGCACTGGTACATTAATTAGTATTAACGTTAAGTGATTTTGAAATGGCGGTGAAGAATATCGTATTTAAAATTTTAAGCGCCGGTATTATTAACATGATGGCTCAATATTTAAACGTTCTCATAAACACGTTTATCCTGATGCCGATGCCGTTTAGAAGTGAAATCTGGACCCATAAAATTCCGCTTTTTCTTTTAATCGTCGATAAAGAAACGATCAAATTATTTAATAACTAAAGTTTCAAAGTTCGAACGGTAATCACAACTATAAATATTTTCTTATTTAAAATTGACCATCGCATTACATACATTTTTTAAACTTAGATATAGGAAAGTTTAAGACATAGGAAGTGTATGCATATTTATTTCAGTAATTCAGTAATTCATATATTACGGCCACAATTTACAAAATCTGCCAAGGTCATAATCATAAAATAAATAGTAAAAAATTAAACACTAATAAAAACATTAAAATGTAACTATCAATATGTAAACGTCATACATGCTAAACAAATATAATATAAGTAAAATTAATTGCGGTAAAAAGGTCTATATATAACAAACTATACTAAAAATATGACACTACAAATTTAATTAAAAACATGGGTCTCGACTAAGACTAACGATTAACAAAGGTGGGTATTATGCTGTACAGTTCTCAGCAGAAAGATCGCAGAAAGAAGAGAAAAAAAATTATCAGAAATTAAACTGTAGATATTCTTGAATGCTGTTAAAACTGTTTTGAATAAGTAACTCCTTTACCCTGCGTTTAAAACAATTTTCAGGTAGTTTGCGAATGTAGTCGGGTAAAATGTTAAAAAAGCACTTTGGTCCAAAGTAATTTGAAGATATTCGTGACCTATCTAGCCTATGATAATCTATTCTTAGAAGATCACCCTGCTAGTCGGATAATGATGGAAATCTTGGTTATGATTGAACCGAGTGATGTTTCTGTGGCAATAGAGAGGGTCTCAAATCCACGATTTTTGCCCTCATACGATCACTCAGACTCTGGCAGACATCTGACTCAGCAATTGATGTGTCGTCAGCAAACAGCAACACCTTTGAAGTCGGGACAGAATTATTAATGTCGTTGATGTAGACAAGGAAAAACAGTGGACCCAGGACAGAACCCTGGGGCACTCCATATCCTAGCTCGGTCTCTTTAGACTGCTTATTTGCATACTCTGTTATCTGTCTGCGACCTCTCAGATAGCCACCAAGCATACGCAAGCCAGCCTCGTCAACTCCACAAGCCATCAGTTTGTCCCTCAAAATATCGTGGGAAACACAATGGAATGCCTTCGAAAGGTCTCAGCATGTAGCGTTTACATACCGACCCCCCCCTCAAAAGCCTCTGCGATGTATTCCAGCAGTATTGCTAATGTTGTTGATCTACCAGCTCTAAAACCAAACTGGCTTGCCGAGAAAAGAGCAGCCGACTCAAAGTACTGACACAACTGAGACTTTAACAAACCCTCAAAGACCCTTGATAAAACCGGTACAAGCGAGATTGAACGGTAATTGTCCACATCTACTCTGTCTCCCTTTTTAAAGACAGGAACAACCCTGGATTTTTTAAGTGAGGAAGTGAAAAATCCCGCCACTATACAAATGTTTATCAGTTTGGTAAGCGGAACTATAAGAGAAGGTCTTTCAAGGATTTCAGCATTGGCACAGTAATGTTATATATACCATGCTGTTTTTGTTTTTCAAAGCATTAACTGCATCTCTCACTTGAATGTAGCTTAGCTCACTAAAGTTCAAATTCATGGACTTTTTACGGATCTAGAGAATTACAGAAGCTGGCAATTAGCTGATCTAGTTTCTACACTAAATACACTATTTTGTGTTAAATAAGATTCTGCAATTAAAATTTGTTTAAAACCAACTATTGTGATTGATAGTGATCCCGCGAGACCAGACAGAATTTGTACCCTCGTCTCGTTTCGACCTAATCTCGTCTCGTCTCGCCACTATTCAATCTCGACAAATAATCGATTAAAAGAAATCATCAGCTTATAGATATAGTTACATACCTCTTTCTATTTCTGGTAGGAATATTACTGCATCATCAAAATTCTTTTGACTTGATTTACTAAAATGTTTCATTGCAAAAATTGACCGAGTTTGGCATTGTTTTTAATAAATCAGTGTCTTTCAGAAATTTTCTATCTAATATTTTTTGAATATTTTAAATTTAAATATTGTTTTTGCGCTTCTAAATGATTTTTAGTATAACTAATAAACATGTTAACACAAATTTTTTTAACTACGTGATGTATAGAATTTTTGTTTTTATTTTCAACGTAGTCTACAAGCTTCATTTTTAAAGACAGAAAAAAATGTTAAATATAGAAGTTTTATAGTTTTATCTAATCCACCAGGATTTGCTAAAAAATAAACTTATGACTATTGGAAAGTAAAAAAAATTAACATGGATTTTATTTTTAATGGAACATCCTGTATGTTATTATTTCATTAATTGGGTATTTTTCTGGGGTTCATAAATTTATTAGGTTTAATAACTTTATCTTCGAATTTTTATGGCTTCAAATTTGTGTGTTTGAATTTAGAATATTTTGTCTTCTTCTATCACATTGCCCTTTATGGTCCGGTTTCGTCAGTTTTGTCTTAGTTGTTTTTACAGATAAAAAATATCAAATTTGTCATATTTATAATCAGCAAATTTATTATTATTTATTTTCATTACAGGTTCTGGTGTCTCAGATAAAAAATTAAAACACTTTTGTTTGTTTTTCTAGCTTTTTAAACTAAGGATCCAATATTGAGCTATCATGTGCTTTAAAATATACGGAAAATCCCTATATGAAGATTGAAATGTGGATACCTGCTTTCGAGCCAATAAGAATAAAACATTTTCGAGAATTTATCTGTCTTCAATCGAATAAATAGGTAAGATCAAAAATTTATCAGCCTTTGTGTTTCCAATTTATCAGTGGAAATTAAATCGTCCATTTGGAATCAATTCATGGATTTTTGTAAACAACGGCAGTTCGAATTGCTTCCCTCTACTGCTATAAAAAAAATTCCCGGCATTCGAGAAGACTGGGGTTTGAATATGAAAAGACAAACCGAGAAAGAAAGACTACAAGGAGAATTGTGTAAAATAAATATGGAATACCTCCGCGAAGATGATCCAGGAAAAATATTTTAACGAATTCAAAATTTTTTTTCATTTCTCATTTCTTAGAAAATTTTATTCTTGATAAAAGTTGGTGCATCCAAAGAAACTACAGGGGGTATAAACGTGTTTCCAAAATGTTCATAGGTATACGAGGGACGATCAAAAATATGAAACATTTTCAAGAGTAAAGTGCAATTGTGTAAAAAAATTTTCAAATTTGTTTTTTTATAGTTTTTTTTTAAATTAGGTAATACGCCACTGGAATTAAAAAAAATCATTCATTTTCGAGTTATTTACTAAACGTGCATATAATGAAAAATAAAAACTAAAAAAAAAGTACTGTTCATAAGAGAATTTTTATAGTTGCCGTGCGATTGTCAACTTCATATTTAGGGTTGTTGTACACTACCTAAAAAAAAAACAAAACTATATGTTTTTCCATTTTGGCTATTCTTATGCTCCCTGAACTTTGATTTTTTTCAGTATTACCATCTTATTTGATGAAAATAAAATCAAAATGAATATAGCATTAAAACTCTATAAGTATAAAATGCAATTCTAAACAAACAAAATACATAATTATAGCTGTCTAGTTTCTAAAGCCAAAATGATCAAAGTTTGAAAGTTTTTTAAGGCGACGAAAAATGGCTGTAAAACTAAATGTAAGTGGGGTTTTCGGGGACAAAAACCAATAAAAAATTGAATCGTTATAGGAAAAAGTTGAAAAAACCTGAAAGGCCTCTACGGCCCTGAAAAACCTCGTAAAACCTATGAAAATTAAACGCTCGGATCAATATTTCTCTCAGTTGGTAAATTAAAACAGTAAAACACAAAGAAAGACTTTTTAAATTCAATAATTTATAACTAAAATCTACAACAACAAAAAAGGGAATATATCATTTATTCGGTGTGTCTTCCATCTCTTTCGATACATTTACATCTTTTCTTTGAAAAATACTTCAAGACATTATCCGACATCTGCGGTGTGATAAGGGCAAGTCCTTTTCGAATTTCATTCTTTAAAACATCGAGGTTTTTAAATTGTCTATTGGCATAAACCTTTTGTTTTAAAAAGCCCCAGAGGAAAAAGTCCAGAGGCGTCAAATCGGGCGACCTCGGCGGCCATGGATAATTCGAATACCTTCCAATCCACCTGTCTTTAAATTTTTTTTTCAAGTACTCACTAACATTTTGGGTGCTATTGATAGGAGCCCCATCCTGTTGAAACCACATCTCATTTCTCACTTTCAGTGGTATTTCTTCCAAAAAATTCGCTTATTTCCCTTTCTAAAAATTGTAAGTATCTCTGAGAAGTTAAATTTTCTCTGAAAACAAAAGGACACACAACTTGGTTATTAAATATTCCACACGATACTTTCGTTTTCCCGTAAAGTGCGGATTCCTATCTGACTACCATCGGCAATTTTGTGAAGAGACTACACCATTAGTACTAAATGTCTCCTCATCGGTAATCAGTGTTTTCTTTGGAAGTGATCTATTGTTCTCAATTCCCCCTTGGATCCAAAATGAAAAATCTAGCCTCACATTATAATCCCTCTCCAATATTTCATTAATAAATTTCGGCTTGTAAGCATGAAAATGAAACGGAATTCCTTGCGGTTCTTAACGATAATGTAGGAGTTTCAATAAATGTTTGTAGCACCTCAATATCGGCTAATTCATTTCTGGCCAACTGTTGGTGAGCTTTTTTTATAATCCCAGTCTAATGAACCACTTTTCTTAAAATGATTGTAAATTCTTGACGCCGTACTATAATGAACAGTTTCTTCGGGATTACTTTCATTAAAAATTATCGCAGCCTCCCGAAAATAACTTTCGAACTTTGATCATTTTGACATTCGAAAAGTAGACAGCTATAGTTATGTATTTTGTTTTTACCAAGCCACCTACCCTATTTCATAAGAATAAGTAGTATTGCATTTTTGACTTATAGTGTTTTAATGCTATACAATTTTAATTTTATTTTCGTCAAATAAGATGCTAATATTGAAAAAAATCAAATTATTTCAGGAAGTTCAGAGAGCATTGTAATACCGAAAATGGAAAACCATGTAGTTTTGTTTTTTTAGGTCGTGTGCAACAACCCTAAATATGAAGTTGACAATCGTACGGCAACTATAAAAATTCTCTTTTGAACAGTACTTTATTTTAAATATTTTTCGTTCTATGCACGTTTAGTAAATAGCTCGAAAATGAATGAATTTAAAAAAAAAATCAGTCGCCTATCACCTAATTTAAAAAAAACTTACACAATTCCATATTTGGGCATGTATTTTAATTCTAAGCAACTTTTCTCAATACAATTATTTTCTATTTTAAGTAATCATGCCACTTTACTCTTGAGAATTTTTCATATTTTTGATCGTCCCTCGTATACTGATGAATATTTAGGAAATACGTTTATTCCCCATGTAGTTTCTTTAGATATACCAACTTTTATCAAGAATACAATTTTCTGAAAAATGAGAAATGAAAAAGTTTTCTATTTGTGGCATACTTCACTGGAACACTGTATATTTTGTTTGCAGAGACAATTCTTCCATATATGCATTTTTGAGCTGGCCTAGAGGGAAAATAAAGCTGCTAATTGCAAAATATCCTTCTTCAAACAGGAGATGAATATCGAGGGTAACTTTACTGAAAAAAACGAGTATAATTCCCTATTTTCTAAAACAAATCAAGGTGGATCGAAGAGCTGTGCTAGTAGTAAGTGGCTAATTCGAAATAAAAACAATGATGATATCTGTCCAGTAATGCCATTACAGAAACTATAGTCCAAGCGGAGTCATAATGCAAAAACGGATAGACTTTTCTTGACAGTAAATCCTAATTGGAAAAGTGGTACTTGGTTCAGAAACACGCTTTAAGGTATACTCTGGCAAAATAGACTAAAACTTCGCCGGAGAAAATTGGTCTTGATACAAAAAATAACAAGTTCACTAACCACTCACAAAGCAACGAAAATCTTACCAAAAATCCGATTACATATCAAAATTGCGCATTTAATGTTGTTAACAATTATAAGTAGCTTGCTTTAAATTTATGTTCATATTGAAGTATATTCTGATTTGTTTGAATTAAATAAAAGTACGTATTCTTCAGTGGCGGCGGCTCATGGGGTTTGACTTTAGAGTGGCGCACTCGCGCAAGATTATAAAAACTGGTATATTATTATAAATATAAGCTCACGAGTTCTCACTACATCAGCTACCTTAAAATCAGCTTCAATCTCAAAAAGGACAGGAACAAGAATAGTTTTATAATGTAAGTTAAAGTCACTTCATTAGGTACTGTCTATGAAGGTAAAAAAAGCCAACATAATATATATACAAATGTAACACATATTTTTAAAATTAAAATCTGCTCCCAAAGGAGCTTCAAAACCTTCAAAGGGAAGGAATATGAATATTTTTTATAGTCAATAAAAGTCATTTCACTAGTAACTGTTTTACTGTCTAACGAGGCAAAAGCAATAAACCGAGCAATAAATATATATACAAATATAACGTCATTTTTTAAAATTGAAATCCGCTCTGCGGTCCTTCATGGAAATAAATTTTTCCATAACTTTCTCCTCAAAATGGTTAATTCCATGCACTAAATGTTTGAGGGAGTGTTTAAAACTAGGGGTTCAATTTCATTTTCAATGCAAGTTTTTAACCCAGTTGCTGTTTTATCTTTAACCCTTATAAATCCCCAAAAATTTTCACGGATTGATCTTTTACAAAAATATTTTAGTATTATAACCATTTGACAATAACTTGAAACATCGGTAGTTTCATCGGCTTGAATTGATAAAAAATCTGCGGTGTTAATTTGGTTAGAAATTTCTTCCCTACACACGTGTAGCTTGTTGTATAGAATATCATAATAGCAAAAGCTGTGCAAGAATTAATATGGTTGCGAGATGACTCATGCTTCCTCATTTTTCCAGGAAGGTGGTGTAAATTGTTTATTCCTTTCCTTGCCCAGTTAAGGTCAATTCTAGAGTCGGCTTTATAAAATAGCAAACATGGGAAACAGTACAATATATTTTTTATTTTACATCCACATATCCAGTTATTTTTTTTATAAGTCTCATTCGAAAATCAGCGTTTAGAAGACCTGCTTTCGGCGTTTCGTTCACAAACTTGTGTTAAATTTACATCGGGCAAAGGCCTGCCAAGTTCTTTAATTTTTAACTTATCCTCTAATAAGTCGATTTTTTTTTGTTAAAGATTGTGTACAGCATTCTTATTAACACACCTTTAAGAGTTATGGTTAGACATACACAGTTTATAAAATAAAAAAACTATCGACCAGAAATCAAACACACTCTCGATATCGGATTTTCATAAGACGCGACTCATAATCATGCGCGGCTTAACGTCAAAAACATATCCATCCATATGCTAAATTAAAATAAGATAGTCATGTGTAACACTTCGTTGAATGGCACCTTTGCGCTGACACCTTTTTGTGTGTCATGGGTGTTGAAACATTGTCTAAGAATATAATGACACTAAGATACTACTAACTCTTTCACAGATGACAACACATTTTCCCCCTATTCATTCGATTCGTCCATTCGGTATCAGTATCACCGTTTACCCAACGGGCGCTGTTGTCGAATGCAGAAGTTGGCGTTGTTTTAGTATGAGTAGAAGCTTGTTATTGTAAAAATATGACAAACCAAACAATAAAGCTTTGAATGGTTAATAGATTTTATTTGTCTTACTCATAATTAAGAAACATTCGTAATTCGTACTAGTACTATAACTATGTAGTGCAGGCTGACAGATTGTGTTAAAAACTGGAAGTAACTGTGAATCAATCATCGATCTTCGATGGGCAAACCGCTAACGCATTCCCAATTTCTAGTGCTTTGTAAACCAACACTGTCATTTTACCACTCTAAGCTGCTATAGCAATTAAAAGTTTTTCTGCAAATTAATCGTACGAGCCTTCTAATATCTAAAATCATAAACACACTTTTGTTTCCATCATTTAATTTGATTAATGGAGCATAAGTTCTTACCAAATTTTCTTACTGGCGATTAACAATTTCGAAATAGGATAAATCAGAAATTCTACGATTCGTTTAGAATAATTTTTTCTTGCTTCCAAAAAAAAAGAAAACGAGTTGCCACATGCTTTTTAGCTAATTCATCGATTGCGTATTTGTATTTTGTTGTACTCCCATCATAGCAGGCACTGCCTTAATCTTAAGAAATAAACCTTAAAATTATTTCTTTAAAACTAATAGAAAATTATTCATTTTGACGTGTTAAATTTACTTGAAGTTGTTTGTATTGATTTAACCTGTAACGTTTCAAATATTTTGATAAATAATTATATATAATCTTTATCAACTCTCGTTTAAAACTTAAAATTAGACGCTTACACACCAGTTGTGTTCATTGAATTGTGAAAATCATTGACCCTTGAATTTCCCGCTTGGTGGTGGCTGCCATCCAATAATATTAGAGGTTCTAAGTTTCAGAGAATTTAATGTTTGTACATTGTATTTATTATTTCTTTTAAATATTCTAAGAATTTTCGCTTACGCCTGTGAAACTCTATCAAATTTACGGTCTACAGTCTAAGATGTCGATATTTCACGGCGTTGTGTGCGTATTTCAATGGTCGTTTAGTTTCTGCAAGATATGAATTGCTTATAAAAAATTTGGTAAATGCATTCTTTCCTGACATTAGGTGTTTTGTTTTGGACAGCAGGCTTCTTAAATTATTTCTCGTTTGAAACGCCGTTTTGTTATTATTATAGCCATAAAGTTATATTTCGTATGTCGGTCGAGTAGACCAGGTTGGAAATATACCCGGGAATATTTACTACTACTTGAGCGGAAAGAACTTATTGGGTGACAAGCAGAGACGGACATATAGGGGGACCCTCCCGCCCAATATTTTATTCTGTTGGCAAAATCTTAGCTTATGTTGGAATTATTTCATTTGTCAATAAATAATTAAGGTCCCGACAAAATATGAATGATATTAGGTAAACAGTTCTTCTTTAGTTCTCAGTTGGGTTTTTCTCACTTACTCTCCCTCAATATTTTCTTTTCGGTGCCTCCCTGGTGACTAAATAGAGCACTAAAACTCCATATCGAAGCTTAAAAGTATATCCACATAATTACTGGATTGTTTAACGAAAGAATTTCTATCTTTCTGACATAGTTTAATCACAATTTTAAAAGAAATTTTGTAAGTTGATATGTGCTAAAGTCTGCTTGACTTTAAATAATTAATTAATAGTTATTTGAAAAAAAAATTCAGAAATTGACAGTTGAAATATCTGATTACTGTTTTTGCAGGTTAACACATGACCTTGGCAATATTATGCAATATGACATATACAATACGTCTTAAATTTAAATAATAATTACAACAAATAGCAAATATTTTAAATGTTATTAGATATTAGGACACTACCATACCAAATGTTTATATATTTGTTGCAAATATGTCAAATAATGTTAGAATTGTTTCATATTTGCTTACATATTACCATCAACTACTAAAGGAAAGACCAAAAATTTTTAATTTTACTTTCTACATTATATTGCTAAATTCGTATACTTTACCCCAAAAACAGGAATCAGATATTACAAGTGGCATCTTTTTAAGAACTCCTCCTTTTTTTACTTAAAGCAAGGAGGTCTCCAAACTCTTTAATTCAACACTATTACAACCGAGGTATAACAATTTTTTAATATTAAAATAACTTAAAATAAAAGCCGAACTATCACTGGGGACTGTTGGTCCCGAGTCGTGAAAAACTACAAACGATTTTAGGCTCTCGACCTGCAGAGAGAGACTGGAGTGTATTTATTCTTCTTCATCGGTAGGTAGGTACTACAAAATACACGAATATCATGTTGAGCGAAATACATCATAGTTGAATAAACCTTTTTCCTGTTCATTTTCGATTTCTGGCAAATATATACATTTGCTTCTTGTAACTAAGTTGTTGTTTATTTAATTTTTTTATTTATCTGGACGAAATATGTATCAAATATATGATATATTTATTTCCAACAGGCGATTCTTTTTCAGCGTAGGGTTTCTTCTTTAGAATATTAAAGGTTTGGGACAGCTATGTCAATATTTTTGAGAACTCGTTTATTATCTTTATGTTTCATCTCTTCGTACATGAGAACAAGCTGGCATTTTCAAATTTTTGGCAGGCTTCTTTCCTGGTACTTTATCACTTTAACTTCAGTACACTGTTTTTCGCAGCCTCGCTTATTTATTTTTTCTAAAAGCCGGGTACCCAGTTTCCTTGAAAACATCACAAGAGTCTGGGGAACAGATTTAACAGATTTGTGAGAGCTCCGAAAAAGGTCGATTATACTTTTGTAGTCAGGGTGCCAGTGGTAGATTTTGCTGATATGTTGTGTGCATGGTCATGCACCATGCGAGGGAAATAGACGTTTTAACTACTTTTTGCAAAGAAAGAGTTAGTAAATACTTTTAACAAGTAGTATAATAAAAAAATAATAAAAACACGAAATGAATGGACATAATTAAATTTAAAAGTAGTAGATTAATGTATGTTTATTAATAATTTTAACAAGTAACATAATAAAAAATAAAAATACGAAATGAAAGGACACAAATTTAAAAGTAGTAGAATAATGTGTATTTATAAATAATTTTAATAATAATAACGGGTGAGGATTTTAAAGTGTTACAAGGTGATATCGGAAAAATGGTTTGGAATTTTTGTATAAAAATTTGATAAGTTAAGAGTGAGGCAGAGATACAGATTTTAACTTCGTTCATTAATAACTAGATACAGCATCATTCCCGAATTAGGGCAAAATGTGTGTCTGCAAAGTAAGAATTTGCTGCGATATTTTAACTTACTGATCAAAAGAGCGTTTTGGATAATCCATTTATTCATATTACTCCAAAAATACTACACATGAATAGTCACTGTGTCAAACAGGGTCTCTAAAAACTTCACAAACAAGTGAAACAATAGGAAACACATGTAAATGTAAATATAAATACAAAAAAATAACGGCGATCGACGGAGGAAAGGAACCGGTAAATACTGCACTTTTACACTCATTGATGGTGTTGCTAAACCTCTTCAAGCAGCCATAATTAACGAATATTATCAACATAATGAAATAAACCCGATTGGTAGGCGCTTCAGGCGCACATCTCCGGTTAAAAATATTATTGAAAACGTTAGGAGTAGCGTAAAATGCACATTTAAAACAATTAAAAATCAACCACAAATCATCCCATATCTAATACGTGCAGAGAAAATGAAAAAGTATTTCACATAAATTTATTATCTCAAGTATGTCTGGCCCCTACCAGAAATTGTTGATAGTTGATAGTAACCATCGTTTTATAAATTATTATTTTGAATTCCTTTACTGTTTCAATTTTCGCATGATAATTTGTTTTTCTTTTTGATATTTCCTGTATACATCGAGGTATACATCCTGTAAATGTTTGTCCTATGACCCCTTCTAGGAATAGCCTTTATAAATAAATAATTATAACTTTTTCTTCAAGAGTCAGTTTTTATTTTAACGAATATTTTTTAAACCACCTGTATAAACACTCTAAAAATTTTAAGCTACAAAAATATGGCTTTTTTCTTTTCTTTGATTAAAAAAATATACTTTATTGAATTTAACTCTGTCTACCTCAAAGTATGAACCAACTGAAAACTAAAAAAAATCGTACCCTTTGTATTAAGTTAACTGTAACTGAACTTCATTAACGTCTATAGTAACTTAGAAAACACGACCATATTTCTCAAAATAGAGTATATTTGTCGTACATATGGGAATAGTTACAATGCAGAGTTCGGACCTGAAAAAGAGAACTTTACTCTTCAAAAGAATACATAGCTCCGCTCTTGGTTTTTTTGTTTAACTTCCCTAAATTTTAGAAATTATAAAATAGGTTATTAGAAAAATAATTTGAGCCACCCCCTTAATACGTAAGAAAAGGATTCCTTCTATATTTCGTTTTTTAAATTAAATCATGATCATCGTATAGTTTAGGTTTTTTAACTCACTTCTATGGTATAACTATGTCTTCAATTATTGTACAATGAAAAAATTATTATGCAATCAAACCTTTCCACCAGTTAAGTGTTTGTAACGGAAAACTGAAAGCGTTTTAGGTACAATAATAATAATACGCACCTCTGAATGGTTAATCACTTCCGCCAAAACTAGTTTATAAAAGCAAATCTCGTTTAATTTAGTACTTAACCGTGTTCTGTGATGTAAGATCTAATTGACAATAGATTTAAAACTAAAACACTAAAATATAAGTATTATCTGTACTCTACACAATCGTGTAAACTCGGAGCTCTTACAAATCTGTTCCCCAGACTCTTGTGAAAACATGACTTCATTTAATGGCTTAAAAGGTTCTTTTTTAAATACTGCAATGAACCCAAAAATTTAAAACTCAATCTCCTTAATAAATCAGTTGCATTCATTTATGGCAATATGATTGCTTTATAAAAGAACACTTTTTCTCTTCAACTTTCTGAATTTGATAGAAACATTCTCTAAATATATTTGAGGAACAAACAATATTTTCTTGAAAATATACTCTTACTCAGCTAAAACGCGGAGTAGTAAAATCATTTAAAGCCAGTTCATCGGCCTGAACTTCCATATTTTTTCTTTTCATATTATGAGCATTCTATGCATCTTAATTTATGATAACATCTAATGAACATTTAAATACGTCTAACGGTACCGAAATAATAAAAAAATAGATTTTCCGTCGCTTGTCCTTGATATAATTATTACAGTGTAGTTTCCGAAAATCTAACCATCAGCACGAATCTTTTTAAAATTTACAATCACAATGATTCATCTTTCCGCCTGATAATCTCAACTGCCGATCTCTTGTGTCATTCAGTTTTTGTGTAAAATTTCTAGGTAAATTAGCATTTACCTAGAAAGGTCGACAAGAATAGTAAAATTAAGAAACCTAAAAGGCAACTGCGTGAAATGCAATAACAAATAAATAAAATTCAATTATTCATCTTATTCGTCCCATCGTTCAACACAAGATTATTCAGGTAGGTTTTTCTTATATATATCATTACATAAACCAAATGGGACAGATCGCTTCATATTAAATTTGAAAATAGATCTTAAAGATACATGCTTTTTAGTAGCGATAAAGAAAAAATACAAAAAATATCTTTATAGATTTAAATTCAATGATTGCTTATTTCAATTTAAGTGTTTACCGTCAGGTCTTAACATAGCCTCGGATATATTTATCAAACTTCTTAAACTAGTAGGAAGGAAACTTCGGCTTATGGGTATAATAACTGTTTTTTATCTGGAAGACATTCTAATAATAAGCAGAACCAAATCAGAATGCATAATAAACAAGAAAACCACCTTAAAACTGCTTGGAAAATTAGGGTTTATGATTACCATTTTCCTAGTTTATACATAGTAGAACGTATGTCACTCCTAATAGCTTGAATAAATAAAATTGTGCTATTTTATTTTTAATATTATTTTGGTGAATCTAAAAATCGAGATTGAACAACAAACTCGTACTAGTAAATTAAAAGTGACGATCGTTACTTTTAGAACAATATAATGAAATCGGTCGATTTTTAGTTATACAAGAGATTAAAAGCTTAGAACATTAATTTGTTTGGATTTTTGTCCCTGAGATTATTATATTACGGATGTTTATAAAGCATTCTTTATTATATAAAATCGGAGCGATTTTATATATGTATATTAAAATAAGTAAATAAATAATTGAAATAAATAAATGCAACTAAGTGGATTGGACTGAGGGTCAGTATTTGTTTTTCTTTTCAGACTCGTCTGAAGATGAACTATATAATCAAAACACTTTTACTCTCAATCAGACTCCTTTAGACCAAATACAAACAACATCTACAGTTGCACAAACTTCCTTGGAGCCAGAAATAACTATAGTTGAACCATGCCAAGAACAACCAAAATAGGACTTCGACATCCTAGGTTTAAAACCAGATTCCGACAATAACGAAGGCAAACCTCTTCATGACGAGATAGTCATTCGTTGGACTCATATTTGCTAAAAGGTGTAGCAACGTGATGAGGTTATGAACAATTATAATATTCCAGCCAACTGTAAAGCATTAGTTCCCCCTAAGGTAAATATCGAAATCCAAACTTGCCTAAACAAGTCGGCGATTGAACATGATAAACTTATGACGGCAGGATTATCGGCAGTGGGCACTGTCATTGAAGAATTGATCACCTTCCAGGGCAGTCACAGGATTTGAAAACATTAGCAGAAGCAAGCCAATTATTTACTAATGTGCATTCTGCTGTTTCTCTCCATAGAATATTGCGAATCAGGCCAGACTTAAATAGAGAGTGCAAAAAATTTTAAAAACATTAGAAATTGTTGAATTTCTATTTAGCAAAAAATTTGCAGAAGTAGTAAAGGACGAACAAACAATTGGTGGTAGGGAAGTTGTTTGATGGTCTCTTTTAAGAAAAGGTGTACCAGAAACTGCAGTCAATATAACAATATCTTTCCTAGCAGAAGGAACCCTAAAACAGTATTCGGCTTGCCTTAAAAAATTCTGGGACTTTTTTTGTCAGCAAGTAAATCCTTATGAATACAATTTGTTAAAAAACCTTATTTTTTTAATGGATATTTTAAACAATCGAAATTCCTTCTTAGTATTAAATTCCTTCAAATCAACTTTGAATTTGATATTTACTTCCATAGACTATAGTGACGTAAAAATAATAAATAGATTTTTAAAGGTATTTCCAATATTCGTTCACCAAACCCTAAATATACATTCATATTAAATCCCGATCCAATTTAAAGATATTTAGAAAAATGGTATTGCATAGAGACGTTAAGTATAGAGAATTTATCATATAAGCTTGTTACTCTTATGCCGTTAACATCTCCAAGTAGAGTGCAGCCTCATTTTCTCATAAAAACTGAGAATAATAGAATATTAGAAGATAAAATTGAAATTAAAGTTCCTGACAGATAAAAAATATCTGGATCTAGTAGAATACAACCTATACTCATTATTCTTTACTTTAAAGAAGGACCAGAGTTACGTGTGGCATCCACTATAGATAATTACTTTAAAACATCCGAGGCTCTTCGTTATCACGAAAAAAAAACTTTAATTTCTGCAGCTTACTGCAAGAGACCCGCAAAAAATCCTAACGACATATTTGCAAGCACTATTCTAATTTGCAAGAGACGTAAAACTATAACATTTATATATTATATAAGGTCAAGTAAATGAACTTATAACTAAAACATATACTTAAGTATTATTATGTATACTATATTATAATATTTATATTATAGATTTTTTGTTGTTGTTTTTTTTTCAGTATTAGGATGTTAATAAGGTCCTGTAACTACATAAGTAACCTGTCTTAGTTCCTTGATTATATTAACAGAGAAGTTATTAGGAAAATCGCTTTTTACTCTGAACATCTACACTGTAATAATTATATCAAGGACAAGCGACGGAAAATTCAAAGATTAATCGACTTACCTGTAAGGATGATTAATCGTAATTTTCCTAGCTTGTCCGTTGATATAATTATTACCCAACCCAACCTAATGTAGGTACCCCATTTGACAAGCGATTTTTCATCGCCGCACTTCAACGGAATAATGCCACAGATCGGCAGTTGAGAATATCAGGCGGACGAACATTCTGATCGTAAATTTTAAAAAGATTCGTGCTGATGGGTAGATTTTCGGAAACCACATTGCAATAACTATATCTACGGACAAGCTAGTCGATTAATCTTTAAATTTTCTGATGCTAGACCAAAAACTCAGTTGGATGGAAGTTTAGCAGAAAATTTAATACAGCAACCTACCATTATTTTTGTTTTGTTGCCCTCTATCTATTCTGGGACATCCGTACAGATATTATTTATTGAGAATCTAATAATAAAATAATATTTTAAACCTGTACAGGTAAAATCGTAAACAGATACCTCTTTTAGGAAAAAACTACTGCGACACTAAACACACATTTCAATTTAAAACAGGAGCAACGTTAATTGAAATCGCTGGTTATGGATACGCAGTACTTACAGCCCTTTAGGCATAATTGAAAACTTGCATCACGTTTAGCCATATAATAGATAGTTCAATATGATACTATATAATAGAGTGATGTAGAGATTCAAGAGAAATATTACCAATATCATATTTGCTAAAATTGTGTTTGTGGCTACGGCGAATAAATCCATGTAATAATAATAATCTGTTTATCTCCGCAATTTAATTGGATATTTAATGATATTACATTTCGCAAACAATCGTGCATTTGTGTTAACACAACTCGCCAGTAACAGTCAGATGTTTTTTTCAAGGAGTGATTAAGGTTAATTAAGAAAGTGCTGTTGTGGCAAGTATGATTGCGTCATCATCCCTTAAATTATTGAAAATATTTACTTATGTCTAAATGTGGAAAAAAATTGACAGTCGATTTTGGTAGTTACAAGTACATGCCAAACGATAGTAAATTTGTTATGGGGCTGGCAATTCCTAACATGCTTTTACAAGGCTTGTAATTTTGAGAAATTATTCTTTAAGTTTAAAAATATTTCTAAAGAGCCAGTCTATTCTGGCGATTGCGAATGTCTAATATATGAGTATACAAGGTGCTACAAATTCGAGTGTATACATGGAGATCTCAAAAACCGTAAGATATATGAGATTTGTTGAAATGAGACAAAGTTGGGCAATTTGGTGCTAATTAATATGCCATTTACAAGCTGATAAAATTACAAACCATTTCGGAGATATTTTTCCCGATTTCATTTTTATTTTTTCCTGAGTTTATTTCAATAGGTATTTCAAAATAGATTTTCCATATTTATCGCCACTCTTTCTCCTTTATAAAACTGCATAAGCAAATTTCAAATGCGACTTTATTCATGCCACCATCATCAACTTCATTTTTTTAAATACGGATCTGGATTTTTTATTTCAGTTTTTTGACCTCCCAAATAATAATGTATCACGTTACCCAATAAATAATGTATTTGGGAGGTTCTAAGCTTCAAAAAAATACCTACTGAAATAAAGTCAGGAAAAAATCAAAACGAAATCGGGAAAAATCGTATTTATGCGAATATCTCTGACGTGGTTTGGAATTTTATAAATTTGTAAAGGGCCTATTAATTAGTACCAAACTGAGCAACTTTACCTCAATTTAACTAACTTCGTATATTTTACGGTTTTCGATATCCCCATGCATACACTCGAGGTTGTAGCACCATGTGTAACAGTCGCGTTTTGAAATTCTGTAGGAAAATACTACTATACTTTTATTACCCTATCTCTGTTTTTCAAGGAGATACATTGCTTAACGTAAAACACTGAATTTTTACCATATTACTCATTCTCACAAGTCTTCAAAAAAATCTAGTAGCCTTGGGTGTTGGCCTGTCACGACATGTCGTATAGTCATCAGATGTGAAAGTATTTTATTATTTATTTACTTATAGCGATACATTTGTGTCGATATTAAAAAAAACGTAATTTGGAGTATTTAGATTGCATACATGGATAAATTTAATAACAAAAATTAATTTTCACGGCATTTTTCACAAGAATTTTAAATTTTATGGTATTATCTCGGAACGTTTTAGTTGCGGTTTTCAATAAAAGCCGTCTGGCTTGAAAAGCACCTTGTTCCAAACAAAAACCCAATTGTTGGGTCTTTTTCGGGAAGTTGGCAATTTGGTAACTGATAACTGATACCGATACATTTTTGTCGATATTAAAGAAAACATAATTTGTAGTACCCAGATTGTATATAGGTTGTCCCAAAAAAACTTAATAGATGTAATAAAACGGCCCAATAGAATTTTTAAAATTATGTTTTTATGAGATTCTCAAAAATTAATTTTCAAAATCAGTGGCGTACCATTTATTTAAAACAAAGTCAAGTAGAGTTACCATACCTACTCCCATGGTTTAAATAAAAACTGTCTGATTCTGTCAAAATGTAGGTTTTGAGCACCTGTGATGTTGTGCCACATCTTAATCAAATGGCTCTGAGTTTTAAAAAAAAATCGTAATCTTTTTTAAAACTATATCCCGAAAATAGAATATTTGCGGACATATATTTATATACAATATTGTTTCTAGAAGGATCCAAGGTATTACCCTCTTTAGTATTTATTCGACCTTTAGAAACACCTTGAATTGCTGAAACGCATTATTTTTCAACCTCTTTACTCGAGTACACAATACCGTAAATATTGGCACTTAGCCAGTTTTCCAGTTGTTCAAATCGGGATTTGTAAACCACATATTGGGAAATGCTTCAGCAATTTTATTCAGTTCGAATGAGGGTTTAGTACTTTTCCAGAATATGTAATATTATTTTGTCTCCACACTACATTTAAATTTTATTGCTGTCATCACATGCAAGAATACTTTTATTTAAGATCTGTGGTACATTGTGATGTTTTTAGTAAAATTTTAGCAATATATATATATATATATATATATATATATATATATATATAATATATATATATATATATATATATATATATATATATATATATATATATATATATATATATATATATATATATATATATATATATATATATATATATATATATATATATATATATATATATATATATATATATATATATATATATATATATATATATATATATATATATAAATATTTATATATATATATATATATATATATATATATATATATATATATATATATATATATATATATATATATATATATATATATATATATATATATATATATATATATATATATATATATATATATATATATATATATATATATATATATATATATATATATATATATATATATATATATAGATATATATCTATAATTTTTGCATGTAGGCGGCCTATGACAAAACATTGCTTTCGATTTTGTAACAGGGTACCCCTCCTGCGATCGATTTCTGGGCCTTTACGCTCATCAGGCAGGTTTGGACCCAGGAAGATCTCAATTAAGAGATCATTGATATGACACAATCAAAAACGAAAACGTCTATGTAAGTGGAATAGTTCCACGAGCCAAGCATAACACTTGGCGCCACCTATTGGCGCTTCGGAGAGTTCCGGTTGCAATCCATAGGGATTTTGGCGAATGCATGTAAAATGCCTGGTAAAACTGAAAGAAAAAAAAAAAAAAATATATATATATATATATATATATATATATATATATATATATATATATTTATATTATTAAGTAAAAAATTGAATATTTGTGAGTTAAACCAATAGTAAGATAGTGCATGTTAATGTGTGAGACACTCGACAGTCTATATCACCCGGGGCAAAGCAATCTTATTAAATAAAAGCAAATCGTACAATCTATTTGCCATTTCCCCTTAAGGTATAATAGCCCGGGCGGGGGCTGTTCCTAGCTGTAGACCCATCGAGTTAAAGAAAATGTATTATATGTAGTAGTAGTAGTAGTAGTATTATTGTCGTCCGAAGTTTTTCCTAATGAGATTTGTGTAAGGTAGTGACTTCACTCCCTCTAAGACTGTAGTAATGTCATACATACATACAAAATAGAATAGTTATGAAGAAAACGATTCGACTACCAAATGTTTTTAATTTCCGAAGAATCTTGCGCTGGTAGTGCCATCTACCGGCGATTCAAAAAACAGAAAAAGGAATGCGAGTTGAATATTGATTGATTTTTGTAGAACTTAATAAACAATATATTTAGACGATTCGGAAATTAGCTTAAAAGTAACTACCCATGTATAAATGCGCACCAAAAAGTGCCCAATATTTCACTGGTAGCTAGTGGAGAGGTCTACGGATAAATCAATTTGCTTTTGTATCTCTTACTTCCTACTTATACTAATAAATAATATAGTAAATTCATCCATATTGCAGATTTTCCGTCAGATCAATATCAGTGTATCTTACTTATTTTCATGTCATATATAACAGTATAACATACTATATATTTTACTCTCAGGAATAAAAGGGACCAATATAAATTCTGTTCTAACCCTTTCACAGTTCACATGCAATTGTTAGAATACGAAAATGTAAGTTCTTAAGTATAATATAATATAATATGTCTTTGTTTAAATTTAATTTATCTATTGATATGAAAGAGGAGAAGGCAGATTACCCATACCTATAATATCAATATCTGCAGCTTAACTTTCTTATAGTCGTTACTGAGTAACTTAGTAACGACAATAACAAAGTTTAGCAGCGAATATTGACCTGAATCAAAAGTGTCCCAAAGGGAGAAAACGAGAACTCGAGTAATGAGTTTAAAGTAACGAATATTCTGCCGAGAAGTAACGAATAGTTACAAGTATTCGAAAGTAATGATATTTTACTGCTCTGCCATTAAATAATGCCTATTCAAACAGGTTAGTAGAAGCTGCTAGACACCAATTGGGATCACCGACTCGTAAATTGGCACGAATATTTCCGGCTTCTCATATGACCGTTAGTCAAGAACTGAAAAGAAAGGGAGTTAAATATCAAAAAGAGAAGAAGTGCCCAAAATATACTGAAGAGCAGTTGCGCAGGATTCCAATATGCTGCCATGCTTTAAGAACATATTGCAAAAATCTGAGTTGTGATAATGGATGACGAAAAATATTTCACGTTATCAAATTCAAGAATTAAAGGTAATGAGGGGTTTTATACAGACGATATAGAAAATTGCCCAAATAACTTAAAATATAAATCAAAAAAGAAATTTAAGGACAATTTTTAGTCTGGAATGCTATGTTTGTTGCTGGTATTTCACGTCCTTATTTCGAACATGTAAGGTGTGAAGCAGTGGATGCAAATATCTATACTGAGAGGCGCAATCCGGAATTGGTTTATTTTGTTTATAGACACCATCTCAATGATACAATTATATTTTGGCCCGTTCTAGCGTCTTGCTATAATAATCAGAGGAGTCTCATAATATCTTATTTGATCCAAAAAATGACAATCCCGCAGGCACGATTGATCGAAGAGTTTTGGGCAATATTGAGTAGGATGATGGATGGGAGGCCGAAATTGAATAACAGCTAGAGACTCCAAGTATGGCAAATAGTTATTTTTAACGCCTTAAGGAGAATAAAAACAATGTGTTGGATGGGGAGCAATTTAAACATTGTTTTTATTCTGTCGCAGACTGCTGCAGAAAAGCGGTCAAAAATCGGTTAAAAAAAACCTTAAACTCTCGTTTAAAAATTAAAAGACGTATCGCCTATTATATATTTTTGAAAAGCTAAAAACAAATGGGAAATGATGGCTTAAATTTACAAGGTGTCCCATTTAGAAAAGACAGAACTTTTGGTTGTACCTAAAAAATGACATGACAATGAAAATTCTCACTCTACTGTTCTGCGTAAAAAAAACTGTATAAAAGTTAATTCTTATATTTTTTATAAGTTAAAGGATAACCGAGTTACTAATGGTCCCCAAAAGTAATACTTTCAATTTTACAAAAAGTATTGCAAGTACAAGTATGAAATACTTACGAAATCAACAAGTCAAACCAAGTAACAAGTACTTTCAAATTTTAAAAGTATTTGAAATATCAAGAAACTGGTAAATGTATTTGATTTTTATCAAGTAAAGTAACTCAAGTACTTTAAACTTATTTCAAATACTTTTACAGGAATTTGAAGTACAAACTATAATTGAAGTACTACAAAGTATTTCAAGGTACCAACATATTTAGGAAAATATGACAAATACGTTTTAAATTAGTGAAAATACATAGTTTTATGATAAATTTCAAACCAGCTACCAGGTGGCTGTATAAATGTCCTCCAAATGGTTTGTGATTCTTACTTATAAGAGGTTTATTTTGGTATTGGGTACCATCACTTTAGAATATTTTTTTGTTTCTTGTTACTTATATGTACTTATTTTTGCTCATAGCATTTTTTTCAGTGAAAGAAAGTTTTTCTTCGGTTTTTTTTAATCCAACTCTATTGAAAGATGGTAATGATGTGATCCATTAATGGAGTCATTTATTGTCTATTTGTTGAATCGTATATTCGGCGTATAATCAGTCGGTTTTTGTCGCTACCAAAGCATTATGTAAATGTAACCAATAGACAGTGGCGTAGCCAGGTAGGGGCCAGGGGACGCGTGCCCCCCCGCTTGCTTGGTACTTCTTGGCGCTTGAACCCCGTATACACAATATACACTTACTTTTATTACACCCTGTAACAAAATATTTGATAACATATTTTGAAAAACAAACACCATATTTGTTTTCCTTATCCATTCGGTGTGTGGGTGAAATCGGATATCTTGTGGATCAGCTGAAATATTTTAGAACGTGATCAAAAAGAAGTTAGCTAGCTTAAATTTGGATTTAGCATTATGTCGTGTGCAGGCTTACGATGGAGCTTTAAAAACGTTGCACCTGAGGCAAGGCTATATATGTACATTGTTGTGCACATAAGCTCAATTTAGCTTTAGTAAATTCGTGTGTAGCAGTAAAGATATTTTTTGGGGGCCTAGAAAAAATATATGTTTTTATAGAGACTTAAATGTCTTCAGGACATTCAAGAAAATTATGACAAAAAATTAGGTCTAAAAAACTGTCAACGAATCGTTGGGCAAGTCACACCAGAGCTGTTAATTCCATATTCGAAAACCTCCCCGCTATAATAGAGGTTATGGAGAGCATCTGATTTGGTGAAATTTCAACTACCAATGCAAGTCGTCAAATGATTGATGCTCGTGGAATTTTAACTTATATACATTCTTTGAATGTGTATACCTTTTTTGCTTTTGGAAACAAACACTTTCTGTCATTTAAATTCTATCTAGCTATTTACAAAAAGTCCATATAAATATATCAGCAGCAGTTTTTTTAATTACATCAACCATAAAAGAAAAGTCTAAAGAAATTTCAAGTAAGTATGACTTGCCCAATGAGTTCACAAGAAAAATAACAAAATTTTACGACGAAAATACCTCTGGGCACATTAAAATTTGCCCTATACAAACTTTTTAAATTTCTGTATATTTTTTTGCACTTGATACATATATTCAAACATTAACACAGAGATTTGACGACGCAAACAAATTTTGGTGCTTAGAGGCGGAAAATATCGCTGTTTCTGAAGAAAATAAATATGTTTTGAATGATTTATGTGTTTTTTACAAATCCTCTATCCAACTCTAAATAACTGATGAATACAAATCGTTTTGTAGTCTATTAACTGAAATAAATGAGGAATATAAGATAAAAACTGATGACATACCTTTTATTGATTTCCAAACAATTGGAATCAGTTTTTCCTAATTTATGCCAAATATACCCAATATTTTTAACAATTGCTACAAACACTTCAACAGGCGAAAGATCCTTTAATAGGCTAAAACATATTAAAACATATAATTAGGCACTCCAACGATCTGTCACTGTCATATCATTTTTGGGTTGTCGTAGGACAAACAAACTGATTTAGCCAATGAGGCTTAAATATTGGTTTGATAAGTCCCACAATAAATTGGTCAAATAGCTGTCGTAGGACTGCCTAATTGGCAATTACGTTTAAGACAAAAGTTTACTATTTTATCATTGGTCAAGTTGCGCAATTAGGTGTAATTTTTAAACAAACCCTATTGTCAACCTATGCTGTCGTAGGACATGACAGATTGTTGGACTGCACTATGGGTCGACTATGTCTGAGGACAGATTGAGAAATGTAGCATTACTGAGTATTAAAAGGAACTATGCGTCTAATATTGATTTGCAATCTGTACTAGACAAATTTAAAACCATAAAGAGTAGAATAATTATTTTGTAAAACTATTTAGCATTATAAAAATTAAATATTATGTTATAAATTCTATTTATTAATGTTTATTATTTAGAATATTATGATGTTTTAACTCGTTTGTCATTATTTCTATTTGTTTTTTTTAATACATTTTATAATGTAAAATACCATATTTTTAACCCCCCCCCCCGCCCCGCAAGGCTGGCTACGTCACTGCCAATAGACAGTCTTCGTTTTGTTTTTTGGTAAAGTTACACAATCTTCGTGAAATGTGTGGAGCCAAATAAAAACAATATCATTGTAGGTTGCTAGGTTTTAGATCGAATATACAGGATGCGTAAAAGATAATAAAATTCGATATTTGCACAGAATAAATGTTATTAACTGAATTATTAAAATCACAAAATCAAGTTTATTAGAGTATAATTTAAAAAAATACGTATAAGTACGGTAACTGAAACTTTTTGGGGAATAGGTGAGAAATCTTGTTGGACATTTTTCCACTTACGTCAAAGTCAGGCAAAGGCAAAAAAAAAACAAAGCGAGTTTATGACTCCATTATTACTGCTGTTTTAAAATAAATACTTATTTTGTTTCTACTCTTGTGTCTAATTAGCTTTTAATGAGAAAATACTCTTATCAAAGTATAATCCATGCAATTTTTTTTCGGAAATACTGTTTAACTCCGCAAATTGGATTGTACCATATTCAGTCCCTTCCTGCTAGTTATAAATATACTAGATTTGACACCTTTGTATTATCTTTAAAGACACACGGTGTATATCTGCAAACTACACTGTAAAAAATGGTAATTTGAAGAAATTTTGTAATTAACTTTTTTTTTACCTATATCTTTGGCTTCCTATTTAGAGCCAATGCCTATACCAAGTATAAATTGTTAAAAAATCCGTCTACATAGAGCTACTATATTAACATGGGAAAAAATACAAAATATATTCAAATAAGCTACACTTTATATAGGTACCCGGTGCGTTATCCCGTTTAAAGCAAAAATAAAAATTAAACTACTTCTGAATCTCACTTATACCGAGGCTGACGTCGCGTCAGCAAGGCGTACCTTGGACAAGTGAATCATGAAAAAGTCTGCATTTTGTTTCAAACTCAATTTTAGCCAATTTCTTGACTTAGGACAAAAAAATGTAATATTATGTTTTGTAGCAAAAACATGAAACATTTGATCTGTCCAATCGTTTTTGTTCTAGGAGATACCGATACGCAGGTACGAAAACTTAGACCCAACAACTAGGCCTAAAAGGCCCTTTTTAAAACCTCGGTCACAGTGGAGTGAACTTCTACACGAAGACGGTTCATCCTTCTAATGAAGGAGCGCTTGCCCCAGTCGAGATGTTGTAATTCTTCCTTGGAGAAGGACTCAACGTCGAAAGTATTCCAGCGCAGTGTTGCCCACCTTTCACACGTGCCAACAAGATGATAGGCATCCTCCTCTTCTACCCCACAGTTAGGACAACAAGGGTTGTCCGCTAAACCGAGGGGTGCAAAGCAATTTTAATCTGAAATTTAGGCTACGGTTAAATAATATCTTTAAGTATTTAATTTTTTTTTGTCATATCTTAGTTGAAGCATACAGGGTTCTCCAGAAATAAATGTATATTGGTAACTTATAAAAGTGCGAGAAAATCGATTTCGTTTAAATGGGATACCCTGTATATCAATACTGATTTGAGAAGCTGATAAAGTAGCTTTCTAATAATGCATACTTTGCCTATACCTAACTCTTCACGTTTTTTATTTATAACCATTTCTTCATGAAATATTATAATAACCGTTTCATTTTCAATGATTCTAGAAGTAGGGTGCCATGAAAACAATTATTGTGAGACGCCGTGATAATTTATTTGACAGAAGTTTCATTCTTGAGCTTCTTATTTTAAGTCAAAGTTAAAATGGAAGTAAATAAGTAAATAATACAAATACAGTTACAATGAGTTTTTTTATTCTGCATGGTCAGTGTGATAATATTATCAAAAAAACGTGTGGAAAATTTATTGAAATATATCCAGATTTACCACAAGTGAACATCAGAAAATTCATTTAAATCCAGAACCATTTCAAAGATTTTGGTTCAGGTTTAAAACCACCAAGAAATTTAAAATGATAAATAATAAATCAGAAATACAAAAATTAAATAGAAATTTTAAAAATTGTCACTACACTGATTTTTTGAGCAAATGTTGAAAATGTTGGCCATTAATCTGTAAAAACTTCAATAAACGACTATTGGCACCAACCGTTGTAACACTTTTTATTTCATTAGGATCAATATCCTGAAATGTTTGAATGACCCGTTTAGTAGTTCTTCTTTAGGTATTTACCGGAGTGTAATAAACTTTTTCCTTTAGTGTACCCCACAAATGAAAATCTAAAGGAGTAATATCAGGCGATCTTGGGGCCAATTCCACGGTCCAAATCATCGGTCACCAAACATTCGATCTAGCTCTGCAATGACTTCCACCGTACAATGCGCTGGAGCCCGTCAAGTTGATACCAACAGCTTCGGTAATCGTCTGTGAAGTCCTCGACCACTGTTGTTAGAATATCTAAGTATTTTCTAGAAGTGAGTTGTTCATCGTATATCAGACACCTAATTTGATTATCCATTACCAAACAGAAGACTATAAAACTAATTTTTTCTTGAAATCCTCTCTCTCTCTTGTAGCGTGCTGATTTTTATTGGCTTAAGAGTGACGATTCCGTCGATTAAAAATACCTTCCCTCGAAAATTTTGACTCATTGGTCCATATAATTTTTCTTAAAAAAAGAGGATCTTGTCAATAACATTTCACAAAATTTGACTCTTTGCAGGAAATCTTGAGGTCTAAGTGCTTGAACTTTGATAAACTTGTATTTGTGCATATTATGTTTTTTTCTAAAATTCTTTGTATAGATGAGAATGGAATGCCCAAATCTTCTTCAGCGCCACGTACGGAGGAGAAAGGATATACAAAAAAGGATACCAAAACGTTAATTTTCTTTATTGGAAGTCACCGGTTTGGGCAAATTTCTTGGTGGTTTTAATGCTGAACCAAAATGTTTAAAATTGTTCTGTATTCGAATGAATTTTCTGATATTCATTTGTGGTAAATCTGCATGCATTTCATTAAATTTTCTACACGTTCTCTTGACAATCTTATCACACTGACCATACACAACAAATAAATTAATTATAACTGTATTCGAATAACTATTATTCACTTCTGTCAAACAAACTATCATGGCGTCTCTCAAAAAATTTAAAATATCAAATTTCTCGCGCTTTTATAAGCTACCAAAATACATTTATTTCTGGAGCACCTTGTATGCTTCAGCTAACATATGACAAAGAAATTAAATACTTAAATGTATAATTTAACTGTAGCCCAAATTTCAGATTAAAATTGCTTTAGAATTGGAAGAAAATCAGATTTTTTTGAAGTCTTGTTTATGTTAAAAACATTTCAAATAAATTAATTCCTAGAAAACGGCTGCAGAGAGGTACAGGCAAATATTCAGAAAAGTTGCTCAAAAACACCTGTAGTCTCAGAAAAAGTGAAATAATAAAGGGCATTTCATTTAAAATGGCGATGTTGTCAACTGTTTTGGGTAGAAGCGGCAACACTGTAGCCCTGAAGATATTTATATATATATATATATATATATATATATATATATATATATATATAATATTTTACTTGTAACAATAAATTACGAAAATATTCTTTTTTTGTTAAGTCAATTATGACGCACAACAAACCTAGCTAAAAACACCTCGTTAACTATACTGTTTTGTGATTAATTGACTATACTCAGTACATACCAAACGGATAGTGTAAAAATGTAAGAAGACGCTATAAAAGTAATCCTGAAAAGAGGGCTCAACGTTTTCCGCCAGTGTGAGCAGCAGTGCAAATGCAAACGAATCCTCTCTATTTCTTGAACTCAAATTTAAATGCGCAAACAAAATTACTTGATTTAAAAACATCAAAGTATTTGAAATACTATTGGAGGATTTGAAATATTTTTTAGTTATTTGAAGTACTTTTGGTAGTACTTCAGTTACTTTTATATTTCAAAAAAATTAATATATACCTACTTCAAATACATTTTTTGGGAAATCAAGTATCAAATACCAGATACTCTAAGGTTTAATTGAATTTCAAGTACAATTACCATAAAATAAAATGTAATTAAAGTACAGTATTTCAAATACCAAAAAGTATTTGAATTACGTTTTCCAGGTATTTACTTGAAGTATCGACAGCTCTGAAATACTCTTTAGGGTGTAATTGAATTGTAAGTACAATTATCATAAAATAAAATGTATTTGAAGTACACTATTTCAAACACCAAAAAGTATTTGAACTACTTTTTCCAGGTATTTTACTTGAAGTACTGACAGCTCTGCATGGTAAGCTTTGCGAAAAAGTAATATAGTGTCGCCAAAACTCCAACTTTAGACACCTTGTATATTCTTAATTAGGGATGTTTACAACATAAGACTAAGTATCGCAGGATCTCCTAGATCTTCCCTCACAAACCATTTACTTAGTTTCTCAATCGAACGTAAAAATCCCTGTCAGTTTTTTATAACTAACATAAAAATTTGTCAGTCTTACCATGATGCTGTAGGATTCCTCAAACAAAAACGCTATAAATTTCGTTTGTTTGTGTCTAGATATTGCTCAATTATCGAATAGTTAATAAATTTTAAAAAAACTGTATTTTAAGCCAGACCATAGGAGAAGATTAAAGATTTTTATAACGAAAATATTATAAATGAGAAAGCTCAATTGAAAATTTTATAATAGGGTTTATTTTAATATTTAAGTGCTAAGTATAATAAAATTTTGATCCATATCTAAGTTTTTGTTAAAAATAACTTTTTTTAAATATTTTGATTCGGAGTATTGGGACGTTATTTGCTTTCAAATGTTTAAGGGATTGTAGCATCACCTAATAGATTCAAAGGCTTGTGAATCTCTATAGAGCCTTCTCCGGACCTGTCAAAAAAATGTTTTTTAAATATCATTTCTTGATATTTGTATCTCCATTCTTTATTTAAATTTCTTTTTAACGATATTTTAACTTCCTTTCATCAGATATTTAGTACATTAGTGGTGAGACGCTAGATAGGCAAATTAAAAAGCTTTTGTAAGTCAGTTCGAATTTATTAATTCAGTTCGACGAATTCATATGAATAAATTATTTTTAATTCATTAACATGGTAAATAGCTCTGTTTACAACTTTTCATTAGTTATAGTCCACTTACATGGATTAAAACAAACGTCATATTCGTCTAAACGAAAAACCAAGCGGAAACACGCTAACCTGTTGAGCATATCATCGCTTGGCCGGAAATATGCGGATCAATAAATTTATCCGCCTCAAATTTTGTGGCGTGAAAGTTCAGAAAACGTATTACGTTTAATACTGCTAGCAGAGGAAATGAAAAGTTCTTAAATAACAGGGTTGGACCACTTAGGTTAAGGCATTTTAGCATCATTCAGAAAAGGATGTAAAATCGTTTTTATAAATACTTATATCAATTTTCACAAATTATCTGTTAAATCTGTTAGGGCGGCTAAAATATAAATGAAAATATTAAGTAGCTGTTAAAGCTATTAACAAATTTTTATCTAATTGAGATTTTCAGAAAGATCTAGGCCCAAAAGGAAGCCTAATAGACAAATATTTAAAGGATTTTTATTCAAAATAATTTAACAAAAGCAAAATTATCATGTACCTGCAAATTATTGCAGAACTTGTTTTAATCTTTCAGCATTAGGAGAAGATTAAAAAAATATTTTTCCTTGTACAAGAGAAATTAACATTAAATATTTTATAGTGTACATCTTTTAAAATACCTCCTTTTTTTATTACAATTTTTTTTTCGATATGATTATGTTAAACTGAGGCCCAGTAGTATACGATAAGATTAAAAAAACAGCCGATTCAAACAAATTGTACGTTAACAGTGTCAGATTCAAAACCCTTATTATTGGGCTATTAAATATTTTATTCAGTGTCAAAGGTATTAACATGACTCTCCCAGGACAAAGAACTGTCTAAAAACATCCCCAAAAACTTAACTTCCGTGTTCAAAGTAATATCGATAAAATTTATGATAAACCTGTCATGCTCATCAATTCGCGATCTATTTGTTTTAAACACCAAAATGTTAGTTTTTGAGTTGTTCACAAATAATCAATTTTATGTAAATAATTTGTTTACCTCTACCATAAAGACTTTAGCTTCTTCTTCAATGATGTCTTAATTGCTTAACAAAATGTTTGATACAAACATCTGCATAGTTAGTAATCTTACAATTATTAGTTATTGAGATCAATTCGGTTATGTTATTTACTTAGAAAATAAATGGTATAAGACCTATTACACTTCTTTGTGCAATTCCTATATTTACATTTCTGTTTTGAGAAGTCGCTCTCTCACAGTCCTTACCTATTACCACAATTTGCTCCCTACGTGTTAAATATGATTCAATCGGTGTTGCCACTGTTTAATTTAATTAATCAGATAATATATTGTACAGCCATATACTTTCCGCTTCTAAAATTTTCTTTTTTGATTGGAGGCCAAGTTTTATGACAGTTTTGTGCTAAGCCAGATTAGAATGTACTAAACATTCTGCTTGAAAATTTCTCTTTTGCTGATGGGTTATAGGTACCTTGCTTCGATTGTAGTCATATATATATATATATATATATATATATATATATATATATATATATATATATATATACAGGGTTATTCACGCAAGCGTTCATTAAAAGTTTTTGATGATGCCATTTAGATAAAAATTTCAAATTTTGGGATTGAGGTAAGGTCAAGGGGTACTTCTTTTTTGAAATATTTTCAACTTCCTGTCACTTCCGGTTTAACCGGAAGTTGGTATCAACTTGCTTATTTTAAATGGAACACCCTGTATTTTGTGATATTTTTGGATTCTACGGAGAATTTTAATGCCATTTTATGTAGCATGTCGTATACCTAGGTTCAAGCGTTCTTAAGATACTTGATCTTGAACCAAAAATGAGCTTTCAGGGTACCAAATTTTAAAATCTCATATTTTTGTAAGTTTTGAAGATATCATCTTCATATTTTGCAGACGATCGGTAAATAATCTTAGGTTTCTATTTTTTTTATTGAATTTGTGGAATGGAATACATACGATATTTTTATAAAACCCAATTATTTCGAAAATGGTTACGAATAGGCATAGGGAACCTAAATACAGTGTGATAGAAAATGAAATTCTACATTTGATAGTGCATAAAGTTATAGGATGTCCCATTTAAAAAAACGGACTTTAGCGGCTTTGAAAATGTGAATGTTTGCCGCTGAATTTAGGACACCCTGTATAAAACTAGACAAATTCAATAAAAAAAATAGAAACCTAAGATTATTTACCGATCGTCTGCAAAATATGAAGATTATATCTTCAAAACTTACAAAAATATGAGATTTTAAAATTTGGTACCCCTAAGGCTCATTTTCGGTTCAAGGTCAAATATCTTTAGAACGCTTGAACCTAGGTATAGAACATGCTACATAAAATAGCATTAAAAATCTCCGTAGAATCAAAAAATGTCATAAAATACAGGGTGTTCCATTTAAAATAAGCAAGTTGATGACAGGAAGTTGAAAATATTTTAAAAAATAAATACCCCTTGACCTTACCTTAATCCCAAAATTTGAAATTTTTATCTAAATGGCATCATCAAAAACTTTTAATGAACGGGTTGCATGAATAACCCTGTATATATATATATATATATATATATATATATATATATATATAAAACAGCGACGTTAAACAGTGATTGGAAAAACGGTATAAGTTGAATAATCGGATTTTAGACCATCACTTTGTTTATGTCTCATAGTAATTTAAATTACGAGCCATCGCAGCACATATACCAGGCATGCTAAAAGATCAGCCAAATGTGTCTTATCTATTTTTATAGGAGAAGAACTTTATCCCTTTGAGAAACAGATCAGATGTGTGACAAACATTTGTAGACATGTGGACAAATAAAATTCTTATTTCTTATAATTTCATTTTTTAGTTTGTGTGTCTATAGACTAGTTGTGTATAGTGACGTGCGAAGCCCCACCCATTAATTATGGAAGTAACATAACGGTTGCCAAACAAATTTCTCTTCTGAACTTTTCCTTCAGGTCCGAGACCAAAAATATTCCCAAAGAATTAACCTGGAGGAAAAAACTATGCAGGGAAGCAATATTCATTAAACGTAATAATATAGTACCGCTAGTAGAACACGGGCATGTACGCCTAAGATTAGCTTTTATTTTATGCTTGATACGAATTAGAGATAAATACTAGTCCATACATTGTGTAAAAATTAATAATGAAGACAATGCTGGTTTGCAAAGTAAGACCTTTGTATAATTGTCTACTGATTTCAAAACAATTTTTGTGATCGATCAGCAGCTGGCGGACTAGCTCCTTTTTTCAGGAAGGTAACCTTTACCCAAATCATTCAAATAAAAAAAACAAATGCTTGTAACCAAAGATTCATTAGTCTACATAGTATCACTTTTCAGAAAAATCTTCGCTGGCATAATCACATCACCTCAATAGCCACAGCAGCCGCGAAGAAATTGGGTTTCCTTTTCCGAGCCCGTAAATACTTTTCTTCTGCCAACTTTTATATCCTTTACACTTCGCAAAACAGACTCAGTGTTGATATTGTTCACATATAAGAGGAGCAGCCCCTTCTTCAATCCTTAACATATTTGTCTTTGCCTGAAGATGAGTTATTTGCTTGATTGATGATCCAAACATCACTAGAAAGCTACTATGAGCATTGTCGAATTGTGGGCGATCTTTTTCTGTTTTAGAAATACTCTTACGAATTCTATTTGTGACGAATTATCATCCATTATGCCTTTCTTTCTTGGTTATTCATGCCAGGGTGACATGAGCATAGAGCCATAAACCAAAGACATCACTTTGTTTGCTCCTATACTCCCAGAATGTCCCGATTATGGAATGTGTTACCAGCAAATGAGTTCTTCTCCCAATCCGCAAGTCACGCACAGCCACGGTGAGGGTACGAACTTTTCTAACATACAACTTTTGATTTAGAAAAGTATTTTGTTTCAAGACAGAGTTTAATACACTTTCTGTTTGTTAATTTTTTGATTGATGTATTCAAATGTACCATAATATACTTACTTATAATAAAAAAGTTATACTAATTTAAACTAACTTTTTATGCTTTAATTATAATCGCATAACTTACTACAAAATTCAAATAAAAGAAACGATATTATGCACCACTGTGCCCAAAAAAAAGTAAGGTACAGATCAATTGTAATATGTTTGTAGCCCTTTACCTATAATCGACAAATTTAAATTGATGTTTTGTGACGACTTGTCAATGTCACGATAGAAGTTATCTTTAGGAGTAAGACCGGTTGACCGAACAGCTGAAATAATTAATTATGCAGGGTATGCTCTTGGTTGTTTTTTAAATATATCAAATAAAAGTTCTGATTTTGCAAGATTTTTGTTAAAAATGCAATGTGTTTAAGGTATCAGGTTTACTTATAGTTGGTGAGAATTATAATAACGTACCTTTAAAGCTTTAGAAAACATAACTCGATACTACAGCGAAGAGACAAGACAGCAAGAAATTTAGCTGCTTTGTATTCCCATAATAACAAGCAAAAATCTATTAGGAAGTAAAAAAAAATGTATGTAAAAATCAAAAAACAACTATTAAAAATTCAATAACGATATAGCAACGACAATCTAGAGTATACTTAGTATTTGGCAATTTTGCCAATTAAGTATGCTCTGCAATCTTCGGGGCATAATGGAAATTAGGTTTTAATAGGATTGTTATGGAATAATAACATTCTGATATCATTTTGAATTATCATGGTATAAATAACAATAATAATAATAATAATAATATTAACGATCACTTATCGAGCGGATGTAGATAGACTAATGGCCGGAACTGAATACACCACTAGATACAACTCAGCAGCGAAGGTCATTCACTAAACATTATACACCAACGTCCATACTTGAAAACAAAGACTATAAGCTCTACTGCGACATTGACATCCACACAGATGAAAAATCCCCGAAAAGAGACCCGACATCACCTTTCATTCCAAAAAAGAAAAGATCACTTATTTAATTGACATGGCTGTCCTCATCGACGAGAGTATAGAAGCTAAATACAGTGAGAAGATTTGGCAATGGAAATAGAAAGACTGTGGAAACAGGAAAGGGTCATTATTGTTCGTCTCGTCATATCAGTAACAGATCTCACCCCAATAACGTTTACACAGCATTTGGCTCAATTAGGACTTATACAGACATTCACAGGAACATCCAGAAATCGGTCATTTTGAAAACATGTAGCATAGTTAGATCATTTCTTAATACACAATAGTTATTTTTTTCTTTTTCCTTTTTTTGTGTTTTTTTGTACTGACTTGGTATAATCCCGTCAGTATAAAATACAACCACAGGAACACTGTGAAACAAAACCAAATAAAGTAATAATAATAATAAATCGTTTTTATTTATTCAAATTACATCAAGAAGTGTTGGAATATGTAACTAGTAGCAACATCCATTGGCAATCACTGTATTTTTAGAGACGTAAAAAAAGTATAGTCTAAAACACATTTGGAATAGCGTATTCCGCACTCTCTATCCATCACAAACTTCACTCACTCGTGAGGAATAGGCGATATTCCAAACTTGTTATAAAATATACTATTCTGTATACTGGTTATTTATCTAACCCCAAGTTTCAAGTATACTTTGTCGTAGTGCTTCTCGATTTCTTGGACAAAAGTCATATTGATACGTGATTGTTGTCATTCTTCCCCAAACGTTTTCTGTTGGATTGATGTCCGGGTTTTTTGAAGCCCACCGTAATATATTTATGTCTTTACGGCATTTTAAAAAAACTGGTGACAGCACTACTGAGAACTTATATGACGTTTACATATTTTATGTAAAGGTGCATAACACATATCAGAAGAACTTGAACTTGACTCGGAAATTCTGTAGGTACTAGTTCTCTATAAGAATTTTTAGACAAGTTCCTGGTTATCGGAATAAGCAACATCAAAATCTAGTTTTAAAAACGCCTATTTTTACCGAACATAAGGATAAACTAGTTAACTTTTTGATTAAATTTAAATCGCACATTTGAAGTTTCCCTTTGTGGATAACGTAAAGTCCCGAGGGTAAGAAAATTTTGGAAAAAGCCTTAAAGTAAATGAATCACATTTATGGAATATTAGTTAAAGTATTTTTTTACAACAATTAATTTTTTCATGTTAATTTTGTATCGTTTTAAATAATCAGTAAATACTAATTTTGTTTCTTAGTACTTTTAAGATAAATTGTTATTTTAAAACCTGTCAAACCAACGAGGAAAATATAAGTTTTAATTAAAGCAATAAAGCCCTGTAACTAAAACTAAAAAAAAAATTAAGTCTGCTAAAAGGCTAAACCTTGGTTAATTGTATAATACTGATAAGTATAAATATTTTTCACAAATATTAATTTTTTCATGTTAATTTTGTATCGTTTTAAATAATCAGTAAATACTAATTGAGTTTCTTAGTACTTTTAAGATAAATTGTTAATATAAAACCTTTCAAACCAACGAGGAAAATATAACTTTTAATTAAAGCAATAAAGCTCTATAACTAAAACCAAAAAAAATTAAGTCTGCTAAAAGGCTAAACCTTGGTTAATTGTATAATACTGATATTGTTTCAATTCAAATTCAAATAATACTTTATTGTTATAGAAAAAATATTCCGTTGACTGATTAAAGTAAATTAAATCTAAAAAACTAGAATAAAAATTTGAAAACACTAAGAGCTCTCACACAATATACACAAGAACATGAACAAACACATAAATTAAAGCCAAACATTAAAACAGTTGAACAGAAAAATATATGTAGTCATTAGACTAGTAAAAGGGAAAATAAATAATATAAAACTAACGTAAAAAAGTTAATTTTAGGCTAAAACAAACAAAAATGGTAAAATGCATGCTGACTCAGTGAGCCAAAAAAATCCCTTAATGAATACTCAAAAAGAAAATAAAAATAAATAAAAGAGAAAAAAAAACAAAGAAACAAACATTGCTTTTGCAAGCGCATCTATAAAATTACATTCAGGTCATAATAAGATTTAGAAATTAACAACTTTTTAAGGGACCTTCGAAAAAGGCTAAGGGACGTGGTCGTTCCAACGCAAGGGTACATTCTTTCCTCGCGATTCTAATAGCAAAGCACCCTGATGAGACTTTTCTTCCCAGTCCTATAATATGATCCCCAACTCGAAGTTCGCGTCAACAAAAATTCCCAAAAATTTAGCTGCAGGCGTTTCTTGCAGCGGATCGTTCCCTAAATATAAACCGTTCATGTTACATCTAAATGCAACTATATTTGCTAAAAGCTTTCGAGAGATCACAGAACACTGCCGCCACTGATTCACCTTGATTCATATAAAGATAGACACCTTCAAGGAAACGGAATATCGCAACATGCGTTCCCTCAGCGCGAGCGCTCTGAAATTAAAATTGCTTGACTGTTATAATCTTTAGAGATTGCAAATAATTTCATAGTCTACCCTTAACAGTTTGGACAAAGTGGACAATAGAGAGATGGGCCGATAGTTAGAGGGCTAACTGACATCTCCATTCTTGTGTAGTGGAATAATCCTCGCGATTTTAAGACAGGATGGAGTCCTTATTACGATTATCACATGGCTAAACTGCCATTATTGTACCAAATAATTATAGAAAAATCCTGGAACATTTTTAAAACGCCAAGTGTTATATTACACCCAAAATTTAAAAGGTCATTATATAACTATTTTTTAACACTAATTTTTGTATTCTACAGTGGGTGCCTAAGAGCAAAATGGAACTCTGTCCTACCCTTTTGGTTTGTCATAATGTAAGAACAATTCTCAAAAATCGGTACCCCCTATGCCACGTCATGTTGAATTCGTACCAGTTTATCCCTAAATTAGATTTAACTTTTCTGCAAAATTGAAAGCCAATTGATTAAGATTATTTTTACGTTGATTTAATTTTTTGGGCCGCCATTTTATATTGCCACCTTGAATTCATACCACAACCTTATTAGTTTATCTCTATATCACACTCAATGCTCGCACAAAATTTGAAATTAATCTAATAAGTAGGTTTTTTCAGGATATTTTTTTAAATAATTTATTAGGCCGCCATTTTGTTTTGCTATCTTGGATTCGTACCAAAATGTGTAAATTGGATAATTATCTTTTTAGTAATAATTTTTTTAACGTTTCTATAGACCGCCGTCTTAGATATTGGATTTTAACAAAATATTACCAGGTCATCCCCATATGACCCTTAATGTTTGACAAAAATTTGAATCTAATCGGATAAGTAGTTTTTCGCCATGTCTCGAACAGACAGACCGATAGACGGACAGACCGACGGAATTAAGAAAACATGTCTTTCGGCATCTAGGGACCCTGAAATATAGAGAACTAAAAATATCTCGGAAGGTGCTTTTTCACGATTACAATTCTGTTACGAGGGAAGTAAAAAATGTTAGTTAATGTTATGTTATTTATATATTTGAAACACTAAGCCAGATTTTTCAGCAAGTTTGTGAGAGAGTTGTACTGCATCTATTTACATGATTTTTTATTAAATGATCATGTAGTTAACGAGACCTTTCAACATTATTTGTTTGTATTGTTTTAGAGCGTATTTTTTCTATAAAACCAACATGTTTCTTCAATAACATTTCTGGACGATCTGTTGAATGCGCCCCATATTCCTGTAATTCCACTGGAAACTCATCAGCTAATGTAATGCTACTTTAAGTCTATTACCTTAGAAAAACATTACGTTAAAATATAGTCCGAAGAAACAAAGTGCGTTTTGTTAATATATTTTTATTTCACGTTACACTCGTCACAACAATGACACCATGATCCCTCTCTGGAATTTGTCCTGCAATATCACATTTTAGTTAAACAACGATCGCGATTTCGCCCTATTTAGAGCTCATCAAGAAGCCACAGACTAGCAAGCCCCGTGTAGGACAAGTACGTTTTGTTTTAAAACCAGATTGGGTTTACATTAAAATTTTGTTCATACCACTTCACTAGATAATTTAATTTGCCTCACTTGGTAGTTTAATTACAAAATCACGCCAATAATGAAATCTACTCTTTTGCTGATAGGTTTATCCCTTGCTTACCCCTGCTTGCATTCTATATATTAAATTTATGGAATGCGTGCTTGGGAATGTATGCGATACAAACAGCGACGTTAAATATTAATTGGAAAGACGGTATAATTTGAATAATCGGATTATTTTTCTTAATAATTCGTCTGGTGCATTTTAAAAGGGTTTTAGATCATCACATTTTGTATATTCCACAGTTTTTAGTCGTAATTTAAATTAGGAGCGATTTATCGTTGCACAGATAGGAGACCCGGTAAAATTAGAGATCAGCTAAATAGGAATCACACTGTTACATGACAATAACTGTGACCACTTTTTAAACTGTCTTAAAGTAAGTAGTAAAAAATGCATGCATATATTCCGATTACATTTTTTAGGTACGTGTGGCGTTTATACCGGGTGTCCAATTAAGAATCGGTAACCGTTGATCACACCATTAGGGGGAAATATTTATGGGTAAATCGGCCAGGAAAAAACGCTGGAAATTATTTTTCAGTTCGACAAATAGCCGCTAGGCGGTATAACAGCAACTCAATAATGGAAATGCCGATTTTCTCTTTATATCTCTGTTTTGGATGAACTTACTACATTGCACTTGATGTCAGAAAAAGTGCTTTTTTTTGCTCTTCACGTAGAGCTATTAACTATACCGTAATAATTATATTAGTAGTCACTAGATGGCGTTTTTCGTAATTCTTCAAATAATACGAATTTTCTCAAAAAAATCAAAAGGTTTGATATAATATATAATTTATTTTTAAATATTGTAATATGTAATGTATTGTATCGTTATAAATGGTATCGAATAGTCAAATAGAACATCCGGGTCCGTATTTAAATTAAAAAAGTTGATGGTGGTCGCCCGAATCCAAAAGTCGGATTAAAAAACTAACTTCATCAATTTGTAAAGAAGAAAAAGTGACAACGATGAAGTGTTAGTTATAGAAAAACCATAAAAGAAATTTTTTGTTTTTAGTTTCTTCTAAAATTGTAGGCTTAGTTGAAATGACAGATGAAAATAATTTTCACTTGATCATGGTCACTTTTTCTCTTCTACAAATTGAGGTTAGTTTTTCAATCCGACGTTTCGGATTCTGGCGACCATCATCCACTTTTTTAATTTAAATACGGACCTGGACTTTTTACCTCATTATTTGATACCTTTTATAATCTTTAATTAAATTATGACAAAAAAGTCATATCATACTATCTTTTTTTTGTTTTTGAGAAAATCCATATTATTTGAGGAATTAGGAAAAGCGCCATCTACTGGCCAATAACAGAGTCATTACAGTACAGTTAATAGCTCTACTGTTAAAAGCAGAAAAAGCGCAGTTTTCTGACACCAAGTTCAATGTAATCGATTCATCCAAAACATAGATATGAACATTTCAAAGAAAAAAGTTTGACCTTTCCCTTCCACTTTATTATTGAAATCAGAAAAAAAAAGATAAATAGCAAAAAGTTGCAAAATTGCCTGAAGAATACAAAGCTTATATTTTCGAGAAACCTTAATTAGGAAAATTCAAGAAAAAATCGACATTTCCACTTTTGAGTTGCCGTTCAACGATTTTCAACGAATTTTCTTGGCTAATTTACCCATAAATATTTTTTCCACACATAATTGTATGATCAACAGTTACCGAGTTATGGCCGGAGACCATTTAATTGGACACCCGGTACCCTGTTGATTAAAGTAGTGTATTATCTATTTTCATCAGAGAACGTGTTAACACTGAGAAAGAAAGAGACAGATCAGATGCGTTAATAAAACCAACATTTGTAGACATGTGCACAAACAATTCCAATTTCCTATAATTTGTTTAACCCAGATTTATATTCCTTCTTAATTAATTAAGCATAACTATGTTTTGCTGATTTGGCGTTGTTTCTAATTTTATAAAAAAGTGTGCAACAAGACAACGTATTTAGTTTATTAAATTTCTATTCATATTTCATATCACATTGTTCAAACCAAAAACAAAACGGTTGAAAAATCGCTTTTAGAACACTGTTGCTATATCAAAAGGCGATAAGGCACGATGGGTCACATATAAGCTTGGTCAGGAGTATAGAGCTGCACGGGAGGAACTAGCGAGAGGAAAAATAGTGTCCGGGTACAGCGGAATCGAGGGGAGAGACTACCGAATGATAACCTTATGTAGGACTAAACAAAGAACATCCGTCTCGGACCTTAAATACACAGATCTGGAATAAAACAAACGCTAATTAAAAACAACAGGAAGACCAGGCTACTTGGCTGCTATTTTTTACAACATGTGTTAGTAAAAAAATAGCTTTTCACGAAGCTTTTTAATATTTATTTATTTATTCATCCACTAAAAGCTATCGCAGATTGATACATAAGGTTCATCAATACATTATAAAATGTAAAATAAATAATATAATCTATGAATAAGCTAGATTAATTAAACTTTTGGTATTTGTTTACTTTCGTTAGCTTACGCCGTTTTAATTATTTTTGGCCACTTTTTAATATTAAACGCGTTACAGGTACTGCGGTTGGAGCTTTTCCTGACGAAATATGTCATGAAAATGCACTCAGTGCGCAAGTTACAAGGCCAAAGAAAAGACGTTAATTTTTAAAAACGCTCTGAATATAACAAACTTGAGAACTAATTAAACGTTTACGGTCAGAATCAGGATATCTACAGAAGTGTTCTCTTACTGAATTTCACTTATATTTATATTATTTCCTTATCTTATATCACGAGGTGTTGGAACATATAAAGTCAGCGTTTATGTAAAACGTAATTCGCGGAGTACCTGGAAGAAAGATAACGCCGTCAATTATAACACTTAATTTATAGGTAGGTTAGGTTAACTAAATCGATGCCTGCAATAAAACATAAGTTAGGTTTATTCAGGTCGGACGTAGGGTTGGCAACTATAAAAATCCAGGACAGATCAGTTAAAATCTCTAAAAAATCCACACCACAGGGTAATAAAGAAGGATACCTAATAATATAAATATTTTATCAATTTTAAACAAAATAAACGTGATAAATAATATTTTAATTGAGTACAAAAAAATGAAAAATCACTTATGCAACCTCATTTCAACTAGCAACTAAGTTCGTTTAAAGTTGTATAAAAGGACTGTACTATAATAAAGTATCTACCTTACCTTTTACCTCGTAAGTATTAGCACTGTATTATATTAGGTAGATGGCATGTACTAACGATTGAAAAGGAAATACAAACTAAATAATAAAAACTAAACATATTACTACGGAGAAACAAGTTAAACTTTCGTTTAGTATAGGTATTTTAGTAAATAATGTGTCTGCTTGTTTCATATTTCAATAGTTTTCACAAAATAAATTAACAAATAATATTTTCAGTGAGTTAAAAAAATTAAAATCTGAATATCAGTTAACACATAACTACATTGCAACAAAGTTACTATAATATATAGCTACCTCACCTTATCTCTTAGTTATGAGCTCGAAAACGAAATACAAACTAGATAATAAAAACTAAACCAAACATATATTATAAAGGAACAAATAATATTTTGGTGTAGTAGACGTATTATTATTAATAATGTGTCAGCTTATTTCATATTTTATTAATTTTAATAAAATTACGTAATAAATAATATTTTCAGAAAAAAAAATTAAAAATCACTTGCCTCTTAACTAAGTTATAATTGAATATTTACCCTTTACCTTATACTTCTTAGATATTACTAACTCACAAGTTATTCAGATAAGAAGAAACCACAGAATTTCACTCTTTAAATGCGCATTTTCATCATTATTTCGACAGTCGACATATGATGACATAACGCAACAAAGCGATGTTGCCGGAAGTCATTAAAAATAATAAAATTGTATTTTATGCTGTGTGGTTTTAGAAAAAAATAAAAATTGCCAAATTCCAGGGCAAATGCGTCGTTCTCGGGGGATCGGAAGGACGAAGGACAAATACGGTAAAATCTACTAAAATCCAGGAAGTTCTTCCAAATACAGGACGGTTGGCAACCCTAGTCGGACAATAATATTAAAGAATTCCAGGAAATAATTCAAGTTTCCTAGAGGCGATTTATATATTATCAGAATTAGTAATATCTTGTTGATATCTATCAAATAAGGGTGATGAATTTATGAATAGCCATTGTCTTACAAAAATGGATATCGTACAAACAAATATCTAGAATAATATAGGATCAGGGTCACAGATAGAAGTCTAACCGGAGGACCCCAAATTATTTTTTGGTAGGGCAATTTTGTCTTCGTATTCTATAATATGCTATGTCAGTCAGAATTGTTTTTAATCTCAAACAGTTTTTTTACGTTAATTAAGTTAAAGTAAAACATGTTAACAAAGGCGGACCTACAGAAGAACCTTGAAGTAGAGGAGGTAATACTGAATAATTAACCTTTTTAAATTCCAATCTATTATTCCAATTAGCGGTAATATCCCAAATTTTTGGTATTTACTATTCCATTAAGTTGAGCGAACATTTCTGAAGAAGAAGGAAGAAGGAATGAAAATATTGAGATATTGGGTACATAGGCGTTACTATGGGGCACTTAGTCAAATTCGCTATGTTCAAAATAATGCGAGTACAAAGGACAATTTACATTATATTTATTCGTTTTCACATAAATACTTTTGACATTAAACACACTACAAGACAGTGGCGTAACATTTACTCAATGTAGCTAAATCTCGAAAATTCGCCGATTGTCTACAAGACGAGTGCTAGACATTGAAGAAACAAATCACAATTTAATTTTTAATACATTTTGTCACATCTCACGGCTTCTACACTCAACCATAACGCTGAAATATTCGATGAGGAATTTTATTAATATACATAATGCTTTCGGCTTGGATTCGGGGATCACCGTCATCACTGCTACCGCCCTTCCAGGCTAAATCCAGAAATGTCACAGCAGAAAAAAAATCACAAAAAAAATAGAACAACAAATTTGTAACAAAATAAAGGTTTAATAATTTGGTTACGTAACATAAAAATAGTTAAAAACGTCCATTTTCCTTTAAATGAAAACATAGCAAAACTGGTCTAAATTTTTGTTATTCATTTCATCATTTTCAAAAGCTCATAAATTAAATCTACAAATTTTTTCAAGCTTCACTTTGGCAGGATGTCTCAAAATCGAGCCCAATCTAGAATAGAGTGGTATTGGGACGATTTAAGAGTCATTAGTATGCCGTCGAGAAATCTGAAAACTTCTTGACATTTCCTATTTTGGTTTTAGAGTTATTTTTCATGAGAATTTACTGCTGTCCTGCCTCTTTCAAAACTACCTTAACTTTTAGGTTTATGAGTCCGGCTTGGAATTTTTATTTAATTTTAATTAATTATTAAAAATACTTTATCCAATCTAACTTCAATAAAATAATAATTATGTTGAAGTTTCGATGCTAAAAACTCACCATCAAATTGAAAAATTGCGTGTTTAAACGGCCATTGCATATCACTACTGACAAATAAAAAAAAAATAATTGACTAAAAAACTTCAGTGGGTATTTGAAAGTTAATTCTAAATTTAAATAAAGCTGCAACATTTGAGGGCAAATTAAGGTATAAACATTTTTCAAGAAACACCAAAGGGCAGTAATTAGAGGAATTAAAGTCTGTCTAACGAATCCTGATAAAACATTCAAAATCATAAGGAGTTAACTCAGAGACTCTTTGGGTAAAGTTGGTTCGAATATAAAGGGAACAATATTTTTTTGTGCTACATGTCGAGTCAGGCATTGAAATTAATTTTCTTCTCATAGAAAATCCCAATGGCGCAATTAGGTAGGAGGGACAAATGCCCCTACCCCTCCCGTAGAGCTACTAACCGAAGCAAAATGTTTGAAACTAAAAATTATTTTTTAGTTGATTTTTTTAAATGAGATATGTCGTTGTGCAAGACTTAAGTGTGATAGAGATAAACTGGAAAAAATTGTGGTACAAATTCAAGATGGTGGAACAAAATGGCGGCCAAATAAAATGTTTCTAATCGTGAAAACATACCCCCCCCATCAAGTTTTAGCGTTTCTAGATGCCCAAAAATATACATTTGCATGGGGGCATAGCTAAAAAACTAGTTACCCGTTTGACTTTAAATTTTGGTAAAACGTTAAAGATTCTATTAATTTAATTAACTATTTATCCAAATTACCTCAAATTTAGAAGAAAAATCAAGTGTTACTTAGAAATGAACTGGTAATATTTTGGTAAGAATATACCAAGTTATGTGAGGATTGTAGTATTAAAACGCACAGTATGCACTTTTTATGAAAATTCAGGTAGAATATATTTCCTGTGTAAAATTTCAAGCTTAATGGACTTATAATCCAATTTCAAAGCGGTGGTTTGATCAAATTGTCTATAACAGCTGAGTTTATGCAATATTACACAGTTTTATTAAAACGTGTTAAATTAATTAGGTCGTTGTATAGTTTTATTTTCTCTAAAGCTAATAAATGTCTAGAGAAATTAATTGGTTAGATGCAAGTAAATGTGACCCCTGCGAATGAAAAGCAAGAGGCCCGAAGAAGGAAAAGGAATCCAAATGAAAGGAAGCGGCAGAAAAAAACTATTGAGGTCAGCTTTGTTTTTATTCAGTCTAGGAATTATAGTATTCTTTTTTGTTATTTGTGGGTACACTTCCAATATACGCTACATGCAGGTACATTTCAGTGTGCATCATTAGGAACGATTGTTATAAAGCATTTTCACGCCAAGTTTTATAATAAGAAGGAAACATTATTTAAAGATATGTGTATTCTGAAATTTGTTAGTGTAAATCCAGTCAAACGAAAAAGGCGAAGTAATAGAACATACAGTTCAAAAAACATAATGTAAAATTATTTATTCTCTTTTCTTTTAAATTGACCCGATATAATAAACGCTCTTAAAGGAGTTTTAGAAATCTTAGAAGATGAATGGATACTGTTTCTTCCCTCGTAAAAAGGAAGTATTGTAATCGTGAAAAAATCACCCTCCGAGATATTCTCAGATCTTTAGGATCCCTAGATGCCGAAAAACATATTTTCTCAATTCCGTCCGTCTGTCTGTTTTCCTATCTGTATGTCACTCTGTCTGTTCGCGGCTAGGCTAAAAAACTTACCCGATTGACTTATATGGGGATGACTTGGTAACATTTTGGTAAAAATCCAATGTCAAAACGAAATGGCGGCCTAGTGAAATGTTAAAAAAACATTATTAAAAAACTACTTATCCAATTTGTCTCAAATTTTGTACAAAAATCAAGTATTATCTAAAAATCGACTGGTAAAATTTTGGTACCAATCCAAGTTGGAGGAACAAAATGGCTGTTTAATAAAATATTTAAAAATTCAGCCCGAAAAAACTTCTTAATAGACTGATTTTAAATTGTGTGTCATAAGTAATTGTTGTATAAAGATGAACTAATAAAACTGTGGTACTAATTCACGATAGTGGAATAAAAAAATACTCGTAATCGTGAAAAATTCACTCTCTCAGGTTTTACATATTTTCAAGTTTTAGCTTCCCTAGATGTCCAAAAAATTATTTTATCAATTCCGTATGACGGTTTGTCTGTCTGTCTGTCAGTTCGCAGCATAGCTTAAAAACTACCCATCAGACTGAGTTCAAATTTCAGTCAAAAATTAAGGGCCATATGGGGATGATTTGGTAATATTTAAGTAAAAATTCAATAGTGCAAAATAAAATGTCGGCCTAGTGAAATGTTAAAAAAAAATACTATAAATCAACTCATCCAATGTATCTCAAATTTTGCACAAAAGTTAAGTATTATGTAGAAATCAACTAGTAAAATTTTGGTACGAATCCAAGATGGCAGGACAAAATGGCGGCTTAATAAAATATTGAAAAATTCAGCCTGAAAAAACAACTTAGACTGATTTCAAATTGAGTGTCATAACTAATTCTGGTAGAGAGATCAACTAGTAAAAGTGTGGTACTAATTTAAGATGGCGGAATAAAAATGCGGGTAAAACAAAATATTTAGAAATCACCCTCGCAGATTTTACATATTTTCGGAGTCCCTAAGTGCCAAAAAATATTTTTATCCATAACTGAACTTATTGTAATAAATTAATTGCTAATCATTAAAATATGTTTCTATAATATGTCTCTGCAACATTTAACAATTATTCTCTACAGTGGATTATTTCAATTATTTTAAAATTTTAGGCCAAAAATGATTTTTGTTTTTGGTAATTTTTATTTCATTAAAAGAACGAATACGTATTAAGCTATAAACAGCATAAGTAATTTTCTTATTGTTTAAAATTATTCAGTGTACGTATTTTGCTTAATATTGGACATTGCGCGATTGGTATGTAAAAATAGCAATAAATGTGAAAGCGATAAGTTGTGCATTCACTGCCCGTTTTAACATTGACACTTTCAACCTAGATACAATCTGAAATGTAGCTATTAATATTTATTAAACGATAGTTGATCAACCAAAATATACATTATGCGTATATAATTAAGCTAATGGGTTCTCGATTGAAACAGATAAAACGCCATTCGCACCTTGGCTAGTATTTAACCACAAAAACATTTTTTTTTCGACCTGTTGAGTTAAGCAAATTTGCCAAAATTATTGGTCAATAAAAAACATTATTAGCAAATAATAATTATAAGAAAGTACTAGAAAAAAATGACAATTAAATTTACTATACAGGGTGTAACAAAAGTAACGGAACGGCGAAATATCTGAGGTACCGCTCTGAACTTAATGAAAATATATACAGCTAAATATGAAATTATGCCGGATCCAATGGAGCACTGCTGCCAAGTTTACCGTTTTTTTGTTATAAAAGGATTTTTTTTTAATAGAACATCACTCTATATTGTATTACTTTTTTAGAATCTGTCCCAGCTCTTGCCGAACTATTTCCGAATAAGTAAGTAGTGGCTTACTTTATCTGCTGTATTAAGTATTTAATCTGAATTTTTTTTAGGTAATCGTGCACCAAATGATGAAAAATGGTTTCAGCAGGATGGTGTTTCGCCGCATTTTGCTCGGAATGTTCGGGAATTTTTAGGCAATGTTTTTTTTTGGAAGATGGATTGGATGTAGGGGTATAATAGAGTGGCCACTTCTGTCTCCGGACTTGACTCCCCTTGACTACTTTTTGTGGGGACACCTTCAAAATAATAAAGCTAAGCCCAATGACCTTGAGGATTTAAAGACACGAATATAAATCGAATGTAGACGAATTGAGGAGAATGACATTCTTTTTAATGTATTAAATGTTTCCCCACAGTATTTGGCCTACTGTCAGGAAAGAAATAAATAACATTTTGAACACCTTACTTAGTTTAATTAATTTATTGTTTGTTATATTATTTCTTTTTTGCTATATATTGTTTCCGTTGTTTTTTACAAACTACTTTTGAAGTTGAGACTCTGTTTTCTCTTGCTAGGGTTTTGGTAGCAAGATGAGCAATTATTGTGCTTTCCGGTTTGCCAGAACGTACAGCATCTTTTATCTTTCCAGTAGATTTAGTTATTGGATTTCTGTTAAGATATTTGTCATTAAAAATGTTACGAACTTCTTGAAAATTTCGCATTTTTCCCCCATTACCCCGTATAATTAAAATTTCAATTCTTTAGGTTTCAGTTGAACGATCAATTTTTGTAAATCAACAAATCTGACATTGTCAAACATATCAGTTAAACTTTCGTGTGAAGGTATTTTAATAAAAGGTAATACATTAAATTATGGATATTAGACCCTTATTTTCGCAAAAACTGTTAACTTTCATAAAAAGATTTTAAAAAATTAATATAATATGTCTTTAAAAATATGTTTTACCAATTCGTTGGGCTGTCTGTCGGTTTGTCTGTCAGTTCGCGGAATAGCTTAAAAACTACTCATTAGACTAACTTAAAATTTTAGTCAAAAATTACGAGTTATATGGGGATGATCTGGTAGTATTTAGTTGAAAATCCAATATGACAAAACAAAATGTCTGCCTAGTGAAACGTTAAAACAACTTTTACTATAAATCTATTGATGCAATGTATCTTTAATTTTGCACAAAAGTCAAGTGTTACGTAGAAATCAATTGGTAAAATTTTGGTACGAATCCAATTTGGCAGAACAAAATGGCTCCTTAATGAAATATTTAAAAATTCAGTCTGAAAAAACCATTTAATAGACTGATTTCAAATTGTGTGCCATAACTAGTTGAGATCAACTAGTAAAATTGTGTTACTAATTCAAGATGGCGCAATAAAATGGCGGTCAAATAAAATATTTTGTAATCGTGAAAAAATCACCCTCTCAGGTTTTACATATTTTGAAGTTTTAGCGTCTCTATAGATGCCGAACAATATTTTTATCAATAACTGAACTTCTGTAATAAATTAATTGCTAATCAAAAAGATATGTCTCTGCAACAACGTTTAACAATTCTCTAAAAATATTTCAATTATTTTAAAATTTTAGACCAAAAAAGATTCTTGTTTCTGGTAATTTTATTTCAGTAAAAAAAAACAAATACGTATTAAGCTATAAACAGCATGAGTAATTTTCTTATTGTTTAAAATTATTCAGTGTACGTATTTTGCTTAATATTTGACATTGCGTAATTGGTATGTAAAAATAGCAATGAATGTGAAAGAAATTCACTGCCCGTTTTAACATTGACACTTTCAACCTAGATACAATCTGAAATGTAGCTATTAATATTTATTAATCGATAGTTGATCAACCAAAATATACATTATGCGTATATAATTAAGTTAATGGGTTCTCGATTGAAACTGATAAAACGCCATTCGCACCTTGGCTAGTATTTAACGACAAAAACATTTTTTTTTTCGACTTTGTTGAGTAAAGGAAATAAGTAGGCAGAGTAAATTAGCGAAAATTATTGGTTAATAAAAAATATTAACAAATATTAATTATAATAAACTTTTAGGCAAAAATCACGGTTAAATTTACTATACAGCGTGTAACAAAAGTAAGGAAACGGCGAAATATCTCAGATACGGCTTACCTGAACTTATTGAAAATATGTACACTTAGGTAAGAAATTATACCGGATCCACTGTCAGTTTTGCTGATTTAAAACATTTGATCATTTAACTGAAATCCATACAATTGAAATTATAATTATTTAGCCCAACAGATGCACATAGCGTCCAATTACAGGGCGGAAAATTACAATTAAGCTAAATAATCAACAAAATTATCTAAGTAAATCGCCATAGCGAACCCTTAAAAAAATGTAAAGTATTGTTTATTAAGATGCATGATTTAGTAGAAGGGACAGCTAGTCCATCCTTCATATTTGATGACACTATAGAGAGTTTTTTTAAACCTTGTCAAGCTATATGAGAATAAATCAGGATCTCTGCGGTCTGAATAGATATTGTTAATAGATTTTATGCATCTTAATAATGTGGAGTTTCAAAATAGTTAGTACTAGATTGAGGTACTTGCAAAAGATTCGTGCTGCGAGCAATATATGGGTTACAGTAACTAAAATAACTAAGGCTATATGGAGAATCAATTAGATTATTAAATGTTTTATATACAAATACACAAACTGAGACTTGTCTACGAACATATAAACTTTGCATTTTATAAACAGAAAGGTTTTGTTCGTATGTGTTAAAATATCTATATCTGTGAAATCGGTAATTTAAATGGTTTAACAACTTTTTCTAAACTGATTCTAGTTATATATACATTCTGAATTTTAAAAATATTTTGTCAGTCTAAAAATGAAACCAAGGGTCCGAAGGGCGCTCTGACAGATATTATTAATATGACTTTCAAAACTAACTTTGCTATCAATTGTTACCTGCAAATCCGTAATTTCATCCTTAGATTTTAACACACTGTTATTCAACAAAAGTATATATTCAGGAGGATTTAGCTGTTTAGTAAACAGTAAGGTGTACCACTTATTTAAATATTTAAATTTAAAAATAGTCTATTGACAATGCAATAATAGGAAAAAGTCAAGATCAGATTGTGAATGATCATAATCAAGTCTGGGATAAATATATTTATATATTTTCGAGTCATCAGTATAAAGCATTTGAGTGAGAGAAACACGTACTTACTTCATTTAGAAATATGCTAAAAAGTAGTGGCCCCAGATGGGAGCCCTGGGGTACCCCAGAAGTTACTAAAACATTTTTTGAGACTTTACTGTTTATAACTACATATTCTGATCTATCTAACAGGTACGGGGTCTGGAGCTGGAGAAGTTACCGTGCAAGCCAAAACCCTCTAGTTTGGCGACAAGCGTACGATGATGGACTTTGTCAAATGCTTTGGAAAAGTCGGCATACACAGCATTCACTGACGCTTCACCCGCCATACCTGCCAAAGTGGCCTGTACGAATGAAACTAAGTTTGAAATAATAGACCTTTTCCTAAAGAAGCTATGCTGGTTTTCAATTAATTTATTATATATATATTAAGAAAAATACGGCTTGTAGTCAAATGAAGTTGGCAGAAGAAGGAAAGCCTTGTTATAGTGAGGCCCTAAAGCGAGGAAAACTGGAAGCTATCGTTGTGATTAAGCCAAAGAAAGACCAACCAAGCAGAATTACAAAAAAAGATATACGAAAACAAGTAAACCCTACAGGACTTAGCATAACTAAATTCAAAGGTGGTGTAAATGGGAAAGTAATAATTGGTTGTGATGACCAAGAAAGTATGGTGGCCCTCAGGTCTCAAATTCATGATTCCCTTGGACAAGATTATGAATTAGAAGAACCACGGTTGAAAAATCCTAAGTTAAAAATTATAAATATTAGTAGGGAAGACATTGCCGCCGAGGATAGTGATGGAGATATCATCGAGGAAATTGCAGAGGGAAATAGTCTGATGAATATTCCTAATTTTCATATTAAAGTACTAAGAAGGTCAGTAAACAAGCATAATAAAATCGACTTGTTATTAGAAACAGATCCCACATCACACAGTGTGCTTTTAAAAGATAATAGGGTTAAGATTGGTTGGTCGAGGTGTCCTGTCTTCAATCACATTAGTGTTCTTCAATGTTTCAACTGCATGGGTTTTGGTCACTACGCCAAGGATTGCTCACTGAAAAAAGTTTGTTCAACCTGTTCCGAGGAACATTCATACAAAGACTGTCAAGCTTTAAATAAAAAATGTATCAATTGTATAAAGGCAAATAAAAATAAAAGTATAGGTAATGTAGATGTTCAACACTCATCTTTAGACAGGAATTGCCCATATATGCTAAAAATTCTTGATTTACAAAACAAGAAGACAAATTATTCTTGCAAACCAATAGATTAAATAAAACATTCAAATATGACAAATAGGTGCAATAATTTTACTGAGTTTGGTGTAGCCCATTTAAATTTAAGGTCTATTTTTACAGGTTTTCCTGAGTTTTCAGATATGGTTACAAAGAACAGTTTTGATGTTGTGGCAGTCACTGAGACGTGGTTAAGTGCTCCTGTGGCTTCAGACAGAGTGCATATTGATGGGTATAAGTTTTTTAGGTGTGATCGCCCTGAGGGCAGGGGAGGTGGCGTTGGGATATACGTTAAAGAGTCATTCTCTAGTGAACCATTACCTTTGCAGGTACCAGAGAGAATTGAAGGGTTTGAAAATTTTTGGATTAAGGTTAGAGTAAATATTAAGACTACCATTGCTATAGGTGTAATTTATCGTACAAAAAATAATGTCGTAAATTGTGTAGAGTCTCTTGATAGATTTCTTCCAGAAATCTTCACATCTTATGAGTCTGTTATTGTCTTGGGTGATCTAAACATAAATATGATGCCCAGTAATATGCCAAATCATGTGTCCGATATGTTTGATGTGCTAGGTTTCTCTCAGGTTATATCGGAACCTACTAGAATTGGAAGGAATACCTCTTCCCTGTTGGACCCTGTTTTTGTTAGTGATGCCGACTATGTTACATCTTCAGGTACCTTAGAGGCAGATACCATAAGTGATCACAGGTTGGTGTACTGTAAGATTCGGGTTCAATCAAAGAATCGTTTTCAGAAGTTTGTCACCTACAGAAACTTCAGAAATTTTGACGAAAACTACTTCTATAATGACCTGTTAAACGTACCTTGGGACCATCTTTACTACATGGCGGATATTGAAGAAAAGGTTTCTTTTCTGACTGGTCACCTAGCATCACTTTTTTCCCATCATGCTCCTCTTACAACATCAAGGGTCAATAAACCTCCAGCACCCTGGCTTACCCCCGCGCTAAAGGCTCTAATGAGAGAAAGAGACAAGGCTCAAGCAAAGCTCAAAAGAAACAGGTCACAAGAGAATTTAGATAATTATAAGACTTTGCGAAATCTTACACTCTATTCCGTCCGTCGCGAGAAGCTAGGGTACCTGGAATTTCTGGAACGAAGAAACGCAAAAAGTTTCTGGAAGGGACTTGGACAGGTGGGTGCATACTCGAGTTCAAAAAAGAATTCGGATTTGCCTCAGGCCTTATCCAACCCAAATGAGATCAACGGGCACTTCTTAAGTGTCTTCCAAAAATCTGATACTTGCTTAAATAAAGTAGCTTTTTACATGACTAACAAATTAAATGCAGATCTCAGTTTTAGTTTTAGATTGGAATCCCCTGAAACCATCTTAAAATATATCTACAGCTTACAGTCCAATGCTGCTGGTAATGATGAACTTTCTCTCTATATGCTAAGGCTTAGCGTGCCTGTTATTTTATATCACCTGACCCATATTATTAATTGCTGCCTGGAGACTGGGTATTTTCCGACGGCCTGGAAGGAGTCGATTGTTTGCCCCATACCAAAGGTGAACAACCCTACGAAGATCAATGAGCTCCGACCTATCAGTTTGTTGCCTGTCATGTCGAAGGTTCTGGAGAGGGTCGTGCACACACAAGTGACTACATATCTATGCGCAAATAATCTTTTTCCAGTTCATCAGTCTGGCTTCCGACAGAGTCACAGCACATCGACGGCTTTATTGAATTTAACTGATAATATCATCAGGGCTCTTGACAAAAAAATTGCTGTTGTGTCGGTCTCCTTAGATTATTCTAGGGCCTTTGATGTGCTGGACCATGACCTCCTTTGCGCCAAATTAAAATACTTGGGATTTGATGAGCTCTCTGTTAATTTTTTTCACAGCTATTTGACAGACAGGCAACAACGAGTTCGTGTGGGGGAGAATCTGTCGTCTGCAGGAAAAATAGCTTCCGGTGTACCTCAGGGGTCCATTGTGGGTCCCCTGTTGTTTGTTATATACACGTTTGACATTTTTGAATCTGTTCAATATTCTCATGTACAAACATATGCAGATGACGCCCAGCTCCTTTACTATTTTGATCCTTCAGATTCTGCGTTAGCAACGGAACAACTTAATAGCGATTTGGATACCCTACTAGCTTTTTCAAATGAGCATAATTTGAAAATAAATCCTGATAAGACACAAGTTCTGTTGTTTTGCCAGGATAATCGTAGGGCAGCTTTACAAAGGACATTGACCCTCAAGTTGGCAAATGAGAGTTTGCACTTTTCAGATACCATTAAATATTTGGGAGTGGTGTTCGATTCACATTTAAGGTTTAAGGACCATGTCAACAAACTTTTACAAAAAACATATGCTAAAATGAAAATGTTGTATGCTAATCGTTTCATATTAAATTTTAAAATGAGAAAAAAACTATGCGAGTCCCTAGTACTATCAACTTTTAATTATTGTAATGTTGTTTACTATCCGTGTCTTGATTCCTTATCCAAAAATCGATTACAATATGTACAAAATGTTTGTTGCCGTTTTGTATATCGTATTAGGAAATATGATCATGTATCTGCAAAGATAAATGAATTGAAATGGCTTAGATTATCTAACACCGTACAATTGCATTTCACTGTCTTAGTCATGAAATTGCTAAGAACATCAGCCCCTATATACCTCAGAGAGAAACTGATCTTTAGAAATCTTGTACATGATCGAGATGTGAGGCAGCTGAATCGTTTGACAATGCCACACATCATACTGCTTTGTTCCAACGTAGTTTCACCTACATGGCTGTGAGTTTGTACAACTCCCTTAGTCCTGATCTCAAAACTAGTTCCATATATGGGTTTCGCTATAAATATAAACAGCAATTATTGGCTAGGCAATCTTTATAATTATTTTGTCTTTTCCATTGTTTTTAAAATTATGTATTAGTTTCTGATTTATTTTTGTTTTATATAGACTAAGCTTAAAAACGACTTATTCTGATCTTTGTATGTGGGATAGGTTAGATGTAAGAATAACCATAGGGTTAAATCTCGCCTACTCATATATATATATGTATATGTATTCTGCAAATATGTATTCTGCAAATAAAGGCGTTATTTATTTATTTATTTATTTATTTATTTATTTATTTATTTATAAGTTCGTCTGTGATTATTGCCTCAAATACCTTGCCAAATAAGTTCAAGAGAGAAATAGGTCTGCAATTCTGAATATCGTCATTTTCGCCGGACTTGTAAACAGGAATAACCTGTGCTACTTTCCAAGAACAAGGAAAGACCCCGAGGGATAGGCACTTATAATAAATTAAATGCAATTTCATTTTTAGAGAATTAAAGCATTCTTTCAAAAAAAATGGCTGAGAAACCAAAATCAGGGCCCGCACCTTTACGAGCATCAAAACCAAGTAAATAATTAGACATTTTATTAATGTCGATAGAAAGTATATTGAAATTATCGGAAGCATAACATTTCTGCAAGAGCACCGGGGTGTCATTGGGTTCAAACACGCTGCTAAAGTATTCACAGAAAAGTTCGCAAACAGATTGAGGGTCGGAGGCAAATTTGTTATTGAAGCGAATTTTATGTGGAATACTTTTTGTATTTGTTTTGTTAGAAATAAAGGACCAAAAGAACTTATCGTTGATTTTAATATTATTCTCGGTTTTTTTAAGATAATTCTTATAATCTGCGCTTACAGCTTTTTTCTTAAAACGGAAAGTTGTTAATAATCATGGAAATATTTAAATTTAAATGTGATACGTATTTTTTTTGCTTTATTAACTGAATAGTGTTTTTGAAGGACCATATAGGATGTTTGCTTTTGTTAAACTTTCTTGTAGGAGCATGTTTAGCAATAATTATATTCAGTTGATCATAAAAATTTCTATTTATATCGTTATCAGCAAGGACTGATTTCCAGTCAACGGTGATAATACATTGATTTATAATAGTGTAGCCCGCTTTATGAAAGAGTTTTTTTGCAAATGGGTTTCCGATACACCAATTTTATGTAACTTATATTAACAATCTAATGCCCTATGAAAGGTGTCTTCAGGTACAAAGCTCGCCCCCGACTCATTAAGACATCAGTAAGATCTTTTGCAAGTACCAAGTCGAGGACATTACCGCGACTATTTTTAATATTATCAAACTTATATAGTCCTAAAATATTTATGAAATTAACCAAAACATCGTCCATGGCACCTGCCGCCCCATGAGATGTATAGGAACGAATTTGTCGACACTCAGTATCATCAAACTCCCACCTAATGCCTGAAAAGTTGTAGTCACCTACAATTATAATCTTGTTATTAGGATGTTTGAATATTACTTCCTTAACTTAATAAAATGACATAACAGGTGATTAACGTTAGCCTGAGGAGGAACATAAACGCAACAAATCAGAAGATCACCGTCGAGGGCAACAAATATCCACAGGTCTTCCACTAGTCCCTCACAGGACCATTCAGGTATATACTCAGAAGAAAAATCAGAATTAATCCCCACCAAGACACCACCACCATCATTTTTACCACTAGTCTTTTCACTTCGGTCTCTTCTGTACACGTTGTATGTTTCAGGAAATAGCTCAGAGGGCAGAAAATTCTCCTTTAATCAGGTTTCGACAATACATAATATATCAAAATCGGCAGATAAAGTTGATTCAAAGAAATGTTTAGTTTTAGTGGGTAGTCCCCTTGTATTTTAAAAATATAAACTGAGGTTATGGGACTTCTTCATTTGATATGTAAATGGCGCGGCTTTCTTCAGATTTTTTGATGAAAATTTTCGTGTCTCCTACCGAGCAGTACTTTAATTATGCTGCGTTATGGGGATAGAATGCAAAACCTGCAATATTTTTAATGACAAATATCCTAACAGAAATCCAATAACTAAATCTACCCTAAGAAAAAATTAATAAAAAAATTTGGTGAAACTGGAAAGGCAAAAGATGCTTACGTTCCGACAGACCTAAAAGCGCAACAGATGGAAATAATGCTCTGAATGTTTTAATCAGTTTAGAAGAAAATCTACACCTTTCTACCAGAACATTAGGAAGATAAAATGACATCTGACACATAGCCGTAGACCGACTTCTAAAAACCGAAAAGTTTCATCGATACAAAATAACTTTGTTTCAAGAACTCTCTGAGGATAATCACGGCAGGTGCTTGGAATTTTGTGAAATCATGTTATAATGTTGCAATACCAATCTAAATTTTGCCCATCAAATTATTTTTTTCTGACGAGGCACCCTTTTTTGAATGGAAAAGGCACAATTGTCGATATTGGTCCAGGGAAAAACCACATTAGATACGTGAGAGTCATACTCAATTTCCCCAAAAGATAAATGTGTGGTATAAAGGTGCAAAAATAATAAATTAAGGACCGAAATTGTCACAGCTATTGCAGGACTATTTCCAAATCAGTAAGTAAATAGTTTTTGCTCGGAATGTTTGGGAATATTTAGACAATGTTTTTTTGGAAGATGGATTGGACGTAGGGATACATTAGAGTGGCCACCTCGGTCTTTAGACTTGCCGCCCTTTGACTACTTTTTGTGGGGACATCTTAAAATCGAGTGTATAACATTAAACCCAATGACCTCGAGGATTTATAGGAGCGAATAGAAATCTAATGTAGACGAATCGAGGAGGCTGGCATTCTTTCTAGTGTATTAAATGTTTTCCCACAGTATTTGGCCTACTGTCAGTAACTAAATTGACAGCATTTTAACACCTTACTTAGTTTCATTAATTTATTGTTTGTTGTATTAGTTATTTCTTTTTTGTATTGTTTCCGTTATTTTTATAAACCAACTTTTAATGTTGAGACGCGGTTTTCTCTTGCTAGTGTTTTGGTAGCAAGATGAGGAATTATTGTGCTTTCTGGGCTGCCAGAATGTATAGCATCTTTTACTTTTCCAGTTTCACGCAATTTTTTGTTAATTTTACTTACGGTAGATTTAGTTATTGGATTTCTGTTGAAATATTTCTCATTATAAATGTTACACACATCTGGTAAGTTTCGCATTCTATCCCCATAACCCAGTATAATTAAAATTTCAATTCTTTAGGTTTCAATTAAACGATCCATTTTTGTAAATCAACAACTCTGACAACCTTTTGTGTACAGGTATTTTAATAAAAGGTAATTCGTTAAATTATGGATATTTGATCCTTATTTTCGCAAAAACTATTGACTTTTATAAAAAGTGCTCTTAATAAAAAGTATTGAGAATTTCACGCAGATTTTAAAAAATTAATATAATATAGGATGTAACAAAAAAAATTCTTTAATAATAGAAAAACGGCAAAATTGATAGCAATGCGGAACTCGCCATTTGGATCCGGCATAATTTCATATCTTAGTGTACGTATTTTCATCAAATTAAGATAAGCCATAATTGAGATATTTCGCCGTTTCCTTACTTTTGTTACACGTATGTATATTCGAAATGTAATCCGCTGGCAAAATACTATAAACATTTCTTTAAAGCAGTGCTACTCAAACTTTTTCCTTAAGAGGACCGGTATTCCTACGGCGTACGCTGAAAAGAAAGATATTCTAATAACAATAGGTAAATAAAAAATATCCATAAATCCACAGTCATGCGATATGTACCGATAGGGATCTCCACAATACCCATAGGTATCCGATAATTATCCAGTTATTAAATTATTAAATGGCTTACATATTTGTGAAAGTGAAAACTTTTTTTTGAACGCTGATATGCCCCTTAGGAATGTGTCACAAAATCGCCTTTGCCTCGACTATCGATAGGTAGCAATAAACTTTTGATAGGTGAGTTGTTGTCACCTAGGGATAAGGAAAATCTATTATCGACCATCTCCAATTTTTCTACACAATTTATGAGTCCTTGCACTTATTTAAAATGTTCTGTGTAAGGATTATGGTTACTCAATGTATTACGATGTATGCCTTTAATCTAAAATACTTGCAAAAGACAGTTTGGAAATTAATTTTCTTAAAAAGGTTATTAATCAGCATATTTTGCAAGCCAAGTAGTATCTCATTCAATAAATAGGCTTTAGATATCCGGCCACTTTCTGAACTTGCTTTCAAGAGGAAATTCTTGCTTGTATGGCGATATTATTAACAAGGGCACGAAATTTAGAAGCATACCATATCACAAAATTTCTTAAAAGGAGTTAAATACAAAAATAAACTTTTTAAGGACTAATATTTGATTTACACAAACCTAGCAACTAATTGAAAAAACCGTTATAGATTAAAGAATATTTTATTATGTCTAGTATGTCTTGATTTTAAAGTGTTAAACCGTATAGCTTTGTAATTAAATACGCTATGTTAACAAGCAGAATATACAACATATCCGCTCGATTTGTAAAAAAATCGGTAAATTTTCTTTACCCGGAACATTCCTCGTTATGTATCTTTCCTTTTATTAGGAATAGTAAAGTGTGACCCAGTTTAGTTCGGTACCAGAAAAGGGTCGTGGATTTAAGAACGGGTGAAGCGCAGCGTAGTCAGGTGCACAGCCCCGCAGACGAAAATGTTTCAGGGTGCCACGCCCAAAATGGCTGTTTTTAAAACCTTTTTATGATGTTAATTATCGATAGCTTTGGAGCGTTGTTTAATACTCAATTAATATGAATTTATAAGATTTTAAATATATTTTTTTGTTCTCAAAAAACAGTTGTGTACCTATATCTTAAAGCTAATTTCGATTCAATTCGATTGATGCAAAACTGCTTCCGCCTCCGATAATCCGGACGCACTAATTCACATTAATTTTATAACAAGCGAAAAGCACCTGCAGCCTGCAGCCTGCAGCAGCAATTTTGTGCCACTCCCATCTCTATTTGGCTTACGAAAATTCACCATTGCGTTGCCACAGCAACTGCCGTAAACAAATCTAAGCGGCGTGACGGGGGGAGTCTGATGCGGAATTTGTTACTGCTGATTGTTATTTTTTTGAGTATATAACCCACTAGTTTTGATAGAAAGTAATGGTATAATTAAGTAAATAATGTGAATTTATATAAACCATATTTAATTTTTATAATAAAAATGTAGATTATAAAATGCTTAATTTTTTCTTAAGTAAATTGATGGGAAAATGTAGGTGAAGCGGTGCTTCATCCGCGTCCCCTAGCGAGCCGCCTTTTTTTGGTACAGAGGCATTATACTGTCTTTTTAAATATTTATATTGGGCATTGTTTTGTACCGCCATATTGGATTTCTACCAATATTTGGCCAGTTTCTAACTACACCACATTGATTTTTGGGCACAAATTAAAATAAAGTGAATAAGTAGTTTTTATATTAACACACACCCCGATTTTGTTCCGTAATGTTGAATTCGTACCAGTATCCCTACCTATATCTTATTTAATTTTTGAGCAAAATTTAATGTAAATTGAATAAGAAGATTTTTTTACCTTGATTTTTTAAACATTTTATTTGATCGCCATTTTGTTTAGTTATCTTGAATTCGTACCACGACTTTACCAGTTTATCTCTCTATCGAAATTAGTGCTTGCACAACATTTGAAATTAATTTTTAGCGTGATTTTCTAAATATTTTTTTACTCCGCCATTTTGTTTTGTTATTTTGAATTCATACCAAAACGCTACTAGTTCATTTCTATATAACACTTGATTTTTGTGCAAAATTTGATGTAAATTTGTTAATTATTTTTTAGTAATAATTTATTAACGTTTAATTAGGCCGCCATAATAGATTTTTACCAAAATATTACCAGGTCATCCCCATATGACCCTTAATGTTAGAACAAAATTTGAAGTCAATTGGGTAAGTAGTTTTTAAGCTATACCGCGAACTGACAGATGGATACACAAACAGACCGACAGACGGACCGACGAGATTGATATAACATATTTTTTGGCATCTAGAGGCCCTAAAATTTGAAGATATGTAAAACATGGTGATTTATTTCAAATATTTTATTTGGCCGCCGTATTGCTTTGAGTTCGTATCGTAATTCGTAGTTTGAAATTAATCCACTAAATAGTTTTTCAAGCTGAATTTTAAAATATTTTATTAAGCTGCCATTTTGTTTTGCCATCTTTGATGGTACTAACATTTTACTAGTTGATTTCCTCGTAATTGTTTAGTAATTCTGTTTTAACATCACTAAGACCCCATTTTGTTTCACCATATTATCAAAATGTGGACATCCCCATGTGATCCTTAATTTTCCCACAAACCGACGAAATTAACACAACATGTTTTTCGGCAGCTAGAGCCCGTGAAACGTAAAGATCTGAAAAAATCTAGAACAGTGATATTTAGATTTTTTCCCTATTACAATACTTCCCTTTATGAGAGAAATAAAAATCGGTAAATCTTTTCTTAACTCGGAACTTTTCTTATTATGAAGCTTTCCTTTTAATAGGAATAGTAAGTACAGTGTGATCCAGTTGAGTTCCGCATATAATTATTTGGCAACAGATATACTGTCTTTTGAAACATTTTTATTGGGCGCCATTTAGTTCCATCATATTGGAATTGTACCAATATTCTAACAGTTACTGCCAATGCACACTTGATTTTTTGATATAATTTTAAATAAATTGAATATGTAGTTTTAGACTGCTATTTTTTCAAAACCGCCATTTTGTTCCGTCTTGTTGAATTTATCCCAATACCAATCACATTTAATTTGTCTGAATAATGAGTTAATTGGAAAAGAAAATTTTTATGATGATTTATTATCACTCTTAATGCTTGTAGAAAATTTGAAATTAATCTAATAAGTGTTTTTTTCGGGCTGATTTTTTTAAATATTTCATTTTCAAGTCATACCAAAATATTACCAGTTAATTTCTATGTAACACTTAAATTTCGTGCAAAGTTTGGGGTAATTTGGATAATTAGTTTTTTATTGATATTTTTTTTTTACATTTCACCAAGTCGCCATTTTGTTTCGTCTTAATGGATATTTACCAATATGTTTTCAGGATATCTTCATAAGACCTTTTTTATGAAATTTTGAAGCCAGTCGGGTAAATAATTTTTTAGCTATACCGTAAATTGACAGACAGACCGAAGGAATTGACAAAATATGTTTTTGGGCATCTCGAAACGCTAAAACTTGAATAAAAACTTTGGAGAGGGATTTTTTTACAAATACAATATTTTATTTCACCACCATTTTGTTCAGATATCTTGAATTGGTACCACAATTTTATCAGTTTGTCTCTATATCACACCTAATTCTTGCACAAAATATGTCTAGTAAGTCGTCTTTTTAGGTTGATTTTTTAAAATATATTATTCCATTTTGTTTCGCCATTTTGGACTCGTACCAAAATTTTGCTAGTTAATTTCTCTTTCGATTTCTACTTAACAATTAATTTTTTGCGAAATTTCAAGTAAATGGGATAAACAGTTTTTAGTAATAATTTTTTAACACCTCTCTATGCCGCCATTTCGTCGCGCCATCTCAGATTCATACCAAAATTTTACCATTCTATTTTTACGTAATACTTTTTTCTACGTAATATTTTTGTGCAAAAATTTCAGGTAAATTAGAAAAACTTTTGTTTTGAAAATGATAATAGTTAGTGTATGCACGTAGAGTTTGATGGAAATGAAGTGACTTTGTATTTCGTGGAAATATTCATGAAATAAAATCATAAAAAAGCGTTTTTTTTTATCGTGGCCTTCTGCAGAGAGCCCAATTTGGAATATTATATATGAAAATGGAGACCTTTTTTTTGCTTTTTTTATGAAAGATTGCCCCGGGCCCCAAACACTTTTAGTCCGTCACTGCATTCGGGATGAATATAGCTCTAAACGAGTTTTGGGGTGGTGCACCTGCATTAAAGGGGTTTGCAGCGAGGGGAGCAAAATAAACTTGAAAAAGTAATTAGCAAATTAAAAAGATATCTAAATATAAAACTTACTGTCGCCGAGATCAAACAAATGCTGAATTTCGGCCACCAGAAGTTAAAAAAAAATTAGGTACAGAATTTTCTGTAGCAGGGAAACAAAAATCTTATAAGCTTAGCAGCTTTATAGAAAGTGAGGAAATCCAATAAAAGCAGAACTGACACTTAGAAATTGCCGAAAATGCTCAAAAATTAAGATGGGAAATTTTTCAGTTAGCTAAAAATACAACGAGTTTGAGTGAGTGCCTTACTTTCGATTTTAAAAGACAGTAGCTTAAACTATGAATTTATGATGGAGATGTTCACAGCGGAAAGGAAAATAGGGGATTTTGATTCGTTTGGGCTGAAGGCGTTGCAGGGAGAAGAGCTCAAGGTGCTAGTTCAGGTCTATTACGACATATAAGGCAGTTCTGTCATCTAGTATTCAACACTTAATATCATGTAGCGTCTCATGTGGGGTGTCAAAATACAAACATTAGACTTACACTTCTGCTAAAATCAATATTTTGCTTAGTTCCGCAAATTTGAATCAAATTACTCTAAAATTCTTATACAATATTTTTTTACCAAATGACACAGATTTTGCTGATATTGAATCTACTTTAAAAGACAACTACAACAAAGACTGATACATCATCCGAATATATGAATATTATGCCTAATTGTATAACAAAGGTCTTTTATTGTCACCGAAATGTTGTCTAATAATTTCTTTGATATACAAAACGTTAAAAAAATATTGCATAGAAAAACAACCGCGGATGGAACAAAAGTTAACTGGCTGTATTCGAATCGAAAAGATAAACTATTTTTGCTAATAATTCAATCAAATGATTACTATGCGCCTACTTAAAATATTGATATTCAGAACAAACTAAATCTAAATCTAAATGGCAAAGGTATAGTTGAACACAATAGTTATGCAAATTATGCATCTTATTACATTAAATTGCCAGGTATGGATTTTAATTTTGTAACGGTGTACTGTCGTGCGTTACGGTCAGACAAATTATCATGTTAGTAAATCTATATTTTTTTAAGTAAACATATTTAGTATTTAATAATTTAAATGTTTTATTGCTTACAGACCTATATTGCGCGTATTATTTTTTTCTAGATTCAGTTAAGCTTGCGGTTGGACGTAAATAGGCTAATTATAATTATTGTGTATATTTAAGTTGTTATATCACTATATTTTAGTATTTATTTGACGCTAAGGATGCATGAATTCTTACATTTCAGTGATATCATTTATTTAGTTTTGTTTGGATACCTACGAATCTCCCTCGTATTTGTATAAATTTGGCAGCCAATAGGCGACACGTTGTTCACCTCGTGGTGTAGACTAGTTTTTGGCTTTCCTTATTCCTCTTAAGGCAGATTTAAAAATGCGTTCTTGTCGTACACTCAATATTGCTTACTTCGTTGGCGAATAATTGCATGTATGTCGTTGATCATAGTAATTACAAGGGGATTTGATATTTAATATTATTATCGTTCAATTGGGAAGATAACATAAAGATTAAAACTTATTTTCTCTAGTTATTTTTCTGTTAATTTTGGTTTGTTGAATTATATTATTTATATAGCTTATAATTAATTGAGTTAATTAAATTGCTCTAGTATATATTTAAGCAATAGTTTTTCTTTTCATTTAAAATCATTTAAGACATACGTTTACTTTGGGGTTTTAGTTGCGCCGTCAGCCCAGCAAACCTGTGTTGAGATTTGGCTATCCTATGTTAAAAAAAAGGGAACCTTTTTTTTGAATTCTTGTTTCTCTGCTAAACGTATTGGTTTCACGTTTAGCAAGCCATTTTATCTTCAGAACTTTGTGCAAGTCGGAAGCCATTTTGACGGGTCAAACTCTTGAAACGTAATTTGTTAGTTTTTCCCAGAGTTACATCAGTCAGGTAATGCATTAAAATTTGTAATTACATTATTGATTATTTAGATTAATTTGTTCAAAATTTAAGTGTGAATTTTTGTATTAAATTTTTATATTATATTACTGGATTTCGCGATCACGCCATGCCATGCTGACGCCTATTTTTTCTTTTCCTTTCAGCTCTACACCGACTTGTCCTTTTGCCTTGTCTTTTATTATTCTACAAACTAGTTATTTTTAAAAAGACTATAAAATTGAAATCTTAAATTTCATGTCATAATTTTGTCTTATCCATTTTGAATTCAGTACTTGAATTTCTGGATAAGTTTTTATAGCTAGACGCCTAGCTAGCCGCCTTTAGAACTAGCCACTAGTTGCTAGAAAATTTTTTGTTGTCTACCACAACTATATATTTAGGCTCGCCTAAATTAAATATTGGATAGAATTCCGTTCCCAATTGCATCTTAAATTCAATTTTGGTTCCGAGAAAATAAGGTCATCCCGGATACAATTCGTCATTAATCCTGTTCGAGAACCATTGAGGGAGAGGAGTAGGTAGGCGTTAAAAGAACTGATGCAGCCTTGAGCCGTCCACAAAGGTCGTGGGTTCTCCACCACGTGACGCAGCAATTGAGAGTTTTGGTGAGAAATTTCCATTTTTTTTTATTGACCGAAAATTTTAATTAGTTTATTTCATCCGAAAATTTGAGTAATTCATTATCTTAACAGTCTTTAAATTATTGGCCAATTAGGGTACATATAATTTAATATTAGTGACCGTAATTTTACAAATTATTTCACAAGAATTTTCCTTTTAATAATTGCTAATTATTTTTAAATTATTAAATAATTCACCAGCTACGTTGATTTTGAACATTTGTCTTAGTATAATTTAATTATTTTGTAATAAATTTGGTAACTTGTTGTTTAAATAGTTTTTTTATTTTTTTTGATAAAGTACAGTTAATAATTTCGGAAGAAGGATTTTCCGCAAAGTCCGTCTTATAACACGGCAGCACATTTATTTCTTTTTTATTGCGGATGGCGCCCTTTTAAAAATCTTACTTAAGCTCCGTGTTATAAGACGTGTCTTCTGAAAAGTATATTGTATGCATTAAATTATCGAAAGGGACAGAATGAATAATTAAATAGGTCAAAATAACCCCGCCTGTCAACTCTTGCCTGAGCCGGCAAAAGGAGCTGTCGTGCCTAGGCCCTTTTATGAGGTTTGCCTAGTAAAATTATGTTCGTTAAAACACCCATACGTTACATAATTATTTTGGCGCCCAACGTAATTAGCCATTTTTAATTTTATTTAATTAAGTTTAATTAGATAAATTCTGTCGTTATCGATATTTTTTGGATGCTTAACTTTAAAGTTTTGACAACGAAATTTGGAAATTTGCGGTCACTTTTTTATTCATATTGTTTTTCACATTCGTTATATAAAAACCTTTACACAATTTATTTATTGAAATCCGACAGAGACCGAGTAAATTCTGGAATTTACCGAATTTCACTTAAAAAAAAAAAATTTTTTATTGCATTTTTGCTTGTTTTTTTTGGGCTCAAATTCTGTCAGGTTTTAAAATAAATTTAATTTTTTTTTGCGCTTATATTGACTCTGGTGTTGCTCAATATTTGTTGTAATTGATTTTGTTTAGCTAAATATTTTATATAGTTATTTGTGGTATTTAGTTTGCAAATATTTGGCATTTTTTTAAATTATATTTTGAACAGTAATATTTTATTAATTTAGATAGGTAAATTTGAATATTTGGTTTTTGGTAAATCCTTGTATAATTAAACATGGAAGGTGAAATAGTTGTAAATTGCTTAACTGAATCAGAAATCGATTATTTTCTATCCTTGTCGAGTATTAGAGCTTCTCGAAAATCACTAGCCTCGAAAAGGGCAATTGCTAATGACATTTTTTATAAGAAGAAACTATCAGATCTTAAAAATCCTAATTTTGTTTACGCGATTGAATATGCAACAATAAGTAGTACTTTGAGTGAACTAAAATCCCTCATTTGTGATTTTAAGGCTCCTAAAACTGATTCAATGTATAAAACTATTTTAAGTAGGTTGATTTTTTTAAGCCATCGAATAAATCTTTTTGAAATACCAGAAGAGCCTGAAGATCTAAAAGATAAGGCCACTGAATTCAAAGATGATAGTTTTGCGTCGTGTTTTGAGTTGGCTGCTGATTTAAACTCGCGAGTAATTAATGATAGAACAAGTTTAAATTTCACTCTTCCTGCTACAAGTATGGGAGCTTCAACTTCCTTTATTCAGGGTAATTCTAGCTTAATTGCGGTCCCAGTTTATAAATGGGGTTTAACATTTGATGGGAACTCTAGTGTGAAAGCATTTATTGAAAGAGTGAACGAATTATCTATTTCCAGAAATGTTAATGAAGATCAACTTTTTAATTCTTGTTTTGACTTATTTCAAGGTGCCGCCTTAACTTGGTATAGAGCTAATCGAGATAATTTTTTTTCATGGAATGATATTGTAGTAGCTTTAAAAAAAGATTTTTTACCTCCGTTTTATGATGAATCATTACTTGATCAAATTAAAGCTCGTTTTCAAGGTCGACAAGAATCAGTAACGATTTTTGTCTCTATAATGCAAAATCTTTTTGCTAGATTATCTCAGCCACCTTCTAAGGCAGATCAATTAAAAATCTTAAGAAGAAATTTGTTACCTAGGTATGTCAATGCTTTAGCGTTACATGATATTACTGAGGTATCTCAATTAGTAAATTTATGTAAACGATTTGACGAAGCTACACAGTATAATAGTAAAATTAATAATGCAAGATTAGAATATCTTGAAGCGGACCTGGCTTACGTAGATATAAATCAAACCACTAGACGTGACCATCAAAATGTTCCAAAACCTTTAGCAAGTAATGAAAGATCAGAAAATGTTTATAAAATTTGTTGGAATTGTTCTAAAAAGGGACATGCATTTATGGTGTGTAAAGAGCCTAAAAAAAAATTTTGTTATAAATGCGGCAAGCCCAATTGTACGAAATTTACTTGTCCTTCTTGTAGTCAAAAAAACTAATTGATAAGTTTGAATCCGGCCGAATTCAAACTAAGGTCAAAATTAGAGGCCATTTTCGCAAGTTTTCTCGTTTTAGTAACAACACTCAGGGTCGTCAAAAAATTATTAGAGATTCACACAGTTTTTCTTCTTATCCTAAGCCGATTTCTCGCCTCATATATAAGCCTGAAGTGCAGTCAAAAATTTTTGTAAAACAATGTAGTAATAATTATGTGAGTAACGAACTCAACTTTAGTCCTAATACTGATATAAAGGATTGGGAAGATTGGAAGTTAGTAGTAAAAAATTTTTTTACAATAGACCATATATAGAAGTAACTTTATATGATGAATCTTTATTAGCTTTGTTAGATAGTGGGGCTAACCGCTCTTGTTTGGGTGAGTCAGCCATGTATCTAATTGAAAAATATAATTTACAAATTTTTAAATCAAAATTAAAATCTATTAGTACTGCAGATGGTAATAAACAAACAATTTCTGGATTTTGTCAGTTGCCATTTTATTTGGGTAATGAATGTAGAATAGTAGAAGTTTTAGTAGTACCATCTTTGCGGTGTAACTTGATTTTGGGTAGTGACTTCTGTAGATTATTTTCATTGATAGTAGATTTTAGCAATAATTCTTGGAAGATTTCAAGTAAAATATATGGTCTATCAGTAAATATTTTAACACAAGATACTCTTGAGGTTACAGACAAGGAGTCGATTATTAATTTATCCCCTGATGAAAGGGAGCAGGCAGATCAGATTATATCTTTATATAAAGGGTTGTCACCAGAGGACAAGCTGGGACGAACGAACAAACTTAAAGCAGTTATCGATACCGGCGATTCGCCTCCTTTTAAAAAAAGACAGTATCCTTTGTCTCCCTTTATGTTGGAGCACTTACACAAAGAACTAGATAGAATGTTGGCTTTGGGTGTGGTGGAACCTAGTACAAGTCCTTACAATTCTCCTGTTCTTTTGGTACAAAAGAAAGGTGGGGATTATAGGCTAGTTTTGGACGCAAGATTCCTGAACCAAAATGTACGTAAAGATAGTTATCCCCTTCCCAGAGTTGACGACTGTCTTTCTATGTTAAGAAACGCAACATTTTTATCTACTATTGACTTAAAAAATGCTTTTTGGCAAATACCTCTTGATGAGTCGAGTAAAGAAAAAACTGCTTTCAGTGTGCCGTTTCGTGGACTTTTCCATTTTAATGTTTTGCCCTTTGGTCTATGTAATGCTGCTCAAATGCAACAAAGACTTATGGATAGTATTTTTGGACCTGAATTGCAGCCCTATGTTTTTAAATATTTAGATGATATTGTTTGTATTGGCACGAGTTTTTCGCATCATATGTACATTTTAAGAGAAGTTTATAAAAGGCTTTTAGACGCTAACTTAACAATTAATTTTAATAAATGTAATTTTTTTCGAAAATCACTTCAGTATCTTGGTTTTGTAGTTAGTGGTACAGGCGTGAGCACCTGTCCAGAAAAAATTAAGGCCATAGTAGAATACAAAAAACCGGAAACGACTACTCAGCTAATAAGTTTCTTGGGCGTTTGTAGTTGGTATAGACGTTTTGTTCCTAATTTTAGTGCCATTGTATCTCCTTTAAATGATATGTTAAAAGGGAAAGGTAAAAAGCAACCTTTAATTTGGACTTCAAAGGCAGAAGAGGCTTTTAGAGAACTTAAAGAGCGGATGGTTTCGTCCCCGGTAATGTCTGCCCCTAATTTTTCTTTCCCTTTCACAATAGAGTGTGATGCGAGTGATACAGCTGTGGGCGCAGCCCTTTTACAAAATATAGACGGCAAAGAAGTTGTAATTGCTTATGCTAGTCGAAGTTTGACTAAGTCTGAACGTAACTTATCAGTCACCATGAAAGAGCTTTTAGCATTAATTTTTTCTCTTGAAAAGTTTAGATGTTACGTTGAGGGCTGTAAAGATCTTTTTGTAATAACCGATCACTCTTCACTATTGTGGTTAAAGAATATGGAAAACCCACAGGGTAAATTAGCTAGATGGCTTACTAGAATTCAACAGATTGATTTTAAATTATCATATCGCCCTGGTAAGCAAAATGCATTAGCGGATTTTCTTAGTAGATCCGTTCCTGCTTCTGAAGTTAATATATTAGATGTTTCTCTAGATAAATTGGAACCTTGGTATGCCAATTTACGGGATAAGATTATTAAAGATCCAAATAATTTTCCTCATTGGGCAGTAAAAGATGGTTATATCTATAAACACACTGGTAAGAAAATTCCTTTGAAAACCAATATTTCCGAATGGAAATTGGTGGTGCCAACTAATGAACGTATAAAAATAATTAAAAATTGTCATGATTCTCCAACTTCGGCACATTTAGGTTTCTTTAAAACATTAAATAAAATTTCTGAAGAATTTTATTGGCCAAGACTAAGGCAACAGGTCCTAAAATATGTCCGTCAATGCGAAGTTTGTCAAAAGCAAAAGTTACCAAATTTTTCTCGTTATGGTTTAATGGGTGCCGAGAAAAAGGTTAATTTTCCATTTGAAATGTTGGCAGTCGATTGCATGGGTCCTTTTCCTAGAAGTAAGAAAGGGAATACTTTTCTTATTGTGGCTGTAGATATTTTTTCTAAGTTCACAATTATGAAACCTTTGCGCCAGGCTACGGCTCCAGCGATTGTGTCTTTCCTGACTGATAATGTCATGTTACCGTTTGGAACTCCTAGAATTTTGATTTTAGATAATGCTCCTGCCCATACTGGGAAAGTCTTTGATGAAATGGCAAAAAAAATTCAACATTTCTAAAATATGGTATAATTGTCGCTATCACCCTCAGTTTAACCCGGTTGAGCGTGTTAACAGGACAATTGGCGCGGCTATACGTTCATACATCAAAGACTCTCACAAAGATTGGGATATACATATACCAGAAATTCAGAGTGCCTTAAACACGTCAGTTCATGAATCCACTAGCTATACACCAAATTTTCTCGTTTTTGGCAGAAAAGTCCCAATTACAGGGGATTTTTATGATAATTCTAACCTAAACACTGAAATATCAAACGAAAATGTCAATAATTATGCAAACGAACTTTTAAAGCTTCCAAATTTATATAAAAAGGTTCAGGAAAGACTCAATGCTGCCTATAGTAAAAATTGCCGTACATATAATTTGCGCAGGCGTCAATGTGTTTATAAAAAGGGTGATTTGGTATGGAAAAGAAATTTTGTATTATCTAATGCTGCTAATGATTTTTCGGCAAAGTTGGCAGATAAGTATGTACTTTGTAAAGTACGCAAGGTTAGATCCAATTCTGCTTATGAATTAAATAATTTGGATGGCAGTGACGCGGGATGCTGGCATGTATCAAAATTAAAACCATATGTAGGTACTCTTCCCGATCTGTCCGATAATCTTGTGCGTCAACCGGATTCTAATTAGTAATTATTTAGTTAAGGTGTTTTTATATTGATATATTACTCCTTTTATAATTTGGTACGTTACGAATATTTTAGTATATAAAACTGGTTTGTTTGGTTTTATAGTTATTAACCGGAATTTGACTTTATTCTTCAAGTTCTCTAGTTTTCGTGCGGCTATTTCAGATTTAGTTGTTTATATCTCAGTGCTTCTCAGTTTACTAAGTCATAAATTAGTTTTCCAGTCCAAGACTTAATAAGCGGTGTGTGGCAGGTAATTTTTTTAGTTTCGATATGTATTTTTTGTATTTATCCCTGTACGGGCTCCGGGGGGAACAGAATTAGGCCCGTAGGCTCTTAAAGTTATGGCCTTAGTCGTAAGAGGCGACTAAACATTCCATCAGTTGTACAGTTTAAGCTCAGTCAGATATTTCTTATGAGATATAAATCTTATCCCTGTACGGGCTCCGGGGGGAACAGAATTAGGCCCGTAGGCTCTTAAAGTTATGGCCTTAGTCGTAAGAGGCGACTAAACATAACCACTCTCTGGCTATCTTCCATCAGTTGTACAGTTTAAGTTCAGTCAGATATTTCTTATGAGATATAAATCTTATCCCTGTACGGGCTCCAGGGGGAATAGAATTAGGTCCGTAGGCTCTTAAAGTTATGGCCTTAGTCGTAAGAGGCGACTAAATATAACCACTCGCTGGCTAATTTCCATCAATTGTAAATACTGGTCAGGAATAGCCAAAAACACACAATGCAAAATTTCAGATTGAGCATTATTTTTTATACCTAGACCCTTTTGACTAGTTGTAATTTTACTTACTTAGTATTTGTTGTATAACAAATTTAATTAGTAATTTGCTTAAGGTTGTAAATTATAATATTGTAATCCTAACTTAGTTTTTTCTTTAGCGATATATTATTGTAAAATAGTTTAACTTTAATTAATCCCCTAGTTAGTATTTTCTCTCTGTTTGCCTACTTTGATTAGGCCTGCTGCCACACACAGTTTTCCTTGATACTCTATCTACACCTCTGTTGAGTACTGACTCGTACTTCGAGTATCGCAGGATTTTTTTTTATTGGCTTTAATTGCATACTTGCGTAATATTTATTGCAAATATCCTCTGGTTAAGTATCGATTATGCCTCTTCTCTGATGTGTTTTTTTTTGGTACATGGTACCATTCTTGGGGTCACCATAATTTGGTAATTTTGGATTTTTTTTCCTAGCTATTACGTCAACTTGTCAGGTCTTTTTCTTTAAATGGGTTACGCATACGTTAAACCTAGACCTTTGGTTGAAAAGTTTTAGCTGGATTGGACAATGGACTTCCACCATTATGTCAAGAATTTAGAGTACAAAATTAATGCCAATTGGTGAATTTTAAAATTTGCTATATTATGTGTCTGCATTAGTAGCTCGTCATATGAATTTTGTGACTCTTCTTGAGTTATGATTTAGTTATATTAACTTCCTGGATTTGACATTTACATAACTTGCAGTTTTACTTTCCCCTCATTTTATCCTTGTAAAGGTGAAGGTTAGTTTTGGAATCTTCCTAATTTATAACAAGGGAAAAACCTTTTATAAGTTTTTCGTGGGGTGGGAAGTTGCAAATTTAATACTATCTGAATGTGACTTTTTTGACTATTGGTTATACATAGGTCTGTTTCATTCTGCCTTAAAGCAGATAAGCTAATATGACATGTTTGGTTTTAATATTTACCAAACTATTAATTATTTTGTCGAGAATCCCAAATTTGGACTAATTTATTCCCGATTGTGACATCTTAATTGGTTTATTACACTTTAATATATTTTTAATGCCACATATTTTTTTTTCTGGGTATGAAGTGTTGGGTGTCAGCTTGTTTCAGAACCTTTTTAGTATTAAAGTTTTAAATTTACATTGTCGGAAAGATCAGTATTGGGGGGCGAAAGTTGAACCGAAGTTTAGCATAGACTAACTTCAATGATGGGGTGCTTAGCTACTGGTACTGTTCCCAACCCGTCCTGGCATTTTCTGAGGGATTGTTGTCAGTAACACTTTATGCTACAGCCTATTATATATTATCTAAATTTTTTCTCGCAGTTTTAGTCTAGGAAACTACATTTCACTCCCTATTGTTTGGTGGACTTTGGGGTTACAGTTATTTTTTTTACTTTTTCTTTTGAAAATTAATTAATTTGCATAACGTCTTATAATTTTTTTGTTTCCACCTACCAGTTGACACTTTCTATTTAAGTGAGTATACTGTTTTAGATGTCTGTTAGCGGCACCAGTTTAGCAATTTTAAAGAGGTCAGTAAACGAGACTATCCCTGTCTTCCGGGTAATAGTGCAATACTGACTGGGTCCATTCGACACCTAGAGGTTGACTCTTGTCAAAATTCTTGCTGCTCTTCTACAGGATTCCTATTACCTTTCTTATTGTTTCGTTGGTTGTACTATGGGGCATCGGGATTGTATATTTCATTTTTGATGATGGTGTTGATTGGAAATACAATGTATTTGTATATTTTTTTTGCGCTACTGTTTTTATATTCCTTCAGTAGTGTTAACACTTACAACATTGGTTATCAAATAGTAGTACAATTGTTGTGCAAGTTTTTGCGGATCTTACGGTGATTGTTCGGTATATGTGCACTAAATTTTTCCGTGAGATTTTAGTTATTTTTCAAATGGTGGTCAGCTTAAAAAATCTACTTTTTATGCTTATGTTAAATTTTATTTCACAAAATCGTTTTCTAGTTAATCAAAATTGAATATATCTAACTAAATTCCGTGTTTATGTTTAAATAATACCTTGACCATGGTATTGTTTAATTAATGCTTTTTTCAGTACAGTTGATACTAGCTTATATATAGTTAAATTTAGATGCTATTTGCTATACCTGGTTAGTTATATTTCTACTGCATTTAGCGTTGATAATAATTTTAGATTACTTAATCACAAATTAAGGGTAATCTATTATTAATTTTTTTTATGATTTTGTTTGAAAACAGAAAATAAGTTTCTGTTTATTGCTACGAGCAATTATTTATTTTATTTTTATTATGATGATTCTGAGATATTATCAATTAAACTTTTATTAGTTTATCATTGTTTTACTATATAACGTTAATGTAGCATGAATTTCAGTTCTTATAGAAGTTTACACAAACCTCACTCTTTAATTGGGAATTTTTCGAAGTAAAACTGTGAAAGGTTTTATCGTTGGGATTTATTTTTTTTTTGCAACTTAACTCAGTATCTTCTAAGAGTAGTTCGATAATGAATTGTCTTATTTGTATTATAAGGCTACTGTTGAAATACTGATGAAAGTTTTTTTTTTGGAACACGATTACATTATGTGTGTTTATCAAAATTCATTAGTTTTGGATCATAACTTTTTTCAGTTCACGGATAATAATCTTTTTTATTAATATATATATTTTTTTTTTTTTGGGAGAGAGGTAGTGTAACGGTGTACTGTCGTGCGTTACGGTCAGACAAATTATCATGTTAGTAAATCTATATTTTTTTAAGTAAACATATTTAGTATTTAATAATTTAAATGTTTTATTGCTTACAGACTTATATTGCGCGTATTATTTTTTTCTAGATTCAGTTAAGCTTGCGGTTGGACGTAAATAGGCTAATTATAATTATTGTGTATATTTAAGTTGTTATATCACTATATTTTAGTATTTATTTGACGCTAAGGATGCATGAATTCTTACATTTCAGTGATATCATTTATTTAGTTTTGTTTGGATACCTACGAATCTCCCTCGTATTTGTATAAATTTGGCAGCCAATAGGCGACACGTTGTTCACCTCGTGGTGTAGACTAGTTTTTGGCTTTCCTTATTCCTCTTAAGGCAGATTTAAAAATGCGTTCTTGTCGTACACTCAATATTGCTTACTTCGTTGGCGAATAATTGCATGTATGTCGTTGATCATAGTAATTACAAGGGGATTTGATATTTAATATTATTATCGTTCAATTGGGAAGATAACATAAAGATTAAAACTTATTTTCTCTAGTTATTTTTGGTTTGTTGAATTATATTATTTATATAGCTTATAATTAATTGAGTTAATTAAATTGCTCTAGTATATATTTAAGCAATAGTTTTTCTTTTCATTTAAAATCATTTAAGACATACGTTTACTTTGGGGTTTTAGTTGCGCCGTCAGCCCAGCAAACCTGTGTTGAGATTTGGCTATCCTATGTTAAAAAAAAGGGAACCTTTTTTTTGAATTCTTGTTTCTCTGCTAAACGTATTGGTTTCACGTTTAGCAAGCCATTTTATCTTCAGAACTTTGTGCAAGTCGGAAGCCATTTTGACGGGTCAAACTCTTGAAACGTAATTTGTTAGTTTTTCCCAGAGTTACATCAGTCAGGTAATGCATTAAAATTTGTAATTACATTATTGATTATTTAGATTAATTTGTTCAAAATTTAAGTGTGAATTTTTGTATTAAATTTTTATATTATATTACTGGATTTCGCGATCACGCCATGCCATGCTGACGCCTATTTTTTCTTTTCCTTTCAGCTCTACACCGACTTGTCCTTTTGCCTTGCCTTTTATTATTCTACAAACTAGTTATTTTTAAAAAGACTATAAAATTGAAATCTTAAATTTCATGTCATAATTTTGTCTTATCCATTTTGAATTCAGTACTTGAATTTCTGGATAAGTTTTTATAGCTAGACGCCTAGCTAGCCGCCTTTAGAACTAGCCACTAGTTGCTAGAAAATTTTTTGTTGTCTACCACAACTATATATTTAGGCTCGCCTAAATTAAATATTGGATAGAATTCCGTTCCCAATTGCATCTTAAATTCAATTTTGGTTCCGAGAAAATAAGGTCATCCCGGATACAATTCGTCATAAATCCTGTTCGAGAACCATTGAGGGAGAGGAGTAGGTAGGCGTTAAAAGAACTGATGCAGCCTTGAGCCGTCCACAAAGGTCGTGGGTTCTCCACCACGTGACGCAGCAATTGAGAGTTTTGGTGAGAAATTTCCATTTTTTTTTATTGACCGAAAATTTTAATTAGTTTATTTCATCCGAAAATTTGAGTAATTCATTATCTTAACAGTGTTTAAATTATTGGCCAATTAGGGTACATATAATTTAATATTAGTGACCGTAATTTTACAAATTATTTCACAAGAATTTTCCTTTTAATAATTGCTAATTATTTTTAAATTATTAAATAATTCACCAGCTACGTTGATTTTGAACATTTGTCTTAGTATAATTTAATTATTTTGTAATAAATTTGGTAACTTGTTGTTTAAATAGTTTTTTTATTTTTTTTGATAAAGTACAGTTAATAATTTCGGAAGAAGGATTTTCCGCAAAGTCCGTCTTATAACACGGCAGCACATTTATTTCTTTTTTTATTGCGGATGGCGCCCTTTTAAAATCTTACTTAAGCTCCGTGTTATAAGACGTGTCTTCTGAAAAGTATATTGTATGCATTAAATTATCGAAAGGGACAGAATGAATAATTAAATAGGTCAAAATAACCCCGCCTGTCAACTCTTGCCAGAGCCGGCAAAAGGAGCTGTCGTGCCTAGGCCCTTTTATGAGGTTTGCCTAGTAAAATTATGTTCGTTAAAACACCCATACGTTACAATTTGTTTGAGGTCTTCTAAAATATGTAGAAAACTACTAACCCACAAAATGCAATGATTAAAAAAAAACAAAAACCATTCACATAGCAAAAAGTGGCACGCCAAGTTTGCTTCCATATCGATCTAATAACAAATTTATATTTAAATGTTCATTATCGGTTTTGTCAAGATATTGATTTTGTTGGTTGGTAGTTGGGTTTGTGCAGAACTACGTTTAATAAAAGATCAAATCACTGGTTAACAGCCGTTTTGCGACTGTGGTGTGAAAGTAATAGTGTTTTATTAATTTTTAGTCGGTCAATGCGAAAATGATGGTAAAATCTGCCTAACACGTACAATTTTTGAGTCATGATTTTTTCAGCAAAAATTAATAAGTATTTTAATCACATTATTTTAAAATGTAATGATTGATGGAAAAAAAATTAGTTTCCAGCGCCCCCGGCAAATTGGGAGGCGGATTTAGAAATGTATGGTGATAAGGCAGAACCCGATAATATATCAGAAAAGGACGGTTCTTATTTTCCCGAAAGTGAAGAAAAGCAGAACCCGATAATGTATCAGAAAATAACGGTTCTTATTTTCCCGAAAGTGAAGAAAAATCACCACATTTATTCGAACAAGCTGAATTAAATAATCTAGTTCGGGACCTCCACTTGTCCAAAAAGCAAGCGAACTATTAGGTTGAAGATTACAACAATGAATTTTACTAGCACCTGGAACCAAAGTTTGAGAAAATGTGTGTTTCTGTTAATCCAAATAGTATTATGGAAAAGTTAGGCTTCGCAGATAACCCGGAGGAATGGCGCTTATTTATAAATTCTTCTAAAATAATTTTAAAAGCAGTTCTGCTCCATAATGCCAACAAAAAAACTCTCTACTCCTCTTGTGCATGCAGTTTACTTAAAGGATACTTACGAAAGTATATCACTTATTCTAAAAGCAATAAGCCATGATATGTATAAGTGATAGATATGTGGTGACCTAAAAGTCATAGGACCGTTACTAGGGCTTTTGGGTGGATTTAACAAGTATTGCTGTTTTCTTTTACGATAGAGCAACACAGAGCCATTACCAAGTAAAAGAATGGCTTTAATTTATTCGAAGCTAAGCTAAAAAAGTTTTTGATTTATTTAGATAAAGAAAGAGATGCGTTTAAATACCTTAACCAAATGTTTTCTAATTTTAGTGATGCTAAACTTAAGGAGGGAATATTTGTCGGATCACAAATTAGAAAAATAGTGGGGGATGAAAAGTTTGATCAAAAATTAGGTGATATTGAATTAGCTGCGTCGAGGACTCTTAAAAGATTGTTTCGGAGTTTTTAAGAAAAAAGCAAGATAGAAAAATATGAAAAATTTGTAGAAAAACTACTAGATAACTACTGCAAAATGGGCTGTCACATGTCTCTCAAAATACACTTCTTACACTCCCATTAATTTTTTTTTTCAGAAAATGTGTGTGCGGTTTGTGGCCAGCAATTCTCTACCAAGGCAGATGGGATCCAGCAGTCTTGAAGAATTTATTGTTGGATTCTTATGAGAGAAAGCGATCAGGAATATAAACAAAAGTCAGTATTTGCGAAAAAGTTATCTACAAAAGACTTAAATAATTACGAAACCGTAGTAGCGGATAAGTTCAATATGTCTTTAGTGCTGGGTTCACTATGAAGGTACTCGAGGAACGACACTAAAAAATATCTATCTTCTGGACGTTTCGGGGTAAAGTCTTCAGCAAAACTAAAATTAAAATCTTACTATAACCAGAATGGCTAATCTTTGACATAATGTATTTAAAGGTATTATTTTTAATTATTAAAATACGGTGAAAAATATGTATACTTACAGTATGTTCATTTAATTTTTTGTATTTTGAGGTGTCCTTTTTTTTACTTCAATATTTAGCAAACTTAACACCAGGTGTTATTAAAATTAACGGAACAAGATGATACACATTTATCTTTATTTAAAAATACTAGGGCACTTCCTTTTATTTTACGTTTTTTGAAACATGGTTCTTTTGCCAAAATACTAGAAGCATTCTAATTAATTTTATGATTGATATCTAGTGCATGTTGGCAAACGTTTGATTTTTGAAATTCCCTATTGTTTATGTATGTTTGGTGCTCTTTAGTTCTTTTGGCTAATGACCTAGAGGTTTCACCTATGTAAAATTTATTGCATTGACACGGAATAACATTTTTTTGTATTTTCTTGTTCATTGTTAGGTTTTGTTTTTGTAAGTTTGCTTCTAAGCTTATTTTTTGTCTTAAAGATCGTTCTTATGTTAAAACGTTTACCCATTCGTTTTATTTTATTTGATAATCTAGGTATATATGGTATAAAGAGGTTTGTAATTGGTCTGTTTTGGATTTGTTTGTCCTTTGGTTTCTCAAATTCATAAAAGCATTTTTCAATTAAATCATCAGGATAATTATTTTGATTTAAAACATCTTTTATAATTTTTTATCATATAGATTTTTTACGGCTCTCTTTTTAACCAGGATTGGAATCATCAAATTGAGTCAAAATTTAAGTATCTGTTTGTGTATGTAGGTTTTCTGTATACTTTCGTTTTAAAACTGTGTAAGTCTTTTTTAATAAGTATGCCTAAAAATGGAAGTTGTTGGTCTGTTTCTTCCTCAAAAGTAAATTTAATTGTCGGTTTTCTGGTGTTAATATGATTTAAATATTGATCTTCGTGCTCATAGATACAAAAAATGTCATCAATGTATTTCCACCAAACAAATGGCTTATGATCATAATTTCAAACATAATTTAACTCATAGTCTTCCACAAAAATATTATTTAGTAAAGGAGACCCCATAGCTATGTCTAAATTTTGTTGGTATTATTCATTTTTATATTGAAAATAAGTGGTTTTTACATAAAAAGTTATTAATTTTAGGCTAGTATTTATGTTTAATGACGTACATTCATCAAGGTTGTTATCATCCTTTCATCAAGTTTATTTCTTACTATATTTAAAGTTTTATCTACAGGTATATTTGTAAAAAGTCTAACGTTATCAAAACTTACCAGTGTATTATTTATATTTATTCGAATATTAGATAATTTCTCTAGAAAGTGTTGTGAATTTTTTATATATGAATCAGTGTTACCTACTAGCAGTTTTAATATACATAAAAGAAACCTAGCTAAAGGATGTGTCGAGGTGAAAAGTCGACAATATATTTTTTTGTATAACCTGCTGCATATCATGTAATAAAAATCAAAGGCAGAATATAATGACGTCTTACTAAGGATAAAAAATATTGCAAATTAGTAGTAATAAAACATATTTGTTTAAGACGTTATGTTCAAATTAACACTTTCTTTAAAATTAGTTTACCTAGCGGTCTTTTAACGAGAGGTTTATTAGTATGGGTTATGAAGAAAATTCCGTGAAATTTTCCATTATTTATATAAAATTTTCATGTGTATATTTACTAGACAAGTTATATATTTGATTTGTTAATTTATCTATTAACCACTGATCGTTAACCATTTACTTGCCAACAATTTAAGTGAGTAAAATATAAAAAAGTTAATGCTGTAAAAACTTTTAAAAAATTGGTTCGCCTTTGCCCAGAACTACTTATTTTTTTTTAAATAATTACCAAAAACTATACATATTCATAAAATATGTGAGTAGTTTTCTTATAAAATGTTTAAATATTCGGTAAAATTCCATTTGTTGTTGAATTCCATACGAGGTAATTTCTGGAGAAAAATTACTTCCTTTATTACTTGATTTTAATTTAATTTTATATATATTATATATAATTTTAATTACTATTATCAACATTGACAATTAATTTCTCAACAAATGTTAGGTTCCAAGCCCATCCCGGATGCATGCATCAAAAGAAGTGGGCTGGTTTCTATTAGTTCTATGTGTTGTCCTGTAAGAATTTTCTCACTATGTGGCAAGAACTGAGCAGGATTGGCGTGTGGATGTCGATGAATGTGTTAGTATCAGTCCTATGATTTTTAGGTTCTGTTCTAGTATTTTTGGAACTAGTCCAGTTGATGATATGAGGATCGGTATCATATGAACTTTATTAAGTTGCCACATCTGCTATATCTCGATGGCCAGCTCCGCATATTTCGCCTTTTTCTCTTGACATTTCCTTGATATATCCAACACGTTGTTATTGTTGGATACAGCGACATCTACCGAATAAGCTGTCTTTCTTTCCTTATTTAACAGTACCACATCAGACCTATTATTCGTCACCCGTCTGTCGGTGATAATTGCCCGGTCGTAGTACAGTTTGAAGGTATTATTTTCAAGCACTGAACTTGGTTGGTATTTAAAATAGGGCACAAATGTATTATAGAGCCCATATTTATTGGCAGGCTTCTAGTGTATGATGTTACACACCTGTTTATGTCGCTGGAGGTAGTCCTTGTTTGCTAGGTAAGTGCAACCAGATGTTATATGTTGTATAGTCTCTGATCTCTCGCTACATTTTCGACACTTATCGAATTCAACAGACTGGTCTTTGATGATGATGATGAAGTGCGAATTGGTCAAGTCAACAAGGGATCTTGCACCTTCTTTTCGTGGTAAGGTTATTCGGATAGTTGATGACCTTGGGTGGTGTGACTTATACTTGGTCATCATTAGGCGAGCAGTTCGTTGTAGTCCCTCTAGCTCCGTGTTAGTCCATTTCAAGATTCCGAAACTGTAGGTCAGCACGGGCATAGCAGAGGTGTTAATTGCTGTAATAAGATTTCCGGCGTTCAGTTGTGCCTTCAGAAGAGCTCGCACTCTTTGATCGTTCTTTCATCTTGTTCTTGCCTTGCTTATCCTGGAGCAGTCTAGCTTGTTGGACTCCTAGGTATTTGTAGGTCTCTTCTTGGTTGATCGCTTGAACTATTTCTCGATTGGATGGGGCTACATCAGCATGAATGACTTTGCCTTTTTCGATGTCTAGGCTTTACCTTTTTCCATTCCAAATTACATATGGATGTCCTTCGAGAAGGTGTATGTGACGCCAGAAAGCTTTTTTAGTTGGTTATGGTTCGGGATTCGTGCCTATTGGCTTTGATGTCGAAGTCATGTTCTGTATTATTGAGCAACGTAGATAAAGGGTTCATCGCTAGGCAGAACCAAAGTGGACAAACGAGTCTCCTTGGTTAATTCCCCTATTGATGTGTATCTCATCGGTGGTAAGAGATTGATCGCCATTATAGATCTTCAAGTTCGTTCTCCACTGGTGCTTGATAGTTGCCAGGAAATTGATAACCATAAGATGAATTTTGTATATTCCTAGTGCTTCTATGAGCCAGAAATGCGGTACACCGGCAAACGACTTTTTGTTTTTTCTGTGCCTGCTTAAGTACCGCAGAGTCGATGATAAGTTGTTCTTTGCATCCTTTATGGTCTCGAATGCATCCCTTCTGTTCCTCGGCTAATAGGTTATGACTGTCAATATGATGATAGATACGATTTGCAATGCATCCTGTTAGGATCTTGTACATGGTGGACAAACAGGTGATGGGCCTGTACTGAGACGGGTCTTCTGTCCTATTGCTTTTGGGTAGCAGAGTTGTAGTGCCTAGCATTAGAAATGCGGTGGTTGTCTCAGAATAATGCATTATTTTAGTAAACTGACGGGCCAAAGCTTCATGGAGGACCTCAAATTTCTTATACCAGAAATTGTGAATACGGTCAACTCCTGGCGTCTTCCAGTTGCTCGTTCCCTTAATAAAGTTGCTAACTTCCTCCTTGGTGGTAGAGTCAAATTCCATTTATGGCGTTTGAATCTGATCACGTAGAAATTGTGTCCATGTAGTATGTCGGTAATGCTCTTTTGGTTTTTTCAGATGTTCAACCAATACTCGGTCAAATGCTCTTTGCTCGGCAGCATCTTCTTAGTATTGGTTTGATCTTTGTTACTATTCATAATCCGATAGAACTGTTTTTGATTGGTGCTGAAAAGCTAGTTCTGCCGTTTTCTTTTTGAGCATTTGTTGTATCCCTGCAGACGTTTCGCTTTAGCTCCTAGTTTTTGCTTTAGTGGATCTTGATAATCATCTAGTTTTTGTTGATGGTTGAGATCGGTGGGTTTTGTACCTATCTTTTTAATGCGCGTCTTAGGTCTGCTCGAGAGGTGTTCATTCTTCCTAAGTTCTGTGAGGCTTCCTAGTTCCTGTCTCAAATCGTCAATTGATTTCTCAAGTCTTTTCTGCCATATGGGTTTTTGGTTGGTATGTAGCTTTGCCTGTTTTCTTCTGAGAATTCATTTGTTTTTATAGTATCTAAGGACCGCAACGGCATAGCAGTAGATGAGTATGCAGGGCTTCTCAAGGCTGTCATACTCCAAACTAAACTGTTGAAAATCTTGGGGATGCTGTGGGTCTCCCGACTAGTTCTAAGTTTCGGGAGCGTAGGTCTTTGAGTTGGCTCTGGACCGTTAAACTCAGCAACAGTTTTTTGGAGTTCGTTGTATAATGATATTTTTCCGTTATCCTTAGTGTTGTTGGCTCTGTCAATGATGTCTTGTCTTGTAGGTTCGTCTTCGCTTATGTTTTCTTCATTTCGTACTTCCTCCTCTTTTGTAGGCGGAGGTATGGGCTCAACTCGTTCGTTCTCAAGTTCAAGCTGCACCTCTCCTTTAAATTGTTCCAAGATTGATTCAGCCGTTAAAATTACTCGCTGTTGGTCAGCAATGCATTGCTCGGTGATGTTCTGAAGATCCGGGTAGTTCTGAAGGAAAATACTATGAAGCGCATTATGAAACAATTCATTTCTGGTGTCCATTTCATACGCTTCCTTGGCTTTCCAGCCTTCGTGGTCTGAGGATTGGTGAGATGCGTCTCCTCAAAAACAGCGAGATCTGGGCGTTTGGCGTCGGTGGTGGGTGCCACAAGGCGTGGTGGGGCCGTTGCAGTAGCCATACTCGACATCACCCTGCTTCTGTCGACTGAGACTGTAACTCATTTAACACACAGGGTCATTTACCTAAATCCCGAGCGCGACAAGAGGGTATGGTGGTACAATGTCGATTCACCCCTTTATTCCTTGAATTGTATATTGATATAAGAGTGTAAAGGACAGCGGAGAGCTGGCTAGGGTTGGTTGTTATTATTATTATTATTATTATTATTTATTAATTTTTCATAACTTTACTAATATAGACTATAAATAATAAATTAGGTCATTTTTAATTTTTTTCCTTAAAAAGATTTTATTCCAAGTCAATCGGAGCTCTGCCGCACAGAGATAAAACGATAGAGTGACAAACCACGGGATCCTAAAACGCAAACATGTGCAAAAATCTCGGAGGGTAATTTTTCCACTTTTACAATTTTTCCTTCTTACAAAGTAAAAAGAAATATAAAGAAACTTTGATAACTTTAAGCGGGGACAAAAAAAATAATTTACTTTACTTTAAACCCTTCTAGATCTACCGTTGGTATATTTAATTAAAATATGTCTTAGTTTAGTTTTCTAGCTACATTCTAAAAAATGCTAAACATTAATATTTTTTACCTTTAAAGCCCTATACTACCAAAAGATCTGAAGCGAACTGGAGTATTATTTTCCCGAATACCGTTGAATTTAGATATAGGAAATAACAACACAAAAAGCATTTGGAATAATCAGACAAATACAAAATTGCAATAATATACGGGGCATTCTATTTAGAAAATTGAGGTTACAACCAGTTTAGGGTATAATATGCTAAGATACATCTATTAGGCCACTGAATTTGTCGCATGAATATTTAAAAAACGAAAGTTCAGGGTCCAAATCTGGCTACAATTTCGTAACCTGCCACAAATATTAACTATTGTACTCATAATCATCACCATACGCAGATGTGTAAAAAATAGATAATTATCTTTTTAATCTATCTAGATATTATTTATCACCTTTTATTTTATACTTTAAATTTTGTTGTATTTCAGTAACACTAAACTTTTATCACCACTCGCGTTGCACTTTGCAGCTACGTGGGAGTCTTCGTTTTCAATAAGTATTCGAATGCGTTAGGATTTAAGATAATCTCCAGTCTAAGAGCTGTTTAAAGGCTTCCATTTATAACTTCTAAATTTAACCTATCATATGAATTAACTCTCATTAATGAAACTTTAACCCCGTCTACTTAACGATAGAGATTTATAGCAATTATCATGGGTTCTTTAATCTGTAAAATAAAGCGTAATAAAAAAAATTATTTTTAATCTTCTTTGAATTATGTTTTGCTAAATATCAATTTTGGCGCATGGCAGAATTTCGAATAAAGTTATTACATAAATTAGTGCCAACGTAGTTATTAACTTAAGCCATAGATAATAGTTTAAAATTTCATAAGGCAAGAAAAATAGTTAGAACTTGAAATGATTAAGAACAAAGTTTATAAAGATTAAGAACAAAAATATGGCGATGATATGAGAGTCAAATCAGGAAGACCTCTTTAATATATCATAATATGGTTTTTCTCATCAGTCTTGGCTTTCTTTTCTTACTATGAGTTTATGTGAGATGGTTAAAATTTATAAATTATTCATAAAAATCTCTTCTGAATAATTTAAAATCAACTCCATATACACTAAACCTAGTATAGGTTTACACTAAATATTTTTTTGAAATGCAAATGTATCAAAAGTTTATTTTATATGGTTTAAATTTATAAATCATTACTTACAACCAAGTCAAATTAGACTTTTGGTTTCTATTCATTCGAAAAAAGCTGGAAATTATTTTATTTCACTTTGGGCTCCAAGCTAACTGGGCTATGGCAACTACATTAGTCACTGATAATAGCGTCACCTGGGCCATCAATGAGTTTAGTCCTTATAAGGCTTCAGGGCCGGACAACACTTTTTTAGCTCCCTTAGCACATGGGCCTTGACATACTCTGGACTTTTATTAAGGAAGTAAATAAGGGAAGTCTTGCCTTTGGGTATGACGGTCCGATAGAATCAAATTCGTTCCGAGACCGGGAAGGGAAAACTATACGACCGGTAAATCTTTTACGCCGATAGGCCCGACATCATTTCTAATGAAGGCATTGAAAAGGATTGTGGACATGCATCTACTAAAGGGAGCACCAGCAGTCTCACCGTTTCATGCTAATTAGCATGCATATAGAGAAAGGTGATTAACCGAATCACTCTCACAATAAGGTGCAAAGCGCTGAGAAGGCTCTACAGTTTAAGAAAGCAGCATGGGCCGTGTTTTTCGATGTTGAAGGTGCATCTGACAGGGGCGAACTAGCATCATCTGCCACTGGCTTGCAGCCAGGAGTATCAAAACGAATCTCGTGTGATGGATAAGAAGTGCACTGCAAGAGCGCAGCGTCCAGGGAAATCAAGGAGAGTATCAGATGGACATCGGGATATGCATGACCGTCGTGTCAAGAAAATTTAGCTTTTTTCATTTTCTAGAACCACAGAATATCAATATATTATCTAATTTACGTACATACATGATCGTTAAACATTTTACTCTCTCTTGTATGAGCAGTCGGGCTAAAAAGCTTTCTGTACGGTTTATATTTTCCATGAATAAACAAACAAAAGCAAATTCGTTTAATGGTTTATTATCCTTTTTCAAAGGAACAAAAAAACTCGTATGGGCTTTATATGAGTGGCTTGAACCGAAAATGTATTTTGCTTCTGTTATTAAAAGTTATGTACTTTAAAAATTATTTTATCAAGGGAAAACCCACTCAAATGTAGGAGTCGTTCGTTCAAACGAGTAAAATATATTCCCTGGCTAGAAACCAGGCGGTAACTCAAACTACAGCTGGCTTTCGAAAAATTGTTTCCGGATGTAGGCATCTAAATGTGTTTAAGCTTTTTCTTGTCTATTAAAATAAATAAAAATCATATTATTTTCGTTTAGTTAGTTTTGCGTGCTTAACAAAAATAAAGTAGGACGCTGTATGTTAATTAATGACCATATGCAGAGGAGTTATATTAAGAGTGATTCTATGTTTTTTTATGACAGTCATCGTACCTACATTGTTTTGCGTTACGAGTTCGAATATCCCCCTACCAAGGCTTAATTTAAAATGTTTTTATTAATTATTAAGTTTGATACTTCTATATACATATTTACATTAGTTTATATTAGATATTTACTTATAATTAAGACAGATTGGCAATGGGTAGGTGTAATTGTAAAAAACTACTTCCAATTAAAATTATGTTTTTTCAGCACAGAGTATTGGTTTCCGGAATACTATTTAGGTACTGGAAATTGGAACAAGCCTATTGTGGTGTGTAAAGATTCAGTGAATCGCCGAATGGAGCAAAAATCGTATTCCAACATGTTTTTATCACTGGAAAATATAATGTATACAGTGTGTCCTAGATTCGCTTCTCTATATAGAGATCTCGGCTCCTATTATACCTACAGCAAAGGTTAAATGGAGAAAGTTTTAGAGGAAACTTATTGCATTCGATATCTGGCTTCAGATTTACGATCGATCAATAAGTTTGGGAAATATCGGCGAAAAACCGAAAATGGTGGATTTCGTTTTTCGCCAGTATATCCAGAACGGTAAATTTGACAGCTGTCAAAATGTGACATTGTTCGGACACATTCCTAAGACAAATAAGATGGCGTATACGACACGTCTTCATTGTTTTTTGTTAACCCGTAACCCGCCTCAACTTTCATTTTCCTTATGACCGCCATAATGGATTTTTCGATTTTTGGAAAGAGCCTAAAATTTGCTTAGGTATAATAGGAGCCGAGATCCCTATATAGAGAAGCGCATCTGGGACAAACTGTATGTTTGTTATGGTTTACATATTAAATGTTTTCTGAATCTGATGATGGTGAAATAGCCCGCCGAAATGCATTATACATTTTAAAAAATGGAAATTGTGTGGAAAAGGATATTGGTTATATCTTTCAATATATTCGGAAATTTCGTTGCAATATTTGGAGGGACCATTCTACGTATGGAAATATAAAAAAAATTCTATGAATATGGGTCCGGAAATGCTTAATGTTTAAAATAAAGTGTTAAAATTTGAAATATTTTTTAGTTATTTTTGGTACGCCTCGCACATTACTAGCAGATATTTAATAAAAATCTAGCACACGATAAACCGTAACTAATGTTTACAAAATGGCTATATATATTTTAGAAAACTATGAAGGGTGTAACCTTGTTAGGTTCACAAAACCTCTCTGACCGCTCGAAACAAAATTCTGTCGCGACACAAAAAAAATTAAAACTTAAACATCCTGTGTTCTGAAAGCATAGGAATTTTTGACCCCTGTAGATACGAACTTTTTAAAATATTTGCATCATTAGAATAGCTCCTCTAAGTATTGGTAAGGAATCTCGGGAAAATGTACTTTCTTCTTCTTACGGTTTATCAATTTTCACACTAAAATTGAAGTTACAAAGTTCAATGAGAAAAACACTAATGCTGAAACGACTTTTTATTTAATCCTTTACAGCTGTCTGTTGGTAATGTTACGATAAATCTTTAATTTGTATCACAAAATTGACCAAGATTGTGAAAAAAAAATAGACTTTGTCTTGATTTTTAATGGGTTTTTTACGGCTTTACGTCTTGGTTTTAAAAAAACAAATTATGCGCGTATTTACATATAGGCAGGATTTGGCATTCGCGGTTCTTAGGGCTGATAAATGGCGCCCGTAAAAATATTTGCAACGAGATTGAATGCTCGTCCATGCGACTTTTATGTCCATTGATTCCTAAAAAGCTGAAAATTATTTTATTTCACACTGAACATCCTAAATAAGAGTAATATGGGTTTGCGTCGTTTCTGAGGTGAGTTAAACTTTTGAAGTGCCAAAAAAAAACTCGAAGTTTTTGGCACTTTTTTCAGATCAGGTCGGAAAATGAGCGCTACGACTACTTTAGATTTGGTGTGTTGATCTATATGTAGGGTCCACAAAATATCTTTGCATATATATATATATATATATATATATATATATATATGTATATATATATATATATATATATATATATATATATATATATATATATATATATATATATATATATATATATATATATATATATATATATGTATATGATACATACATGTTTATGATAAATTTTCTTAAACTATTATTAGTTTTAAATGCAATGTTTAGACCTTTCTTATGTAATCTTTTGGAAATTTTGTTCGTTAAGTCTCCGGTGTAAATACTTGTTTTATATTGATGTTTAATATTTTCATAAATATGGTAGGCTAGCCTAATTGCTTTGTAATATGTTGTTTTAGAAATAATTTGTTTAATGATATGTAATTCCTTATTATAATTTTTTACTGACATGGGTATATTTAAAACTCGGTGAATGAATGTGTGTGGTAGAAGCATGAATGAAAAGATCTGTATTGGATGATTAGATCATAGTAATGGTTAGATCTAGAAAATTAACTGACTTACGTTGCTCGATTTCGATAGTAGATATAATGTTAGTATGTAGACCATATATAGTTAAGAAATTGAATAAGTTGTCTTTCTGAACATGTGAAACAAACTAAAATGTCATGTATATACCTATGTCAGTGTAAAAAGTTTTTGCCGAGAAGGTGTTCATGGATTTGTATTCTAAATTATTTATACATATTTCGGCAAGTATTGGACTTAAAGGATTGCTCTTATTAAACCTTATTTAAAAATGAAAAAGAATTATCAAATTTAAAGTAATTGAGTGCTCGTCCAGTATATCTTGTTTAATTAATACATTATTTATTAATATTATTTCGTTCCAACAAATCAGCTACTAGTTCGTTACTTCGTTAGGTGGTCTAGATTCATCTTGTCATAGATAGTACAACAAAAAGATATGCATTTTGCATTATGTGGCAAACTAACATTCTTAATTTTAATAACTAATTCATAAACATTTTTGATACTAAAACTGGCTTTGTTTTTGTGTAATATGGATTGATTTGTCACAGAGTTTTACTGATGGGGCGATTACAAAAGAGACAACTGGACAAATAGTATTTTTAGTATTTTACTTTGTATTATGGATTTCCATAAAAAACAACCACCTCAATCGAAGATCCTATCAGTTACTTAAAAACTATCAACGCGGACACCAAGGAAATAGCTTGAATATGGGGTTTTTATATATTTTATTTCCAACTTTTTGAAAAATCCTTTCACGGATCCTGCAGTTTAATTATCACACTTTTAATTACACACTTAGGTCCTTAATTAAACTTGATTTGTTTCACTTAAAATGTTATGAGATGAATGTTTTCAACTAGTCATGCTCACTTTCCAACGCCTGTGACCCGAATGAATGAATGAATGAAAAACTAAATGTACAATAACATAATAATTCCGAATGAAAAACGTAAGTTCAGTTCAATTTTAGTATCAAAAATTCTTATGACTTAGTTAATAAAATTAAGAATATTAGTTTGCCACATAATGCAAAATTCATATCTCTTTGGTGTAGAGAACCTTTTTCCATGTATACCACATAATGAAGTAACTGAATTAGTAGCTGATTTGTTGGAAAGAAATAATATTAATGTAATGATTAAACAAGATTTACTGGACAGGCTTTCAATTTGTTTGAATCAGAATTACTTTGAATTTGATAGTTCCTTCTTCATTTCTAAATAAAGTTTAATAAAAGGTAATCCTTTATTTATTTATGAATAATTTAGAATACCGAATCCACGAACACTCTCTCGCCAAAAACTTTTTATACTGGCATAGATATATAGATGACATTCTAGCTTGTTTCAGATTCAGATAAACAACTTACTCAATTCCGTAATTATATAAAGTCTACATAAAAACATTACATTTACTATCGAAATTGAGCAACATAAATCAATTCAGTTTTTAGATCTAACCAATACCATTACATAAAAGAAACATGACTTTTCAATTTACCATAAATCGTCTCATACAGATCTTATCATTCATGCTCCTTCCACTCGCCATTTTAAACATAAAATGTCAGCATTTTATTCATTTATTCACCTAGTTTTAAATATACCAATGCCAGTAGAAAATTATAATAAGGAATTAAATATCTTTAAACAAATACCATTAAATAATGAATATGACCCCTCTATGACATATAATTTTTTTTCTGAAACAAACTATAACAAAGAAATTAGGCTAGCCTGCCATAAAACATCAATATAAAACAATTACCTACACCGGAGACTTAACGAAAAAAATATCTAAAAGATATTCAAGAAAGGTCTAAAAATAGCATTTAAATCTAATAATAATTTAGGAAAATTTATTAAAAACAACAAAATCGAAACAGTTAAAAAACAATATGGGTTATATCTTCTAGAATGTTACGTCCAAAAATGTACATAGGCCAAATAGGTAGAAGTTTCGAGAAAAGAATTAAGGAACATAAACTTGAACATAACATATGAACATAAAGTTGCCTAAATGATAAAACTGACTCAAATTATGCATCTCATTTAGTAGAAACAGGTCATAATTTCAGCGATGTTTTTAAAATTTTGTATGTAGAAAACAAATCAATAAAACTTATTTATCTTGAAAGTATGGAAATTAATAAATAAAAGTACCTAAGTAAACTTTAAACGACCAGGTTGATTTAAATTGTTCCCCATTATTAAACTTGGAAACCAATAAATATTGTAATTAGAGTTAGGTAAATATGTTTGTATATATATATATATATATATATATATATATATATATATATATATATATATAAATATAAGTAAGTGTGGTGCATTGTACTTATTCCTCAGGAAGATAAATGGTAACGGGACCCCGGCTTGACCACTGAGCTCGCCGTCTTCACTTAAACCTGAAATAATTAATCGACCTAATTAACCTATCGAAACTTAGAGTTATTCCAACAAAGTCAATTCTGATGCCTCATTTCGACAAAGTTTCGTGTTCAGTCCCATTTAAGCAATACTAATATTACCACTGTGATCAAGCCATTATAGAATAGTGGTCCCCTTTGAAGTAGGAAGGAAAACTGCGAATGAAGAAAAAATAGGAAAAAAGACTGCGAATGAAGGGAAGCGGAACAGGAAGTACGGGAGAATGAGATTAAAGGAGCAGGCCAGGTGGCCCCTAAAAGAGATCCTGGCAGTTCATTTATAGAGAGTCTGGTGAAAAAGGGCACGACCAGACCATTTTCTTCACCGAATTTAGAAAGGAGGCGTCCTGTAATTCTAGTGTCGACGCGAAAGCATGACAAATATCCTTTGGAAACCTGAAGTAAAAATTGATATTTCTTCACGTTAAGGCGAACTCGGTATTAAGTTTAAATAAGTTCAGTTATTAGCAAATTTTCTCTTATGTTGAATTATTAATTTAAAAAATTAATAAGGAATTCAATCTATGTATAGGCTCACACGTTACGATATAACTACGCCAAACATTCCATCTATCACCACCAGAGTGGTGATAGCTGCTAGAGAACCAAAATTGAACGACCAAATCGCATAGAAATTCGATTCCCCATATGAATCTGAGTAATTTTGGTTTTAAACGTCATGAGTCTGCAGAAGAGCCACTTGGCGAAAAATGAGCGCTAAGACTACTTTCGTTTTTTTCGCATGTATCTATGCTTAGGGATGAGTACAATTATTTAGACGTAGAATTTAATGCTCTAAAACGTTCATATCTTCAATTATTCAATTATTTTTCATTTGGATTGGTTGTTTTCGGGTCACAGGCATTTGAAAATGAACGTAATGCACTTTTCAGCGGAAGAGAAAGGATTTGCGCATCTTTGACTGCTGGTTACGACGAAACCTCTGAACCAAATTATTTAATTAATGTTTACGGAGGTTATTCGGGGAAGAATGTAATTCTCTTTAATTTCGGAAAGAATTTGATTTTCTGCATCCCTTAGATTTTTAAAATCAAAACTGAAAAAACTGCCAAAATTTTCGCGGTTTTTTGGTACCCAAAAATTTAGCTCACCGTAGAAACCGTTGCGAACTAATATTACTCTAACTTAAAATGCCCAAAATGAAATAAAATCATTTGCAGCTTTTTAGTAATTCACTGCACTTTTTTGATCTAATTTGACTCAGCTACTATCTGTAGGCGACCAGCATTAAGATAATATCGGGATAACATTTCTTCTGTTTCAAAAAGTTTATCTTTTTGTTTATTGAAAAATTGTAGTGTTTTCGATATTATGTTACTAAATATAGATAAGGAATAAACAGCTGTTTTTCAAAAGATACAACGGTTTTTTGACTAAGCGACGACGCATTTTTCAATTTCATTCAAAATTCAACATCTGGCTCTTTCGCTAGACTAATGAGGTTTCTGTTGGCGACCCACACTCAGCTGTTATACTGCAGATATCATGTGATTAATGTGCAGCAGCAGAATCAAGAATGTGATAAGTTCACTCCGATATCTTTTTAAGATACGCACTATTTTTTTTTAATAACAATTTGGCCTCCGAAGTGTTCTTTAAAAGCGAAAATTAATTCGAGGACATCGAATATTAATTATAACTACTACCAGCCGTATCGATTAACTTGTGCGACACCCAATAACATAAGAACATAAATCATTAATATGCTCTCTCATATTTATATATTTTTATTTTAGTGTTACTGAATTTCATGTGTTAATAGAAAACAAATGAAAATATACAAGAAGTAAGAAACCATTTAGATTGTTAAAATATCGTGCTCCAAAAATACTAAAAGCACAGCTGTTAATACGAATTTACGAGCATAGAGGTGAAGTTATAAAATCCATTTCTCGGATAATGAAAACACAACAAAATATACTTGAATGTTCTATCAACATAAAATTTTATGAATAATTAATTATTTGCTTGGTTAAGTTCGTGGACGTCTGTTGTAAAATAAAAAATATATACCGATGCTTGAATATCGACTGATTATTGATTTTAATTAAAAGATAATATTTATTTAATTCAATAGTATAAGCTAGTTCTAAAAAAGTAAGTCGATTTTTTCATAAAAAATAAAAAAAATTCTACCAATTGATTACGTGTCAAACCCCTTCGCATATTTCTGCTACCCAAGACTGGCTTTTTCTTGTTTTCTGATGTTGTATGCGTTCAAGTGGATATGACTTAACTAAGCTGTATTATGTGTTACTATATTATTTTGCATCTATATGAAGGTTAGAGTCATAGAAATTTTAAATATTGCATTGGGACAATTTTCATAATATCATCGACGATTAAGGTCGTGTTACCAGTGCGACGTAAATGAATCTTATGCAACAAATGAGGTTTACAGTGAAATAGATTTTATAGGGAAAATATGTTTTACATAATTCAAATAAAGCAAAAACATATTTACGCCACAATTTCAGTCAAAAAGTTTTTTAAAATTCTAATTTAAATCTTTTCTTCCATATAGAAATAATCGGCGGTATGAATAAAAAGATATCAATCCTTTCATCTTCTGTATGTACAGCGAATATTCTTTAGCTTCTACCTTCAATAAGCAGAGAATTCTGTAAAGAGGACACATTTTTACAGTCCGGAACTCTGTGATATAAAATCCCATATAAGTCAACTTCTCTTGAATGGACTCTCCCGGCTCTCCTGGGCGGACGCGGATACACTGTTTTTAAAGAAAATACGCCAAAACTTTTTCTTGAACGGATATTATAAAATAAATTAATTAATCGGCAACATCGCGATAGCGCAGCATAGTCTCGTCAGGGACTTCCCCCGGTTGCAAGTAGTTCCTCGTCGACGTCGCCTGCAATCTTAAATGAAATATGTATTGTTGCTTGGGTATGTTAGTATTTTTGGTAGTTCAGAATTGATGGTTTACATACAGTATCATCGTAGTTTCCGGAAAACGTCGTATATTAACTCTGAAACAGAAAATCGACATGGAGGTATACAATAAGAAGAAACTTAGTGTAAGAGATGTATTAAAACGTTTTAATACATAAAAGACACAAGCACCTGAAATTATTATTATGTGTTCGTAAAAGCTGTTGGATGAAAAATTAGAATACAGTAATCAAAGAAATATAGCAAGTTATCAACAAGCCATTGATTTCGAAACCGAATTACAAGAATTTGCCAAAAATAAAGGAGACTAGAGATGTTATCTGATTACATTTTCAAGATAGCAAGCTTAAAACAAAGTAACCAAACTCCGTTATTAGATTTATTTAGTATTTCCTAATTAATGTTGTTCATGATTTTATTAACCACTTATATGATATCATGTACTTTATTATGTTCTTTAATTATATGTTTTTTACTAATAAATGCATACTTTATATAAATATAGCATTTGGCTAAATGTTTCTCTTAGGCGGGCACCTCTATTAGGCGGACATATTTTAACAATACCGAAGGTGTCCGTTTAAGAGAGATTTCATTATATATAGTATCCACGAACGTGTGCGAAATTTCTTAGATATAAAAATTGCCAAATTAACTTTAGTCAATGTTGTTTATTTTTCAGACATGCAGCTTATTCGAAATTCATCATCATTCAAAAACATATCATAAACAAAAGTTTCTTAAGGTGGATAAATAGCTTAAGTTCTCATCAAGCAGAGTTGAAAGGTTAGATACAAAATAATGGCAAAAAGAACAACTTTCCACTAGCGATATCTGTTACCGAAATGTGAAATATTCTACATAAAAATAATGGTTATATATAGACAGAAAATAATCCGCTGGTTTAATATTTAAGTTGCGATGCAAACCAATGACTTGTAAGTGTAAACGTTCAGTTTACACTCACAAGTTTAAGACAGTCGAGTTCTGAGAAATTTTGTTTTGTTTAGAATTGCGCCTTATTATTGGAAGATAAGAGATACAACATTTCGCCTTGGTTCATGAGTCAGAATCAAAAACTCATCACTTTTCAAGAACAACGATTCATTGCGTTGTTTAACAAAGAATATTATATATTGAGTGTATAGATTGAATATACCACCAATGATCGTATGTTGCTTGTTTCGCACAATATTGCAAAATATTTAAAATTTTCCAATTTAGAAGTGGATGATTTTGACAAAAATGAAGATTAAATAATTTATAAACTAAACATTAGCAGTGTGATAACGATATTCCTAGGCTAGGGATAATGAGTCGCTACCAAATAACAGAAACTAATTACAATACGGAACAGATAAATGAGAATTTAAAAAATTATATACGCTCATTTTAAATGATGCTACGTCGCAATACCAACTAATCTATAATCTATACAAGAATGTATCTCCATTTGAATTCATTAGTGGTATGATAAAGTTCTGCAGATATGTAAATGAGACTTTATTGTTTCATTATATTTCTGTTTCATTTAAATCCTAACTGAAATTTCAACAAGTTAATGCACTACACTTTAGAAAACATTAAGCATGCATGAATTTTTTGGGTGCTCTATAAAAAGAATTTTTTTTCAGATTTAGAGTTAAGTACTTGCTTTTACAGAGTGGTTATTGTAGCTCAACAAAACAGTACTTGTTAATTTTTTAAACTGGCATTCTTCTGGTGCCAGCATTGGCAATCCTTATTTCATCTACATTTCAAAGATTGGCATTTTCTTAATAAATTATTAATAAGTAATTAAAAATTTTAAACATCAATAAGAAAATCGGGTCACATTTCAGAAAGATGGCGCTCCTCCCTACCACGATTTACGTGTGCGGCAGTTCCTCGACGAAACATTTGAACTTTTCCCAGTCAATAAATCGACAGGAGAGGGCAGTGTTGTTAATCGGTGGACAAAAGTCCAATTTTTGGACTTTTTTTACATTTCGGACATTTTAATCAACTTAAGTTTAATAACTCTAATAGGTTAAGGAATATTCAATTTTCTATTACCACAAGATTGAGTTTTTTGAACGAGGTAAAAAAAAACAATTGTAAAAAGCCAAAAACTAAACACACTATTTCGCTTTATGATCCGAGATTAGCCAAGTCTATTCGAGTATCGATTTTCGAGTATATTCGACGTCAAATGACATTTGAAGGGTGGTGGATAATAATATTTTCCAAATAATCCGTAGACATTTCGAACAGACACGTCAACAACACTAGAAGAGAGCGAATACATTAGGCCTGCAGGATCGCCGCATTTATCCCCACTTGAATAATTTCTGTGCGGAAATATGTAAAAAATAAAGTTTAAGCTACTCACACTGATCAATGGAGGTGTTACAAATTTGAAATAAATGGTACCAAATAGCTTCAGAAATGCTTCCTATGGATCAAAGAAGATTCAAATATAATCTTTATTATTGTATGGAAGCTGGTAATGGTCATTTTATTTATTAAATTAAAAGTACGATTAATCCATACATATTAAACCAAATTTAACAAACTGGGTAGCACTTGAACAATGATCTTAATATGGTTTAAAGCAAGATACTACTCGCTACTAACCTACTTGTTTAAAATCAGAGGGGTCAGCTGATTTTTGGTATCTAATAATCCTACAATTTATGTATACCTACAGCTTGTGTTTAATTTTAGCTCACTTAGGCACAAGTTTGTCAATAGCTTTTGCTTATTTTATATATATATATATATATATATATATATATATATATATATATATATATATATAAAGGCTCATCAACAATCGTTAATATCCTATACTGTAGGTGCGTTAAATATAGAAATATTTCAATTAAATTATGTATAGGTACATCGGCTGCTGACTGTAGTAATATTTGACAAAGTTTTCTTTAATACCTCTTTGGTTTTTTCTAAAGATATGAAAACCAAAATCTGGAATAAAGAAGGTTTCTTGAGGCTTTTTATCATATATATTATTTCTAGAAATATTCTTTACTATCCCTTCATTAATTAATAAGATAAGTAAAAAGAGATTCTTTGAAACTCTTTTTATCATTATATATTATTTCTAGAAGTATTCTTTACTACCCGTTTAGTATGGAACGCCGTTTTACTTTTTAGTCATACGCGTCTTTGATACCAAATTTAATTGCAAAACATATAAATGATGCTGCCTGCATACAATTTTTATTCTTTTTAATTCTTCCGATACCGAATTTTTGTGGATACCGATTTTACCGAATGACATTTTTATGATAAGCAATTTCTTTGCAGACCATTTCAATTGATACCACAAAAAAGTAGTTGTTTATCCTTTTTTAACACGTATACAGCCTACTTAAAATTTCTATATACATGCGTCTTTCCTTAGTTATTGCATTTCAACAAATCGATGTTAATAAAAATTGGTATGAAATAAATGCTATATACAAAAATCACTTTAAATATTTAATAAATTGACTCTTATTAAAATGTAATCGCTTCAAACGGGATCGCATTAAATTAATATTAATACCGAAAACATTAGAATGCAATAACGACTTTGTGGAGATTAATTTATTTCAACCGTATGAAGGCAAATCTGATTTAAGAACTCATGTAATAAAAAAAATTAATTTATTTTTATCGCATATCAAAAAAAATTAAAGCATCTCTTACGATATCATTTCTTTTTAATGTCAGTTCCATTAACACCCTAAAAATGTAAATAGAATAATGCTCATTATTCTGATTTTGATTTTCGTTTATATGTAATTTATACTACATCAAACGGATATAACACGGGCCCTTTACCATTTAAATTAAAATACTTGAATATACATTTGAATAAATAAATAAAAGTTAATACGAGATTTAATTGTATAAGAGTTGTGGAATTTAAATGATTAGCGGGTATAAGGTAACTGATTTTATTTAATATGCATTGTTTTGATTTCGAATTTTTATTAATGTCGATTCTTCTGGATATCAATTTTCATTGAATGCAGCCACCTTGTTTCAATTTTAATTATCGGACGTGGAGCGATCTAGTGCAAACTAAGAACAAGAGCAGAAATCTATAATTTTTTAAATACCCGAGTTTCTGGCTAGGCATGCGTTCGAAAATTTAAAAGTGCATCTAAAATTAAGACTGTGTTGTGCATGACGTTATGACGAGTCGGATGCGAATAATGAAAAACATATTCGTAGGTAATCAATGACAGTTAAAACGTGTTTAATTATTGTTCGATTGGGAATACTTAGTTATTAAATCATTGCGGAATACGATATACACCCCTATATTTAAAATGTGACCACGTACAAAATACAGATCATAATGAAAAAAAGTTAAAACGAACGTATCTAGCTCCCAACATCCTATTCCAAAACAAGCTATTCTATATATTTATACCAGAATAAAGAAAACAAGGTTTTGAATTTCCCAGCTATAATTCACAGATTACCACACAATGTAATTTGTAATGGCAAATTGCAATTTCTCCTGGAAGCTGTGTGCCCGCGACATGCTCTACTACAGTTTTTTTTGGCTTCTTAAACGTGATTTAAAGTAGGCTGTCCAGATTTTTTTAAAATGAAAAGAGTATATTTCGACGAAATGTAAAAATAGGTACCAGCGTATAATAATTAAGTAAAGTCTTATCACTTTCGCAGAATTCAATGACTTTCAATAATAATTATAATACACATAATAATATGGACTAAAAATAACAAAAATAATTAGAAAATGGCACCAGATTTCGCAAAATAGAGATCATTTGTCCCAGATTTCTCATAATAGAGGATATTTGTCGTATTTATGGAAATAGTAAGAGTACCAGAGTACATGGACCCGAAAAAGAGAACATTCCTCTTAAAAAGAGTATATGTGGTCACCCTATTTAAAGCAAACTGTAGTAAGGTTGTATAGGTATATCACTATATCTTTATTTACAATATTTATTTGATAATTAGGACACTATTTTCATGTTTGTCTCCCTTTTTTAATATGTGAGTAATTATTATAATTTATAGGTATGTGCACTTCACTTTCAAAGCTGCGTGTCGATCAAGATACGGATTTACAAAAATGAACACATCAGTGGTGTATTTAGAATGCCGTCTTAGAGGAGGAGGCAAACATTTGATAACTAAAAAAAAGTTCTAGGTTCTTGTTGGAACAACATAAGCATGAAGACTAAAAAAAACAAAGTTCTGAATGTTTGTGAGGTAAAAGTCCCGAAATGCTTTATATAATGTAATTTTTGCTTGGGTTATTAGCTCGGGGGAAAGGGGGTGCAGGGTGCATTTGCTCCTGCACGTACTCAAACCGAAACTGTCGTAAGTTGGAATGCAGAACATGTTATATTGAAGAATACCCCAAAACAAAAACATTGCATTCATGCCCTATTATCTTGGTAATTTTGTTCACAAGGTCTCTTTACACACAGCTTTGTAGGTTACACAAGTTTAACCTACAAAGCTGATTTTTTTTCTATATTTAGTTTTTACATTCTGGTACTCACGCACATATTATGAAATCAAGGGCTTTTAAAAAACGCAGGTGTATCTAAAAAAAAAATTAGTTGATCTGACCGCGAAAAAGAAACGTCGGATTTCAAATCTATGTGCACCATCTTGTTGATAATGGAAAGTAGCTATAAAGATATAAAATTTATTTTGTGATATCTCTTCAAATGCAGCCTGAAAAAAATAAAATATGTATAGCTGATTTTTCGGTATTTTACGTACCTATATCCTCGGAGGTACTCATAATTGTCTAACTTTGTCAACTACTTATTATTCGATGTTAAATTGCGCAACTTTGCTCTATTTTAACCGACATTGTATCGAATTTGTAACACCCTGTATATGTTTGCGTGTTTTCATTCGTTGGGACCATTCCGGTATACTACCTCAATGGTTGAGATATTCCAAGTACAACCATATGTAATTCTCACATTGAATGCTATTTTTTAACTAATTTTTATTTCTCAATCTAGAGTGCTGTGATTTGGCAAAAACTATTAACTTACCTCCAAGAACCCTGAGAAAAATAAAATTATCTGTCTATTCACTAAACATCTTTTACGCCCATTTAAATATTAAACGATTTTTTCTAAAAAATCTTTTTTTTAATGTCGCTCTTCAGGTTAGCCTTTGCGAGTAATATATAATGATACCCCCCACAACAATATGCAGTATTTTAAAAAATCGGCAAATAAAGGCATAATATGCATTTAAGCCTAAGCAATTTCTAGTCACCCTGATATACGAAGGTTCTGGTTTGACACGTCATGGTTGAAGTTACAATATCATAGTAAATCAAAATAACAAACAAATATAGGGCGTCCCATTTAAAAAACAAAAGTTAATAGCAGAAATTCGGAACTAAAAGAAGATACGGCAACACTGTTACAGTAAGATATATCATAAAACAAAATAGATAAAAACTCAAAGTGGAGGTGCTACAGATAGAACGTTTAAACACGCATTTCAGATTTCAAAACATAAAAATAGCTTTCTGGATAAAAAATCAGATTCAGCTTTTGCTGGAAGAACATTCATTGCTTTATTTTACACCTACCAATAAAATAAAGGTTGTGTTGTTTGATTGAAATTGTTATATCATTGTATAAACGGGGGCTTAACAATAATGGTTGTATATATATATATATATATATATATATATATATATATATATATATATATATATATATATTTATTTGATAAATTAAAAAATAAATCCGAATTCAATGGCCGATTCAAATTATAAACCTTTCATTAACATCAGAATCAGACACTATCACTAACCGAGAAAATAAGTGTTACTTCACAGATTGTTTTGTAATCTGTGACAATATAGCTTGTACAAATTTATTTAAAACTAAAATCTCGAAGTGTTGAAAGTAGTTTGCCGAACCATCGACGTCGCACGTCATGCGAATATTATTTTTTGCCTTCGCCCTCCCACTTCATATACTAACGGCCCGCCACTGACTAAGGCCCCCGCCGCGCCGCCGCCGTCGCGTCGGCAGTGGCCCCAGCACAGAGCTTGCGCGTCTTGTTTTTGCGGGGATTTAATGATTGAAAAGGCCACAACGCGTAAGGCTCAAATATGTGGTGGGGGCCCCGAGAGACATCAGCGAGCGAATGTAAATTTTGAGTTGCTGCCGAAGGGCCCCCAAATACGTAAAACCCATTGACCGTTTTTTGTCATCGCAAAACTTTGCCTCGCCCAGATGAGCCCCAACCATCGTAAGTAGTTAATTCGGCCTTGTTGCTTCTAGAAAAGCAGCCTCTATAACGCAACATGCGAGTCGCCTTTTAATACCCATTGTTTATAAAATTATGATTAACACCATGATACACTTACAACGGTATGCCCACGCCGGTCTCTTCAGCATTCAGCAAGAATATAAAATTGAAGTTTACAAATATCAGATTATCTAAAGTGCTCATCGTGAGGATTCGTGATATTTATTTTGATTAAAATAATTAATTAATTTAAAATAAAAGTTAAGAATGCTGCAAGTAAAATAATTGCAGGGGAAACTTCCATTCATATTTTATAACATTTGTTACTTGAGTTGCTGCACTAGTGCCGTCTATTGACATTTTTAGTTTTTACTTGCAATTAAAAAATACAAACCAGTTTCAAAAGTGCCCTATACAAGTAGCTAAAACCATATTGTTCTATTATTATAGTAAATATATCCTAAATTACCATTTTTTAAATTTATCTTAACAGCTTGACGGTAAGCGCCAATCCACATTTTTGAAAATGTATTATTTTGGAAATTTGAAATATCTTATATCTATCACTTTTGTTTATCGATTATAATTTCAATCTCGATTTCTATTGCCTGCAACTGCACAGGTAGGACGTAATAAACTGTATTGAAAATAAAATCTTTAGATTCAAAATAATTAGTTTAATAATTTTAAAAACATTTTATTGAAGCGTAAATTCTACAAACGTTTTCAAATGACAATGCATTACGGCCTATTTGACTCCCAAACGCTGTACATAGATGTGACGTACTTGCGCGAGAAAGACGAGTTTAAATTCGGTCCGTATCATCGTCGTTTATTGCACAAATGATACTAAAAAATCAGCAAGCAAGATTATTAGAATGCAATCCAATGTTAGCGCAATACGCAAACCAAAGAAGTCGGCTCATACTTCAGAACACAGAATACCAGACCAGAGAAGCTCCAGAATTTTACAAACCTTTTTGAGCGCGAAGACTTCTCTTTCGTATGACGACACATTCGCAAATTAATTTGAGTTATCGAACACACTCACGCAAACACATTATATTTCTTTTGGGAGGCTATAGATGGCGAAACTTCCGATAATAAAAATGCATTCGAGGTGCTTGTATTCAATCGAAATTGATATCAATGGAAATTGGTTTCAATGAAAATAGATAATCATAGAAATTGCTGTAAATGAAAATACCATTCATAAAAATTGATAATCGGCTATATTGTTTCCCACAAAATACTACAAAGGTACTCGTTAAATATTGGATAAATATTGATATCAACAAATTTGTAAGTAATAAAATTATATTATAATAAAAAAAATGCATTTTAATTATAATAATATAATGAAAATTGAATTAATTTTGTAAAGACCCATCCAAATATCCTGACATACATTTTAATAGCTAAATCAAATTAATTGATTGTTAAAAATCTATATGAAGGCTTTAGCTCTAGATGTTCCAAGGATTCAGTTAAAATTACATTTTTATTATAATATTATAAAATAAATTGCCGTAATGAAGTCCCATTCAATTTAAATTAATACCAGGCATATAGCAGACTAAAAAGTAAAACGGCGTTCCATAGTTTAGTAATTGCTAGGGAGATGAAAGAGAAACCTCAACGAAATCACTCCCTTATCAGGCACTAGCAGCAGTAATACTTTCGTATTCCCTGAGTTATTTATAAAGCGTTAAACGTGTAACCCGATCCAAAAATCTCAAATAATTTTTTTTTAATGGCTTTTTAAAATTTTATATATTATTCCTGGTTTTCACATCCTTATTCGGCACTGACAGTAGTATTATTATATATACGTACACTTTGATATCTTCTAAGTTGATAAATGAACGTTCAACCCCATCCAAAATTTAGAATAAAAATTTAAATGGCCTCTTTACTTTATTTATTATTCTTAGGATTCACACTCTTATTTCTGACTGATAGCCAAAATATTATTCAGAAGTTCTCTTTGGTACCTTCTTATTTGTCCCTTAAAAGGAGAGTGTGTAATTATTTCTATAATTTGTATTAAAAATGTAGAAAACACTTTTCAAGCAAAAACTTTTCTTAACATTTTGGGTGCAATGTTTTACTGCGCATATCTTGCGAACAGAATTCGTCTCTGAAAACCGTCGGTAATTTCGCTGACATTTAGCAATTTATAAAACTGCTCTAGTACAAGGATGCAAAATATATCGGACGAATTCGCTAGCGCATAAAATCTACCTAACGAGTCTTGAGCCACGGAAACTATGCGGGCAAAAATATTCACGCATTGTAAATATTAAATGTTCCGACGAGTTGAAAAAACCGTCGAATATATCGAGTGCTTCTCAACAGCAGACAACTTGATGTCTTTTGATGCGTTTTAACCCAGTTCTCCCAGACTTTACAGCTGTAGATCCGTTCGTCGGGTTATAAATTTCTTACCAAAATTTTATTGGAGCTTCTACAATTGACTAACTATAACTGCATATTTTGCTTTAATACATCAATAACATATATATATATATATATATATATATATATATATATATATATATATATATATATATATATATATATATATATATATATATATATATATATATAAATATATAAATATATATCTATATATATATAAATATATATATATATATATATATATATATATATATATATATATATATATATATATATATATATATATATATATATATATATATATATATATATATATATATATATATATATATATATATATATATATATATATATATATATATATATATATATATATATATATATATATATATATATATATATATATATATATATATATATATATATATATAAAACTAAGCAGAAAGGTAATGTTGACCGACTCGTTAGCCAACAAAAAATTAATTTTATTGTCCTGGTCCTTGGTCCTGATTAGGGCTGGTTTTAAATTGCTTTTTGCCAACTTTTTGCTAACGGTAATCTGTGTTGTCTTCTTCAGGGTGCTATGCAATTAAATATAGATAACTGCTTGCGAAAAACTAACATATTATGATTATTTCAACATACACCACCAGTTTTCATTTAACGGGCAAATATATACCTAAACAAATAGGTGGTACTCCAATGTGGTCCTCCCTATCACCAGTAGTCGCAAATTTATTTATAATATACTTCAAGAAAGGAGCTCTTGAGAAAGCAAGTTTAAAGCCCAAATTATGGATTCGTTATGTGGATGTTATATTTATTATATGGCAATATGGTCATACAGAGCTCGAAAAATGTCTGACTCACGTAAATTCAATCCACCCCAGAATACAATTTACTCTAGAGTTAGATGAAAACAACAAACTTCAATTTTTACATGTTCTGGTCACAACATTGCATAACGGATATTTCGAATACACCGTGTATATTAAACCAACACATACAGGCAGATATTTAAATGCAAGATGACATCATCACCAGCACAAATTCAAGCTCTGGCCAATACCCAAATATCCAAATCTGCGCGATACTGAAACACAGACGAGACAAAACGAATTTAATGTAATATCTAGTGCTGAAAAAAAAATAGCTTCAGAAATCGCACTATAGAGAATGTACAGGCAGGCAGCAAGTAGGCTGCCCATATGTAAAAGGCACAACAAACAGAATTGGAAGAATTCTTAGGAACCACAATATACAAATAATACACAAGTAACAAACAACTATAGGTTATCTACTTGGAAACTGAAAAAATAAAATCAAATTGGAAAACCACGAAGTATACAGCATTCTGTGTCAAGACTGTGAAAAGATGTACTTGGGGCAAATTAATCTGCGAATATCAAAATATGGAAGAACATAAACTCAGAAACCAACAAACAACCTCCGTTTTATTCCTATATCATCAGGAAACCGGCCACAAAATAAATTTCGATGGGTGTAGGGAGATTGCCAGTATAGAAACTTATAAGACCAGAATAATCCGAGAACCCATAGAAATTGAAAAACAAGGTGATTTGAACAAAAGAGAAGAATCATTACAACTACCAACAGTAGGAAAGACAATAATCGACAAATGTAAAATTACAAAAAAGCAAGTGCAATTAGCGCAACAACAAAAAGCATCTATAAAACGCAAATAACGAGCAACGGCCGCTAAGATATAACCTCCGGCTCTGGGTGGAGGTATAAAAGGAAGCGTCGCAGTAACCAACACTTCAGTCTCTATTTGGCCGCGAGAAGGAAAGCTTCGAAAATGCCGAATGTGATTTTGGCGAAACGTCAGCAAAACTGTTCTTTTCAGAACGGCAGTAGTGAACGGATGTACACCCGGAATAAAAACACATTATATTTATATATATATATATATATATATATATATATATATATATATATATATATATATATATATATATATATATATATATATATATATATATATATATATATATATATATATATATATATATATATATATATATATATATGGATATATATATATATATATATATATATATATATATATATATATATATAAATAAAATATATAAATAAAAGAGAAACAGAAATTTCAATTTCTGTGCGGTTCTTGGTCGTAAAAAGTTATACAAAACGAAACCAGTAACGGTAAGGATTACTCCTTCACCATTTTGTCGAGAATCGACCAAAACATGACGCTATGTTTGTTTCCAGGGCCAAGGTGCCAATCTGCTACCGTGATATCTGCCCCGGCAAGGCTCATCAGGCAGTTTCCTTGGGGGGTATCGGTATTAAAACCGAAATACCCAAACCCTGAAACAAACAAGGTGTCATGTCATTCGATTTTGAAAGTCGACGAGGGAAATAGGCAACCAGTGGCGCCATCTGTAGGTACTATGGTGCAACTAAATCGCTTTAGATGCGACCTACTTTGGGGCACAAGACGACATATATATATATATATATATATATATATATATATATATATATATATATATATATATATATATGTATATATATATTATTCAGGGTTACTCACGCAACCGGTTCATTAAAAGTTTTTGATGATACCATTTAGATAAAAATTTCAAATTTTGGGATTAAAATAAGGTCAAGGGGTACTTCTTTTTTGAAATATTTTCAACTTCCTGTCGCTTGCGGTTTAACCGGAAGTTGGTATCAACTTGCTTATTTTAAATGGAACACCCTGTATTTTATGATATTTTTGGATTCTACGGAGAATTTTAATGCTATTTTATGTAGCATGTCCTATACCTAGGTTCAAGCGTTCTTAAGATACTTGACCTTGAACCAAAAATGAGCCTTCGGGGTACCAAATTTTAAAATCTCATATTTTTGTAAGTTTTGAAGATATAATCTTCATATTTTGCAGACGATCGGTAAATAATCTTAGGTTTCTATTTTTTTTAAACATTCACATTTTCAAAGCCGCTAAAGTCCGTTTTTTTAAATGGGACACCCTATAACTTTATGCACTATCAAATGTAGAATTTAATTTTCTATCGAACTGTATTAAGGTTCCCTATACCCATTCGTAACTATTTTCGAAATAATCAGGTTTTTGTTAAACTATCATATGTATTTGCTAAATGCTTACACCTTCCCGTAGTAAGCCATGGAAAAACAATTGTTGTGCTTTTCTATTCAACATGACAGCTGATTTGAAACTTTTAAATTAAAATAAAATAACACTCAAAAGCTGATATTCTCAATTTATTTTATATTCGCGGAGAACATTACAAAATATTGGAGAGAACGTGCCATGTTTTTAATGAAAAACATCCTCATTTATCGACAATAAACAAGAGAAAATTGAAGAGGATTGAAACGAAATTTTTTCGTTTCGGAAAAGCTAAAGTTATAAAAAATGTAATAAATTGTTTACATTATTTTTAACCATATCTACTAAGTTCGAGACTGTTCTAAACTTGTTTTAATGAACTTAAAAATTATAGCAATCTAACAATCAACAATAAATAAATAAAATAATAAAATTGAATTATAACAAATGTTCTATAAGCTGTCCGTTCATTTGAAGACACATTTCAATTCTTCTTTGTACAGTTGCTGTGGCCCGTTGAATTTGTCCGTTTTCTAATTCGGCAAAAGCTGTTCATATCCTGTCCAGTAAATCTTGTTGGTTATTTACTGGGGAAGCATAGACTTTACCTTTGATAAATTGATAAAGTCTAGGGGTGTTAAATCAGGCGATCGCGGGGGCCATCTCCAAGGGCCATTGGGACCAATCCAGCGATCTTCAAAAATTCGAGATAATTGGAGATAAACTGCAGCGGAATTATGTGCTGGTGCCCCATCTAATTGATACCAATAATTTTGCAGCTCACCAATAGGAATTTCTTCTATAAATTCAGAAACTGTCCCTTGTAGAATTTCCAAATACTTATCACTGTTTAAATTGTCTTCATAAATACAGTACCGCACCTGATCATTTAATAATATACCGAAAACATTGAAGCTAAACCTCTCTTGAGAACGAGTTTCGCGTAAAGCGTGCGGATTTTCTGCTGCCCAGAAATGTTCGTTTCTTCTATTTGTTATTCCCTCTCTAGAAAATTTCGCTTCATCGGTCCAAAATATATTTGAAAGGAATTGAGGGTCCTCTTGAATTTTCAAAAACATGAATTCGCAAAATTCTTTTCGTCGGACTTCATCACCAGGTCTCAAGGCTTGCGCGTTTTGGAAGGAATAAGGGTGCATATGATGTTCGCTCAAGATTCTTTGGACAGATGAAGAAGAAATTCCCAAATCGTTTTCTGCAGACGGTATTGAACTTTGCGGGTTTGCGTGGAAATAAGCTAGTGTGTTTATTACGTTATCCTCGGCATTTGTCACTGGTTTCGGAACATTTTTTGTAACTTTAACCTTGCGAAAACGCAAAAAGTTCGTTTCAATCCTCTTGAATTTTGACTTGTTCGTTGGCGGCAAATCAGGGTGGCGTTCATTAAACACACGACACGTTCTCTGCAAAATTTTATAACATTCTCCATGAATATAAAATAGATTGAGAATATCAGCGTTTGAGTATTCTTCCATTTCGATTGAGAAGATTTAGTTGATCACTGAGAGCTTTCGGTAAATAACGCATACTAATCACTCTCATATTGGATATTGGATCTCAATTGTTTTTCCATGGCTCACCATTGGAACATGTAAACATTTAAGCAAATACATACGATATTTTTATAAAACCCAATTATTTCGAAAATGGTTACGAATAGGTATAGGGAACCTTAATACAGTTCGATAGAAAATGAAATTCTACATTTGATAGTGCATAAAGTTATAGGGTGTCCCATTTAAAAAAACGGACTTTAGCGCTTTGAAAATGTGAATGTTTGCCGCTGAATTTAGGACACCCTGTATCAAAAAAAAAACAAAATAGACAAATTCAATTAAAAAAAATAGAAACCTAAGATTATTTACCAATCGTCTGCAAAATATGAAGATTATATCTTCAAAACTTACCAAAAAAATATGAGATTTTAAAATTTGGTACCCCGAAGGCTCGTTTTTGGTTCAAGGTCAAGTATCTTAAGAACGCTCGAACCTAGGTATAGGACATGCTACATAAAATAGCATTAAAATTGTCCGTAGAATCCAAAAATATCATAAAATAGAGGGTGTTCCGTTTAAAATAAGCAATTTGATACCAACTTCCGGTTAAACCAGAAGTGAGAGGAAGTCGGAAATATTTCAAATAAGAAGTACCCCTTGACCTTACCTTAATCCCCAAAATTTTAAATTTTTGTCTAAATGGCATCATCAAAAACTTTTAACGAACGGGTTGCGTGAATAATATATATATATATATATATATATATATATATATATATATATATATATATATATATATATATATGTTAGGGAGAGGGTAACATGTAACGAATTGTTACCGAACGTGCAGCCAGTTGACATTACACGTTTTGTTGTATGGAAATTGTCATGAGTCGTGTATTATTTCCTTTATTCTTCTACTATTACAGCCATTTTTCAGGCTTTAAATTTCTTCATAGAGGCTTTGAATCAGGGTGAAGAGGTGTCAGCTATTTGCTTTGATTTTAGTAGAGCTTTCGATCTTATTGACCAAGAGCTGTTGTTGTATTCGTTAAAATAACGCGGGTTAACCAATAAATTACTTAGGTCATATTTAACGGATAGATCTTTTAAAATATCCATTATCACGCCACCTGTTAGGCTGCATTTCCTATCTGCGTCATTTAGAATAAACCAAATTGTTCCACAGGGTTCAATCATTGGACCTATTTTATTTCTCATATTCACAAATTACAGGCACTTAAAGATAAACTTAAGTTCCCTGATTTGATTCGCGGACCACACATCATGCATTGTGGAAAATGTTAAATTTGATGTAATATATCCTATACCTAACTTCAGTTGTTTTCGAAATATGGGCGTTTGAAAATGAAAAATTGTCCCTGGAATTACTTTCCTATCCCCAGAGGTTTCAGACATTGCTCAGGCTGAGTGTGATTGGTGTCAACACAATAACATCATTGTGAATATCTTCAAAATATCACTCATTTTATTCAGGCATAGCATCGTCCCTGAATCTCTCTATGTGAGAATACAACATCAGAGTTCGATAGGTGAACTCAGCGAAATTTCTGGATGTTTTGTTGTTGTTGTATTAGCAAACCATGTAAATGTGAACAGTACATGTATTTTTTACTTCGCGTGTGTTCAGTCAGTTATTTCTTATAGTGTGATGTTCTGGTATACATCGTCTGTGAACCATTTATCCTTTATAATACAAAAAAGAATCATAAGGGCAATTATGGAAATGCAATATTGCCAAAGTTGCAGACGACTTTTTAAAAAGCTCGAAATCTTAACACTATGTATATTTATACAATTGTGCTGTATTTACTAAAAATAATTACTGGGAACCCTTTGATACCTTAAAATATATTTTAAAGTCACCTGCCATAACGGCTTCTATTCTAATAACCTAAATATTAGGGGAAGGAATGTTTTTAGTATACCAGCACATCGCACAGCATTGTTTGATAAGGGACCTTTGATGTCTTGTATTAGGGTCTATGATGCATCACAAGTACAAGTTAGGGAAATTCAATGTAATGTTAGGTTCAAAACAGCTCTAAAAAAAAATTGTAATAGAAAAAGAGTTGTATTGGCTCCACGACTTTTATGTAGGTTAGTTAATATTTCTGACTAGTTTGTTTTTATTGTAAGCCAAATGAATAAATAAATAAAGAACTAAGATCTCTAAACTGATTATTTTATAAATTTTTGCTATCATAGATTTGGAATAAAACGAATAATTTCTAAAATGGCAATAAGCCAGTTACTACTTCGGTTTCTACCAACTGTGGTAAATGGCATTTAAAGGTAAATTGCAAATATTTCATTGTGATAGTATGTCCAACATCTCCAAACAATTTGCATGCTAATGAAATATAAAAAGGAAAACAATAATCTAAACATACACAATAGTTCTCGTTATTGAACAAGTTTTTGTTGAAAATTTTGCAGTTCAGACGTTTTAATTTCAGTCTCTCTTATTCCCGATTTGAACGGTAGCCGATAAACTTAATTTGCAAGTGAGTCTGGCTCATAGAAATGTAACCCATAGATTTATACTCCAACTCCAGTTCTATATGGATACAGAAATTATTGATTTGAGACATTACTTAAACTAATTGAAAGGGGTTGATTATCGTACTTATTCAACAGGAATGATAGATGCATCTAGCTTGGCTTTAGTTTTAGTATGTGCCTTAATAGCTAATTCTTTCATATGAAACGACATTTAAACATTCAGCAGCTATAACTGCATTGATAATTTATTAGTGGTACCGATATTATTACAACCCTCTTTATTTATTTATTGTTGAAATTAATTTTGATTTTTTTACTAAAATTAAATATTTCTTTTTGTTTGAAAATATGCTATTTCCATTTCTCAAAAAGCAAATTGCTCTTTTACGCTCTAACCCAATAACTTTAAAAAGGTAAAAAATTAACATCGATCTCTCTTCTTTACTAAATTAGCTACTTCAAAAGTAATATGCAAATATTTCTAAGGAAAAGAATCTATTGAAAAGAAGCTTTTTGATTATTTCGAACATTTGTATTTAATCATTTTACTGCTGCTATTGAAAAATGACAATACCTACATCTATTTGAAATTAAATTTCCTGCGTCAATGCAAGAAGTAATAAATAATTTTTCTGAATTCTACTTGCAAAATACTCTCCACAATTGAGTGTAAATGTTCTGTGCTCTAAGAACGAAAATTTTGTCACGAAAAAATCCCATTTGTAGTAAATTTATCTTTATCCGAAAAGAGAATTTTAAATAGGAATTTTCTGTCACCCTCAAAAAATGGCAATCAAAACAAGTAAATAAGAAATTTGAATAAATGTTGGCTTAGATGTTTTTTATTCGTTTTCTAATAAACAGAAAATTTAAATCGCCGGAGCTTGGAACTAAGACGGCTTTGAAAATGGAAAATAGACAATTTTTCTCGAAAATGTAATTTTTTTAAATGGAATGAAATTCTAAGAATACTTGATATAACAGCAACTCTCAGTTGTTTCCGAAATATTGGCGTTTGAAAATGAAAATTTTCACGAAAGTTACCAAATTTTAGCTCATTCGGGTGCCAGCAAGTGCTTGAAAAATGGATTACAAATTTTAAACCGGAAAGACATGCATACAAAGAAAGAAAGTTAAAATAAAGCTTGTAAAAAGATGCTTGAATATAGTAACTTATTTAAAGAAATGGCATTGTCTTAAAAACTAATAAGTTAAGGTGTTTGCGTTGTATGAATGTGTGTATGTGTGTATAAGTTCTGGCACTGTTTTATTTTAAATGTGTTCAGAATATTTGTTGCGTTTAGATTGACAAACAAAAATCTTGTTTGTTCTATGGCACGGGCTAAACCAACTGGCCAGCTTATCCCTAAGTTAAGGTTTATCAAACAAGCTTTAGCATTACAAGTACAATAGGAAAAATAATTAATATACCCGGTGTTCCATTAAAAAAAATATTAAAATTTTTGCTGCTCGACTTTTGTAACGCAACATGAAAAAAACAAATTTATCCGAAAGTTCTATTTTCTTTTGTGGGTCTGAATTTGGAATTAGTGGAAGTCTTTCTGATGGTCGGACTGACCCGGGGGACTAGGAGTTCAGAGACTGAATCTGACTGAGGCCAAAATCTTAAATATTCTATATATCTCAATAAAAATAGTGTAGATCGTTTAAGATCTCATTTGGGACCGGATGTTGATACAGATGGAATTACAAATATACTGGCAACAACTAGCATATTGACGTAAATTTACTAAAACAGATGATAGATAGAAGTAAACTAGCACGTTTAAGTTTAATAACAGTTTCATGTTTTTATTTTTAAAGATGTTTAAAATACTTTTTATTTTCATGCATCTTTTTTAAGTAAATATAAATATAAAAAATAGAGTATTTTTTAATAGCGCTTTATTTTGATTTTATAGAGACGTATATTTTCTCTCCGTGCAATCCTAATTTTTTTTACTATTTGTAAATGTGAAAACTTACAAAGCTCACATATTTAATCGAAATATTTTTATTATCGGGGGCTCATCTACTATCCTATTTACAAAATATCTCAAATAAATTCAATTCTCCTTTATAAAATACTCTAACCAGAAATTTACTGTATCACCAGCAGTCGCGAATTTATTTATGATATACTTCGAGAGAAAAGCTCTTGAGAAAGCAAGTTTAAAGCCCAAATTATGAATTCGCATTGTGGATGACATATTTATTATATGGCAACATGGTCATACAGAGATCGAAAATTTTCTGACTCACGTAAACTTCCATTTTTAGATGTTCTGGTTACAAAATTGCATAACGGACATACGGAATACACCATGTATAGAAAACCAACATAAACAGACAGATATTTAAATGCAAAATTATATCATCACCCAGCACAAATTCAAGCTGTGGCCAATACCCTAATATCCAGGTCCGTGCGATTAACTGAAGCACAGATGACACAAAACGAATTTAATATAATATCTAGTGCTTTAAAGAAAAATGAACACCTCGGTGGCTCAGTGGTAAGAGAGCTGGCTTCGACCCGGAAGGCGCGGGTTCGAGACTTGGCGTAGCCGGCTTTTTTAACAAAGAGTGCTCGATAGGCCTGGTCCGGTACCTTCCCGAGGTGCCTTTGGATAATAAAATAACAACTCTGTTCGTAGACTTGGGGTCGACTGCGAACAGTAACAAGGCCTCTTACTCAACACATACACTACACGACACAATTGCGTAAAAGGCAACGGGAAACCACTACGTAGAACACATTTCCTAGTATAATGGTCTAATGTAGTGCATTCAAGAAACCATATACATCTTGAAATAAGGTAGGTTTCAAGGCACTGACCATCGCCAACGCCCGAATATGGGTACGGTACTTGAAGAAGGAGAAGAAAGAAAAATGGCGACTCAAATCGCACCATAGAGAAAGCTATTAATGCACAGGGTTCCCGAACAACGAACAACAAAAATTAGGAACCGGAAAAGCAACAAATAGACTTACCATATGTGAAAGGCACAACAGACAGAATCGGAAGCTCTTAGGAAACTCAACATACAAATAATACACAAGCCACAAACAATTATAGGTCGACAAACGTAGAAGAGCCAAAAACTCAGCATCAAAAACAAACAAACAACCTTAGCTCTATTACTACATCATCAGGAAACCGCCCATAAAATAAATTTCGATAGGTGTAGGGAGATTGCCAATATAGAACATTACTAGATCAGAATAATCCGAGAAGCCATAGGAACTGAAAAATAAGGTGATTTGAATAAAAGGGACGAATCATTAAAACTACCAACAGTGTGGAAGACAATAATCGACAAATCTGAAACCACAAATAATCAAGCGAAATTAGCGCAACAACGACATCACCATCCGGAAAACATAAATAACGACCAACGGCCCCGGGTGGGGGTATAAAAGGAAGCGTCGCAGTTACCAACACTTCAGTCTCTATTCGGGCGCGGGAAAGAAAGCTTGGAAAATGACAAATGTGATTTTGACAAAACGTCAGCAAAACTGTTATTTTCAGAACGACAGTAGTGAACGATGTATATATTGCAATACATACATTGGAGAAACAGATTTTTATTGTTTTTATTTTACTGTCAATTTGATTATTGACATTAAGAACTGAATCGACTCACTAAATATTTTATGTACAAAATTTTCCGAATTTATAAGTCATAGAATAGGATTAATAACAACAGTTAAAAGCAGGTGTATTTGCAACGCGAGGTTCCGTGTAGTCGGCTGCTCTATGGGAACAGAAGATGAAAGGGTGACTAGAGTACGAAAACTTAATTTTGAGCGCTGTAATCGACCGAAATGATCTGAATAAGAGAAATGGAAAAAAAAGGTCAAGTGAAGTGAAACGTTCTTATTAGCAGGGATCAAATACTGTGCGTTTTTATTTTCGGAACTTTTTAATTTCAAGAAAATTAAAATTGTCTTCCTTTATACAACACCTTAGCGAGAAAAGTACTATCCTTAACTCACATCCTCTTTAGTTCATTTTAATTATAGGCCAGGAAAATAGTACGAATAATAGATATTTTTTCATAAACGCCTATAAGGAAACCCACTTCGCGAACTGTTTAAATGCATCTAACTAATGTTACTTTTGGCAGTAAATGACAATTCCTGTCAAAAATAGCTATTTAAAATAAATCACGGTTTCAAATTTCTTTGAAAATTTTTGAACTTGCAGTACAGAATATTTTGAGTAAAATGGTTTCATCTCGTCAAGCCATTAGTGGTTTTGTAAAAGCAAATTCTAATAATTTACCCAAAGTAGATGTTTATGGTGCATGAGTTCTTAAAGCTAGATGAGCGCTTAAATATTGTTGAAGTCCAAGGAGTGAAAGCTTAACAGCGTAGAAATCGCAATAAAAATTACATAAAATGCTTACAACAACAAAACTAATAAGGTAATTTACACTGGTGACAAATATTTTTCATAAGATATAGTTTTCTTACAATTTAACAAATTGAAATTTTTTTCCTGTTTTAAAGTTTTTTATACACTTTATTTTTGGTTCTGGAAGGAAAAGTTACGCATAATAATTTTATATGTAATTTTTTTTTTTTTTCATTTATTGCTACATAAAAATACAAACGTTCTGTAGCTCACGTTAAAATGATTCTTACAACAGAGAAACCAAGTTTTGCTACCTGAAAAGTTTCTTTTAATTTGGTTTGCCGATGTATTTTTACAATATTCACCAAAATCTGTATATTTGAACCAATAAATTAGATTTTTCTGTAAATTCGTGTGAAAGTTGTAATGCACCAATTTACACACTATTTTTGTATTGTTTTTTGTGTGTATTTTTTCTATAAAACCAATATGTTTTTCATCATTACCATTTCTATTTCACTGGAAACTCACCGCGTCATCTAACGAAACTCTAGTAACTCTTAATTCTCCTATCCACCTTCTTTTCCATCGTTTTATAGATAGACGTAAAAATAATTTTAAGAAAAACCTTGATAAATTCAAATTAAGTTTAGCTCTAATATTTGACGTTGCGACATAATTTTGAATTTCGAGAGAATGTCGTATTTCCATTTTCTTCGTTGCCAAAACAAAAATATTTATTAAAATATTGAAAAATTGGATGTGTGCTTTCAGATGGCACCTACTTTCATTTTACAACATATAAAAACTTGGTTGATAACCGGTGCCTAAAGTGCCGAAAGTTGGTTTTCTCTTTCTAAATTAAAATGGGTAGGTGATATAAAAGTGCTTCTCTAAAACTTGTGGATATTTTGAATTCTACCTTTTGAGATGTGACTGGCGAAAAAGGTTTGATTAGTTCCCGAGAAAATATAATATTGACCCTCTGAGTTGATTTTGTTAACGAGTTTTAGATATTTTTTTTCTCTGGAGGCAACAAACAATAATTCTGATGCAAACGAGAGCAGATAGAGATCTTTGAGAGAGTTTATTTCGTTCGTTATGACTTGCCTTACAATATTAATTTTAATTTAATTAAAATGTCAAAAATGGCGTCAAAAACATATTAATTTGTTTATAATTTCAACGGTGAAAAACTTTAAGAGATAAACATCCATATATAACCATTTCGACTTGGTGTAAGTAGCTGATATTTTTTCACCTATTTGAAAATCAAAAAGTTATTGCAATAAATATATTGTGGCACAGATATATGTGTTTTGGATCTGTCGCTTTGATTATTAACGTTAAGAGCTGAAACTGCGTAAATATGCCAGTAAATATTTAAAATTTTGCACAAAAATGTCTGAAATTATTAGTCGTGGAATAAAATTAATAACGACAGTTAAATAAGGGTATGTATATTCGAGGAGTCGGCTGCTTGACGGGGAAAGTAGATGACAGGGTGACTCGCGTAGCGGAAAACTTTATTTTGAGCGCTCTAGTCGAGCGAAATAAGCTTGTGGATAGAACGCCCACGTGTCATTAAAGATTGGCATACAATTCAGTTCAATCTGTGTTAAGGATGAATTTAAGAAAACTTTTGAAATAAAATCTTCGTAGCGGTGTAAACGTAACAACTGAGACGAAAAGAACAATTTCCATTAAAATGTCTTGCTTGGTGCTTTATCCAAAGTTAGGATAAGTTCTCTGACAGGGCATACTTTTCATTTCGACATGGATCCGGATCTAGAAAGTTGCCAATATCTCCTCGAATGGTTTGAAAGGCGGTAAAAATGGATAATTATGGAAAAAAAGAGTAAATTTTACGGACTATGTTCAAATTTTGTAAAGTTCTAAGAATTCTTTCATGTTGATTTTTTTATAATTTGAATATTAAATGAGTCGTGTCGAACATAACATTAGCGTTCTATATTTGAAAGTGTCCACAAAGCATTTGAAACACATAATTTACAAGAGGTTTTTGATTTGTAAACCCTAGTGTCGTATTATAGGAACATATGTATACGTGCGTGAATCGAGGAGCTTGTGAACTTTTTAAAATTTGGTGGGTTCATTTGTTATATTTTAAAAATACACAATAATTTGCTTTGTACGAATAGTCTTGTTATGGCTTTAACTGGTGCTAAATTCAGGTTAGACGTGAACTTTGTTTTTTGGCAAGTCCAAGCTTATAATAAATAACAACGGATGTTTCCTATACTTGAAGCATTGGCACTGAAGATATTATTAGTAGAATTAGCACAAGTGCATACAAAATTTCCCAAAACTTTTGAAAAATATTTTTGGAAACCAATTTTTTATAAATCATATGTACATTTCATATGGTGATTTGCACGAATGCTTTTATTTTAAAAAATTTTAAAAATTTTCATATCACGAGTGGAAATTAAATTTTAAAATAATTTTGGATTATTTTATTTACATAATAACATAACACAACTAACAAAATAAGTGACTTACTAAACAAATCAAGAAAGCATTAATTTAAACCTTTTTAACAAAAACGCAATTAATATAAAACATATCATTTTGATATTGATTGGGAGTATTTTCATTATGTGTTGAGTTAGATGCATTTGACATCAAGTTAAGAGGAACATGATTTGGCGAGATGCTGTCCTTTGGGGCGACTTGAGACGTTTCTTGCAACAAACATGATTTAGCTTTTTTTGCGTTTTTTCGCTTCCGTGTTCTTCGATGCTCCTTTTGCGAAGATTTTCTATAATTTTTAAGTGGTGTTAGTTATCCACGGATAGATACGGTTTTATTGAATTTGTGTTGTAATGTCCTGTTATTTTGATTAATTTTTGTTCATTAACTCCTGATTTGTTGATCGGTTTAAATTATTTGTGATTTTATTTGTGTTTAAATCCAATTTCACAACAGAATCTTTTGTCCAACTGTGCAACAACTACGAGTTTTACCTTATTCCATTGCTGAGTTTTCATGAAAAACGAATTTGGAGTTAAAAATAACCTTTCTGTTGGAACGCTTATCGGTCATTTAGTGACATGTTTTTCAAAAAGACAAATTAGACTGTTCTGGATCCTTGGTATTCCTTATTTTCCATTTACTATCGGCGCATTTCTTAGCTCCTCCTTGTGTGGTCTTCGACAACACAAGATTATATTCGATTATTTATCTAATAATAAAGCATTTCTTTGAGTAATTTAGGAATTTACATAATATGCCAATATAAAACCATTAGCATGAAATATTTTTTCTTTGCATAGACAAATTTAAATAAGGCCAATTAAGAAAACAAGTAGTTGCAAAAACTATAGTGCTTACCTGTGAATGATTCGTAGTTGTATTTTTCTCTTTTGAAATGGGAAAGAAGGCAATTTGATGCTTTACCGCCATGCCAAGCTGATTTAACAGCACCAATATGAAAACATTTTCTTTGAAGGCCCTCTGGGTGATCTTTTTTCCAGAAATTGGGAATTTTTATGTAGTTATCATGCGAGAAGGGCGCTGAACTTTCTCTTCTTTTCCCAAATATCCTTGTAGAATGCGACATTTAGCATCGTGAGCTTTTCGGGATGCCTCAAATCTTAAATTTAAAAGTATCAAATATTAGGTTCCATTTCTTAAAGTAATATTCTTGAATTTATTTTGCCGTATTGTTCCACATTGTCTTGATTATCGACTCTTTGTAATCATCTCCGTTCATTTTCCTCATACCCAAAGGCCCAATCTTCGAGGTTTTTACTTAGTTTGATTAGAGAGGAGTCTGGTCCAAATTATATATACTGATAGCTTCGAGTTTACTGTATTTATGGGAATACTATTTTCAGTGGCACTATTAATGTAAAAACTTTATTTCGCGAAAAGGAAAAGTTAATAAATAAGCCAACAAATATATACTTTCTTCTGGTTCTTTAAATGATTCTCACTCACTGACTAGACAATAGTAATAATAATAAATGTCTATTCTGATTTTGGGATAATATAAAAGCACAATTTAAGGCGGTTTACAAATTTTATGCAAATGTAATTTGCAAGCAATAAAATCTAGGCACACATATATGCAAATTACATTTGCATAATTGATCTTACTTACACTTGGTTGCATTAACTTTTTTTTGTTTGAGTAGCCTACATTTGAATTTAGGAACATTTATCTTTAACATGCAAAACCAGGTTGTGTACAGTTCTAAGTCTAAATTCTTCCCAGTTTGGGCCCGAACAGAGCAGTACAGTAAAAAATATATCTAGCTTTAAGGCCCGAACATTTGAGACTCAACACATATATAGAATAAGGAAGGGCGTAAGGAGGAAGACATGAGGAACTTCATACTTACACAATTCATTGAGTTAAGTTTTACATAATATTACTAAAAATTATTTATTAAGATTATACATAGTTCCAATAAAACTTAGTTTATTCAGAAACATATCAATGTATGTATCAAGGGCTTTTTTAAGATCCATAAAAGCTGCAATATAGTAAATAGTATAGTATTCACTCAGTCTATAGTTTCACTTAATATCTTAGTAAATGTTATAAACTCATATTGGAACTCAACTTGATTATTAGAAATCTAGGCACACGTATATTAAGGATTAATTTAATTACAAATGAACTGCCGTACACAAGATAAATTCTGGTAATATATTTTATATTTTTCAGCACAGCAGCAGCGGCGTCTGTTCCCCGTTTATTTTGATTTGAATGAACACACAAACTTAAGGCTCTGAGGTAATTTAACCTGGGAGAAACAACGTTAAAACAGACACAAGCAAATGGTACTATATTAGTTAGGAAGATATAAGTAAATCTTGGCTTATACGCTTATTAAAGTTGAAATTGGTTTTTCTTGGCCTAAATTACTATAGACTGTATGATAAAAAAAATATACGATTTTTAAACCGATTGAATTAATTGGATGAAGAAAAACATTTTATTAATGATCATTTTGTAAAAGACAAATATAACAACCATTTCAACCAACATACACTTTAAATTGAACTTTTATCAAATTGTTTGGAAAACAATACATTACTTCTTTCAAGCACTTACAAATTAAGAAATAATGGTGTTTTGGGATTAGACCGCGTCAAATTAGAATTACTATCCTACGTTTCGCCTTCGTTTGCACGAGGCAACTCCAGGGATCTTTACTCCACTAGATCTGAACACTGAATGAGCCCGGAGAGATTCAGGCGGGCTTTTATACCCGATTTGCGCTCGCCGAACTGTGACCCTGTGTAAAGAACGGTTTGCACCTGTGATTTAGACCGTAACCAATATCTCTGTTGCAGTTTTTTATAAGATTTAAAATTACAATGGATTCTCTAATTTTTCACTTTCAAAATTGTAAAACCGACGCTGGAACCTGGGTTTCTTTTACATTTATAATATGACCAGAGGTATGCTGGTGTTTAGCTACTGCAGATTGAACAGTTTATTTCTTTTTGATACATCGTTCATGTTCCTTAAATCTAATGGATATTGAGCATCCTGTTTTTCCCATATGCTACAGAAGCAAGAATTTTATATACTCCTCCTTGAAAAGATACTGTAGTGTAGTGACACCCTGTATTAGTTGTTGGCATTAAAGTTACTTCATATTCATAATAAAAGCAGAATGAGCACGCTGACGCTGCATCGCGCTCTTGGTAACGGTGTCCTACATCACGCATTCACCCATATGGAGATATACGCTAGCTTTTAACCAAAGTGGTAGTAAGGGCAAGGGTGGACCTTGTCGGTCCAGCCCTTGGACTGTACATTATTCATATCAGTGTTCTTAATAGAATTATTGTTAATAACAACGAGTCTCATTCCGTCTACCAACAGGAAACATTACATGGCGACCCTGCCTTAAACGATCCGTAAGGACAACCTGCCGTAAGTGCCTTAAAAGATCCAGCCTGCTGAAATATTACTGTATATATGGGCGAAAGAAGGCCAAAGAGCACTTCACTAGATAACAAGGCCAAATTTGATAAATTAAGAACTGAATGATGAAGACCACCATAATATGGACCAGAACGAGTTTTTATTTTTTAGCTTTTTTTAGGTGCAAGATACAAAAAAGAAATTATATAATATGGAAATGGAAATGTAGAAGTTACTGGAATTTGTAGAGTTTTAAAGTATGTAAATATATGATAAGGAACTAAAAGTCGCAAAATCGAGTGTGGGCATAAGGTACTAGAATAATTAATAATTAATTCTCAATGGTCATCTGGAACATAAGGGCGTGTTTAAATCTTTTTATTAAGTAGTGTTAAATTTTAGATTAGGGTGTAATATTGCATAAAAATACGAATATTAACGTATATATATTTAATAGGAGGTATATTTTATTTTAAAAATAATGAGTATTACCAAACCTAAGAAGTTTAATTCACGAACTAGAAGCAAGTGCTAATTAATAATTATAATGTTTATCTTAATCTTGCTATCTGACAAGTAATAATATTAAAATATTTTATATAAATAAATAAATAAAACAGACATATTGGACATTAGATGCTGATTATCCTATATGATTTTTTAAAGTTCGTAGAGTTATGCGAAAACGGCTAGTGCTGTAGATGGATAACGCTGGTGTAATTATCATTGATTACGCTATTTTATTAAACATCTTTTGTCTAAGAAAATGATATTTTACATATCAATCAGATGAATTGCGAATAATAAGCAAACAAAGTAATATTTAAAATGTGAATAACTAAGCAAAGTCAGGCTAACCTACTTATTTTGTTTTTGTTACCTACTAAAACAATTATTGCATTCCAAAACAATGCGTTGTCACGTCTTACTAAACTAAGTAGTTATTATTTAATTTATTGCTCAATGTAAATGAAAAATAAGTTTTTGGCCACTTCAAAATAAGTAAATTTCTAAATAAGTAACTACCTAAAATTTTCTTTAGCTTTGCAGTTGTCATATTATTGCTTCATTTTGATTTAGACTTATATTGGTTCAAAATCAATATAAATATGAAATCTAAGAATGACTAAAAATACATGGTTTAATGTATAATAAATGGTTGATTGAACAGGAGTCTCGCTTAAACTTTCGATACGATTACTTAACCATGACTTACTAAAACGAAATATTTTTGGTTGTCACATAGACTGACAAATGGGCTTTTAATTCATAACTAACCCAAACTAAGAATGGTCAGTTTTCATAGGTTAAATATGTATTACACTTGTTTGTAACTACGATAATTGAAATTTAATTCAAAACGTCATTGGTAAAATAAGCCTTTTCACTTCATAAATCAAATATCGACGACCCCGTCTTATTTTTGTAATTTCGTCAGCTTAATAACTAATTCTTGGTTGATTTTTCGTTCTCTATATATTTTAAGGAAGAAATTGTGCTAAATAAAGACTAGCGAGTTGATTATTTTTACTAATTTATAATGGTTAAAATATAAAATGTTTTAAGACTAATATTGCATAGTAATAAAAGCTAAATTAGATGCTTGAACTTCCAAGAAAGTTTAATAATTTTATAAATTTTTCATTATGTATTAAAACTTGAGCTCATTAGGTTCATAGCCTACAAATACACTTGTTGCAACAAACACAGTCCTAGATTTTCTGCTGATATGGTGATTTTGATGGTGGATTTTGTCAACTAATTGCATTCCAGCAATTAAACAAGGTTATTTAATGTGTTAATCTATTCTTATATTGGATGTTAAATAAATATAATTTATAATAATTATTGATTATAAAAGTACACTAACGCTTAACATGACGTAAATGTTCTGGTAAAATGTACAGAATAAATAAGATTTACTTTTATATATCTGAAATTATTGGTAATTAATATCAGAAGATACATTAAATAATATGCAGCATATGCATTGGTTCATATTTATGAAATTCATGATTATTGAGCTGCAAGCAATATAATTCACACATCATTCAGTTGCTCCTTCGGCAACATATCCATACTAGAGAACTTGCTAATCTGACCGTATGCTAGTAAACCCCTTGGCGTATCTGCTATCCTGATTTTGAAGTATATAAAATAATAATAATAAATAATAATGTTAATAAATAATTTAATATTAATAAATAATAAGTATATTAATAATAAATAGGTATTATAAATATAGTAATTAATTACATACACATCGTCAAAGAAAAGCCCCCTTGGTTACGTCATTGTATGTGTTATTTAATCAAAATCGAGCAACGTCTACCAAAGTATTTAGACGTCTCAACGTTGCCATGTTGCCTCGCTGAATATCCCCAGGCACAGCTGAATAATTCCACAAATTCGCCATATTTATGAAAAAAAAAATCCCCCAGATTTTCTTTCTTTTAATTTCAAGTGGATTTTTTCTAAACGATACTTTCGTATTAAATTGAAATATTTTTTAAAGAAAATTTTTAGAAACCCAAAAAAAAAAAAATACTTGACAACCCCGAGATAACTAAATAGGGTTACAAAAATAAATAAGAGCAGATTATGCAGCTTATGCTGGCTAAACGTTAGGTGGCTAGCACAAAATTCAGATACAAAACATATTCAATTATATTTCTAATACATTCAATAATTATTAGAGCATTAAAAATTTGAAGTCGAATTTTACCATAATTCTGTGACATAAATAAGTAAATTCATTAATAAACCAAAAGGGAAAATTATTAACGCTTACGCAACGAAAAGCTTATTTTATTAAAATTCTAAGAACTTAGACAGTAGCTCAGCGTATATGTGTAAAGTTACTTCTACTTAAGAAAGTTGTGAAATTAAGCGGTATTTACCTAAATATTAACAAAAAAAAAATTAGCGCTGATAAAACAAAACTTGATCATTATTGTTAGATTTTTTTTCGAGGAAATATTGCTTGGCCTTAATGAATGGCTGATGAGCAAAAGTTTGTTGTTAGGAATGGCAAAATAGATGAGAATGGTTAAAGAATGTATGAGTATATAAAATGGAATGTGCAACAGTTAATATCATACTTAAATTGTTAGAAATTATACAGGATTGGTCTGATCACCCGAAAATGTATAAAATTTCTAAACGCGTATAGATATTAGCTGGTCTGCATAGAAAGTAAAAAGAAAAGAAATAGGAGCACTTTCCCACTCATTAATGGTAAGCTGGGCGTTAGCGCCATTACCTAAGCTAGGTATGTAGGCTGATGAAAGGGAGTGCATGTGCCTAAAAATAATACGAGAAATGATGAAAGTAGTGCTTATTGCACAATAGGGTACCCGCAGTCTAATAACGGTTTTCTTATATACATATCAAAAATCTAGTTTTAAATCGTACGAAGCATTGAATTCAAGACGTCAAAAGTATTAATAGATACTGTTAAAGTGGACTGTAAAAAAAAAAAAAAAAAAAATATATATATATAGTAAGCCAGAAATCCCGATCAGCGTCTGACTTAGGTACGTCGCCGAGGGAACTGGAAAAAACTATAATGTAAATATATTAATGAAATGCATGCAAAAATACGAAAATATAATATATAAAGTGAATAACGGACAAAGTAAGTAAAGTATAAGATAAGTAGTAGAGATTTTAAAATCTTTGAAGAAAGGAATTACAAATGCGCTAATAATAATAATAATAATAATAATAATAATAATAATAATAATAATAATAATATTAATAATAATAATAAAAAAAAAAGTTAGTTATAATCAGTAAAAGTAACGACAATATTTGTTTTTTTGATTAAGCTACCTACGACACAATAAAAATGAGCATCTAATGATCTCAATCTAGTAATAATTTGTTTTTGTAATTACAAGCTAATATTACATAATAATTTGAGCCTGAACAAAATATACATAATAACTGCATCTATTCGGATATGACTTTAAAAATTATATACACTGTATTCCTTGTCAATAATACAAAAATATTCGAATTGTCGAATTTAATCACTTAATGTGTAACTTATAATAGGTACATAATGAATTTTGAATAATAAAACTTACATTTTATATTACCTTTTTGCGCACACCCGACTATATGCATATATATAAACTTTGTAATTATTGTTTGGCTTATTGTAGGTGTTTGGGTATAATTATTGACTATACTTAACTTGGAATTTTATTATATACTATATTGTGTATTGGTTTTATTTTATTATTCATAGATTATTATATTATATATTATTATATTGCTTATTTATATTTATTTTATTATATTTTATTGGTTGACAAAACTATACAAGAAACACTCATATAATATTAACAATAAAAAAAAAAAAACAAACCATTCATTGAAGCATCAATTAACTCATTACACAGTAGTGTCCTTCACAAGTGCACATAGTGAAAGCCATTACCTGTCACATTTTAAATAGTATGTTAAATGTATAAGTTTTGTCAAAAGCTGATTAGTTATAACGATTTTTTTTTGGTTACTTTTGTGTTAGGTTGTTGTAAGAATGATTCAACAAGTATAATCATTCTTTCAAAAGGGGGAAGGTGTAGTGTAGTGACACCCTGTATTAGTTGTTGGCATTAAAGTTACTTCATATCGCGCTCTTGGTAACGGTGTCCTACATCACGCATTCACCCATATGGAGATATACGTTAGCTTTTAACCAAAGTGGTAGTAAGGGCAAGGGTGGACCTTGTCGGTCCAGCCCTTGGACTGTACATTATTCATATCAGTGTTCTTAATAGAATTATTGTTAATAACAACGAGTCTCATTCCGTCTACCAACAGGAAACATTACAATACAATAATTTTCGGGGATCGCAAACATTGCGCCATCTTCATATTGAAGATTGTACGTATGTTGGACTGCCGAAGTAATGGTCCTTATTTGTCTCTAATGTCATGTATGTAGGAAAAAATATCACTTTCTAACGTTTTTCTTAACCTTCTGCTTTCGCGGAGTAGAAGCATCTTTTAGTTGGACGCGTAATATCTTCAGTGCAATAGCCATTCCGTCTCAGAGCTTTGGTCAACTTCGATGTTTCCGATGTTAGAGAATCTTGATCAGAAATCGAAAGGGTTCTAAATATTAGTGAGTTGATGATTCTTGATTTCTCTTAAGCTGAATGGTGGTGGGAAGTTATATTTGAATATATATTTGTATGCGACGGTTTTTTAAACACAGAATGCCCTAAAGTACCATTTCTTTCTTTTGAGGAAATATATCTAGAAAGGGAATCGTCCTATTAGATTTAATTACCATTGTGAACTTAATAATGTGATGTTGTTGATTAAAATGGTCCAGAAATATATGAGGAAATTTTCCTGTCAATGAGGCTAAACAACAAAAGTGTCATCTACGTATGTGAAGCAGTGTTTTGGTTTTAGTGGAACGGATGTTCACGCAATATCCTCAAAGGCCTCCATAAAGATATTCGACCTCACCGGTGATAGAGGAGAAGTAAGATAAGTTTGCACTAGGTCGATTAAGTTATTATCAAAGTTAGTATGTTCCAACATGTCTAGTATAATAGAAATTAAGTCGTTAACAGGAACATTTGTTTATAGTGATTCTACATCGAAACTGACCAAAATATCTTCGGGATCCAACTGGATTGCTTTAAGTTTTTCCACGAAATATGCAGAATTTTTTATAAACAAATCAGTTTTTCCGGTTAACAGATTAAGAAAATTTAAAAGATATTTACCTAACTTGATCGGTCGAAGTGTTACATTATTTTTTTTGTATCTTTTTAAGATCGTAGGACCTGGGTAATTTGGAGGTCGGATTCGTTAATCAGATTGGTAATATGTCCTATTCTACTAGGAGGGTCTCTCTGCATAATTTTATAGGTGTTGACAAACAAAAATCTTTTTTGGCTTTTTCGCAACTCAATAAAAATATTTAACTTTAAATTAATTAAAGCAAATATTTAATATAATTACATACCTCAACATGTAGACTAGTCTGTCTACGGAATGTTTCGATACATAATATAAACAATATTATTTAAGCAAGCATAAGAAATTATATCATTTACCTTAAGTGTTTATAGACACATAGTAACTGTACAAATACTTTCATCCTATCGGGACTCATCAGTGGGTCGATCGTAAGAGAAAAACATTAAATAGTAGAAAAGAATTGATTTCAAAATTTTAAAATGTGCCAGTTTGTTTGACATGTAACCTAGATATGAAAAAAATGATAGTTTGCAGCCATCTATAATGTTATTTTTAAATGTGTTCAGATTATTTGTTGCGTATAGATTGACAAACAAAAATCTTTTTTGGCTTTTTCGCAACTGAAATTATTAATTTAAAGTTAAATGTTTTTATTCAGTTGCGAAAAAGCCAAAATAGATTTTTGTTTGTCAATCTATACGCAACAAATAATCTGAACACATTTAAAAATGTCTAGGTGTTGTTGTTCAAAACTTGCGTTACTATTTCTACGTATTCTTTCTGTCCATGACGACTGTGGCGTTACCTTTATTTACTAGAAGAACCTGGATGTCCGCGTTTTCATTTAAGTTGTTCATCGCTGTTTTTTTCGGCTGCGGAGAAATTCCACTTCGGTGGCTTTGAATTATTAATGATGTTCGCTGTTTCATACCTGACTTTATTGGCTTGCGCCACTGGTAATCTTCTGATTACGTATTCAAGGAAGTGGTCCAAAGGAAGGGAAATAGTACTATAAAACATTCTGTGTATAGAAAACCGACGCATACAAATACATGATTAAATGCAAATTCCCACCACCAACTATCACAAATGAAATCGATTATTAACTCACTAGCATTTAGAGCCCTTTTGGTTTCTGATCAAGATTCTGTAACATCAGAAACGTCGAAGCTGGCCGAAGCTCTAAGAGAGAATGGCTATTAAACTGAAGATATTACGCGTTTAATTAAAAAATATGGTTATCCAACTCCGCGAAAGAAGAATGATAAGGAGGCCCCGTTAGGTACTGTTGTTCTTTCCTACATATATGGCACCACAGAGAAAGTAGGATGATTACTTCGGCGGTGCAACATACATGCAATCATCAATACACATAATAATAATGGATAATGCTTGCGACCCCCGATTCTGAACTTTTTCAAGTAGAATGAGTATATATATATATATATATATATATATATATATATATATATATATATATATAATTCCTTGTTCCTGTGGAGAAGTGTATGAGGGAGAAACAGGACGCTCAATAGAAACCATTTGTTCAATCTGCTGTAGCTGAACACCAGCATACTCCTGGTCATATTATAAATGTAAAAGAAACCAAGGTTCTAGCGTCAGTTCCAGGATTAATAAAACATACAAAAAACTTCAATAGAGATACTGGTTACGGTCTATATCACACGTGGAAAACGAGGTCACGTTTCGGCGAGCACAAATCGGATATAAAAGCCCGCTTGAAGCCATTCACTTCCGTATTCACTACAGAAGTTTAAATTTAGGCCAGGTCTAAATTGACAGTTATAGGCTTAAGATGACATTTTAACAATTGGACAAATAATTTTTCTAAATGTCACAATTATAAGATGACAATGACATAACTGATGAACTAAGAATTTTAAGTACCATGGCAACTAGACCTGGTCTAAACCTTTTTAGTGAAAAGGGAGGTCAATGTTCAGATCTAAAGATCACTGAGGATGCTTTGTGCAATGGAAGGCGAAACGTTGGATGGTAATTCCAATTTAACATGGTCTAATCCCCATAAACATGATTTTTTAATTGACCAAACCCTTTAAAGTTACAAATTATTTAAAAATATGTTTAAATGACTTATTATAGCTTATTTTCTATAAATACATATTTAAGGAAAATGCCGCAAAGGTATAGATATTTCATTTAAAACAAAATATCGAGGGGATATTACATTAGAAATAAACGTTGACATTTTTTTAGCAAACTACAAATTGGTCAGAGATAGAATAACATTTTAATAACAATTATTGTTTGTAACGTTTGTGTCCCATTCCTTTTTAAGTTGGGTGGAGAAAAACGTTTAAATAACATGCATTTTGAATACGAAACTAAATCACCAACTTTTAAAAAGTGCTTAAATATAAGTTTGAATTTCAACCAAATATATCTGCGCCATATATTATTAAATAGAAACAATACAAATAAGTTCGGTTTTTATAAGTTACAAACCAAGGGAGGAAGAACATTTAAAGCAAATAAAAGTTGGTAAAACCATATTAACCACCACTTACAAATCTAGTGGACAAAAAAAATTAAATGCAATTTATTTTTTATAAATACCAATTCAACCAGTGTTCGTTCAACAAGGGATAATTTCGATTTGCAATTTAACCGAATAATACAGAGTTAATATGACATTTAAAAATTTTAATCTCAAATTTGAGTTAGGAATAGGTCAATGTCCATTTATATATTCTTAAAGTAAGTCCACTTATTATAATATTTAAGTTATAGTATAGTAGATACAGTATTGTAATATTTACGTAGACTGGCAGGTACCAAGATAATCACTTAAATTACAATACTGAAGTTAATTGGAGGCAGACTAGTATGTCTGTGTATCGGAATATCTAAGGGGGATGTTTTATCAAGTAGAAGCTTATTCTAAGAGTGTTTTTTCGAGGGTAATATCCCTAGTGCATCTATTCTTCTCAGAAAAACGAGTTTCTAAGTAATTTGTTTAATAAATAGCATAAGCGTTAGGGGTTGAATAAATGCTATGCTAGTTCAAAAAATAATATTTAATATAACAAATATTTTTATTTAAAACGACGGCGTGAACAATAATTAGTAAACTAACAAACATAATATAATTACTTTGTACTCATTTTAACTTACCTTGTCAAACTGATGATATTTTACAGATTTGTTTGATTATGTTAGGGAATATTTCCATTTGAACCTTAAATATGACTTACGAATTCTTATCAGTGATAGGTCAAAATTGATAGGAAGGAAATAATCGAAAAATAATATCCTTAGTTGTTTTACCCTCTTATCATTCCTATTCGCGGACATATTTTTACTTTGACAGCAAGGTTGTCGTTCTTAGTTCACAATAGGAATAAAGAGTGGCAATTGAGTGTTACATAAATGTGAAGATTATTATTATTGCTTACTATATTAAAATTAAATACTACAATTCCATTCTAATTAATATCGAAAAACAGTATTTATAAAAAAAATGGGAATTTGACATACTGAATTAATCCAGCACGTCGAATTACTTGCTAGTTCCAGTTATTGATGATTTAGAACTGGCGGTTTCTGAAATAAATAATATCCACATTTTTCCCAAAATAAGTTAAACTTAAGTTAATATAACAGATATGCAAAGAGTATTTTTCTTTTCGTTGCAAGGTAGTTTTAAAATATTTTTTACAGTGTGTCCCTGTACTCCGTTAGGTTCTTAATACACACCATTGCCGTATTCCGGGAATAGCAAATAGTTAATTGCCCCCCTCATGTCAGGATAGTCGATTATTTTAAGTATCTCCAAATACATTTTTATATTTGAAAAATGTTCAAAATAAATACGAAAAAAAAATCAATTCTTTTGCTAGAGGAATAAGAATTAATAGAAATATTGTAGGAGGCCAATAATTTTCTATAGAATTTTAAAATAGTTAAAGTAGAAAAGTTTGTGTGGTTTCTCGAAGCCTCAAAAAATTAATCAGAAGCAAAGCAAAGCAAAGCAAGTTTTTCATAAATATTTGTTTAAATAAACTACTTTGAAGGCTCGTGTATCCACTTGAACATACAAAATGACTTTTAAAATGCCCTGTCCCGTTGCTATTGCCTTCATCGAATATTGTTTTTCAACTGTTACTTTTCAAAACATTTCAAAAAAGAGATGAAAATAATAACTCTGGGATAAGTTTATTTCAATTACCATCAGAAATTTACTTAGGTTCGGCAACAAATAATTTAAAGTAAATAAAAATACTCTGAGATTTGAAACAAATCCTAAGGCATTGTGTAATTATTTACTTACGTGGGTAGTCTTTCGCTCTTATAAAGTTTAATAGGATAGGTTGATGTAATTTGTCGACCCTGAAAATACGACTGAAAAGGTGTAACATCATCTTAAATTAAATATAATTAAGTAAGACGTAACACGTATAAAGCATATTCAGAATGCTTCACGACGTCGCAGTAATTTAAATCTGTTTCCAGTAGGGTTTAAGTTAGAGCTACATATGCAGCGTTGAAGATTTATAATTGTTAATCTAGGAGCATTTTCTCTTTTATATATATATATATATATATATATATATATATATATATATATACATGTACGTCCAGTATATATTTTATTTACATTATAGTTACAAGATTTTTATGCGTCCCTGTATATTTTTTTCAAACAACCAATGTTCCGACGCCCGGCATTGTTGCCAGTTCTCCAGTATTATGAATTATAGATAAAAATTAGATACAGTCATTATTCTTACATTTAAAACATTTGAATATAACTACTTTTCTACAAATTGGTTAACGGTAACACGACCAGTAAACTTGTTCCGATATCTCTGACATAAATGGGTCAACACAATCAAGTACAAAGTTGCAAACGCATGTCAATTATTTTATGTGTCCCTTTGATGGCAGAATCATTTTAACCTACATTTTGAAAGCGAAAGTCTTTTCTTTTTTTAGTTTTTATACATGTAACTAAGTAAAAGAAAATACCTTAAAATTTCCACTTAATTTATTTTAAAAAGAATACAATACATGACAAATGTTTCGCCAACACTGTGGCTTCATCAGATGTTAAATCTTAAAATACAAATTTATTTTGAGATGGAATTCATTACAAGCCAATTTACGGAATGTTCCAACTCCGCAACTTTTTTTTGTCAATTTAACATACATACATACATACATATGTACCTACAAACATTTATTCACTTATCATACCTGTTTAATTAAAACGACTCCTTCGGTACTCCTGTATACCATTTTTACTTCTCTCGCCTGTCTGTCTGTCAGTTCGCGGCATAGCTACTCATTAGATTGATTTCAAATTTTAGTCAAAAATTAAGGGCTTTATGGGATAACCTGGTAATATTTTGTTAAAAATCCAATACGCCGAAACAAGATATCGGCATAATGAAACGTTGAAAAAATTATTACTAAAAAAACGAATTATTTAGTTTTCTCAAATTTTGCACAAAAGTCAAGTGTTACATAGAAATGAACAATTTAGTATGAATATAAGATAGCAAAACAAAATGGCGGCCTAATAAAATATCGGCCTGGAAAAAACTACTTATTAGATTAATTTAAAAGTTTGTGCAAACATTAAGTGTGATATAGAGATAAACTGATAAGTTTTGGTAAGAATTCAAGATAACGGAACAAAATGGCGGCCAAATAATTTTGACTTCCCTCGTAAAAGGGAAGTATTGTAATCGTAAAGAGATCACCCTCCGAGATTTTTTCAGATCTTCACGTTTCAGGGTCTCTAGATGCCGTAAAACATGTTTTCACAATTCTGTCGGTCTGTCTGTACGCGCGCCTGTCTATCCGCGTCATCGCTAAAAAACTACTTACCCGATTGATTTCAAATTTTGAGTCATAATATGGGGATGACCTGGTAACATTTGGTAAAAATCCAATATGGCAAAACAAAATGGCGGCCCGGTGAAATGTTAGAACATTATTTTTAAAAAACTTCTTGTACAATTTATCTCAAATTTTTATATATTATGTAGAAGTCAACTGGTAAAATATTGGTACGAATCCAAGATAGCGGAGCAAAATGGCGGCTTAGTAGAGCATTTAAAAATTCATCCTAAAAAACAACTTAATGGACTGATTTCAAATTGTGCGCGATATCTAATTTTGATATAAAAATGAACTAGTAAAACTGTAGTACTAACTCAAGATGGCCGAACGAAATGGCGGCCAAATAAAATATTTTTAATCGTCAAAAAATTACATATTTTCAGGTTTTTAGTGACCTAATAAATATTTTTAATAATTTCGTATCCTGTCTGTTCGTCTATCTGTCTGACAGTCCCCAAGTAGCACTTTTAGTCATGAATACGTCATTGTTATCACAAGTATTTTCATTGAAGTAACCGGAACCTGGTGTCCCATGTTCTGTTTAAGCTGAGACTGCGTAGTAATTACCAAAATGGGGAACAATTTTAGGGTGACTGTTTCGTGAATAACATGTAACTGTGACTTTGCCTATTACGTAGATAGTACGGAATTGTGTAGTTCCATTTAAGTAGCCGAATAGAAATAATTTACCCTATTCGTCACTTCCTTATTTATGTCTTTATTTAATCCGTTTTAAAAATATGTATAGTTCGTTTTAATAAAAGCAAAACAGTTATGGCGACTACAAATATTCAAATTGGGAATATGGTGTAGAGCGTATAGAATACGTTATTGGTATTTGAGGTAGGATACATGCGTTTCACTTAGTTTTCTGGCTATGCTAAAGACCTAAAATTAAAACGCAGGCAATTTCTCTGGTGAATATGCTGATGTAAAAAAATTACGCGCCTTTAAAATTCGTTAATTTTCAATACATTTTGGTCAAATATATTGGCGAATTTAAATCTCAAAAATTTAATTTTGGACTTTGGTTTAAATAGTAATTATCTTTAAATATCTTAGTATAAAGAGTGATTCTTTTTGTAACATAATGTTTAATTTGTATGCATTTTTAATCTTTATACTCACAAAAACAAACATCATAGCTAAATATTTATAGGGGAGAAAAAGATAAACAATGACGTTCTATTGGACTTTTACTTTTAGGTTGGCTGCATTTCTTTATTGAGAAAATTACTTAATATCAAGTGTCTACGACTGCTTCCATACGCTTTTATAGTTTTGGATTCTTTAAATACGCAACTGTCACTTATACCCAATTACGTTGAAGTCTACTAGTGATCTACAAAGTTCCCATTAATCCCATACTATATATTATTACCAAGCGGTTACGATTTGCGAACATTCCGCCGGTTCTTTAAAATGTAATGCGTTGTGTCGTACCATGCGGAGAGTTGCGGTACTTGAGTCACTGCTATAATTCTGCCATCTATCATAACCATGACCCTTTGTTTCGTTTTTATTTTTTGTTTTCTTAAAATACCGCTTTAGGTTGTTTTGTTCAGGTATCACATAACCAGGTTGTGATATTTTCAATTTTCTATAAAATGTGGCTGAGTTGATGGGTGAGTGACGAAAGCTACTTTTATTTCTTATGGTATGTGAAGCCATCGTGAACCATTTTAACTTGCTACTCTTACACTTACAGTTGCGACAAAAGAAGCCTACCGGCCAAATTGATACAAAATTTCTAAAGGTTTAAATGGGGACCGCCATATTATCGTTAGTTTTTCACCAAATATGACTAAATTAATCTACTTTTATATTGACAACCTCGGTCGGCGTCAGTTGTAAATGTAGGGTTATGCTAATGTTTTGCTTTAATAATCTATTCGAACTAACTAGTACAAACTTACTTTTTCATTTAGATTTTTAACAAATAACAATGTTTGTGCAAGCGATTAATGAGAGTGGTCTGCCAAGTGATTTTAGTAATGTAATATATACTGAAGAAGGCCTGCAAAATAAAATTTCTTTTATACTAATCTTAGAGAGCTTCTACCTCAAATTGAGGTGCTGAATGAAGTAAAACATACACTAAGACATGAAATAATAGTGTCTTTTACAGCACAATAAAACCATTTGGTCAAATCCAAAAATAAATTTTCTTCAAATTTTTAAATATACTAACAATATTCTATATATATATATATATATATATATATATATATATATATATATATATATATATATATATATATATATATATATATATATATATATATATATATATATATATATATATATATATATATATATATATATATTATATATTTTCATTCCGGGTGTAATGGACGCGAGAAAGAAAGCTTCGAAAATGCCAAATGTGATTTTGGCGAAACGTCAGCAAAACTGTTCTTTTCAGAACGACAGTAGTGAACGGATGTACACCCGGAATGAAAACACATTGTATTTTTCCATCCGTGAAGGAGTAAAAATCAACATATATATTTATATATATATATATATATATTTTTTTTTTATATATATATATATATATATATATATATATATATATATATATATGTATATTTATATATAATATAGATATATTTATATATATATATATATATATATATATATATATATATATATATATATATATATATATATATGTATATTTATATATAATATAGATATATTTATATTTATATATATATATATATATATATATATATATATATATATATATATATATATATATATATATATATATATATATATATTTTCATTCCGGGTGTACATCCGTTCACTACTGTCGTTCTGAAAAGAACAGTTTTGCTGACGTTTCGCCAAAATCACATTTGGCATTTTCGAAGCTTTCTTTTCTGTGTCCGAATAGAGACTCTCTAGACAGTCTCTATTATATATATATATATATATATTTATATGTATATATATATATATATATATATGTATATTTATATATAATATACAAACTTACTTTTTCATTTAGATTTTTAACAAATAACAATGTTTGTGCAAGCGATTAATGAGAGTGGTCTGCCAAGTGATTTTAGTAATGTAATATATACTGAAGAAGGCCTGCAAAATAAAATTTCTTTTATACTAATCTTAGAGAGCTTCTACCTCAAATTGAGGTGCTGAATGAAGTAAAACATACACTAAGACATGAAACAATAGTGTCTTTTACAGCACAATAAAACCATTTGGTCAAATCCAAAAATAAATTTTCTTCAAATTTTTAAATTTACTAACAATATTCTATATATATATATATATATATATATATATATATATATATATATATATATATATATATATATATATATATATATATATATATATATATATATATATATATATATATATATATATATATATATATATATATATATATATATATATATATATATATATATATATATATATATATATATATATATATATTATATATATATATATATATATATATATATATATATATATATATATATATATATATTATGTATATTAGTTAAAATTGATATATTCTGCAGAGAAGTGATTTACCTCTAAATAAATAAGTAAGTGAAAATAAATATAATATTTAGTAAATGCAGAATGTGTTTTATATATTATATGTTAGTTACTAAATGATTATTTTTTAATTTTCTTTTAGACTTATTACGACCTAAAGCTAAATTTATTTGATGCACAGAAAATCTTCAATTTAGTCATCAATTTTCTTGTAATGACCATTTGCTATGTATTTAAATAATAAATAGGATATTAGCCACACTGCCTCCTTGAGCGTCCGACCAAATATGTGAAAATACGACACAATTGACAACGTGCAACGAGTTTTCTCTTTGATGTACCGACAAACGAGCGAACCTGTCCGCAAGCCAACGCATACGTTCCTCGTCGTACGGCCGTATTCGTTCGCTAAGTGAGTGCGCTGCAGAAGAAGAAACCAGCGAACGAGCGTGTCCGCATACGTTCATTATCCACGTCCACACTAGGCCAACGAATACGCTTTTCACCTTGCGGTCGTATACGTTCGCTAAGTGAGTACGCACCTTAAGGTATCGAACAGGAGACTTAGTTATGTAACAGTTCAGAGAACTTTAAAACAAAATGGATACCACGATTTTAAAATTAGGCCACAATTAAATGACGAGCAACAAACAAGGAGACATAAATTTGTTCTAATTAAAAGAGCAATTCTTAATCAAGATCTAGAGTGTTTCAATAAAATTTTATGGACCGATGAGGCGATATTTATCACACATATTATCAACTGCTATATTTGGTCCGATGAAAATCCACAAGCTGCCAATTACTTTTCAAAGACGATGCACAATACAGTAGTATTATATAGAAATCAACTGGTAAAGTTTTGGTACGAATTGTGTGCCATAACTAATTATGGTATAAAGATGAACGAGTAAAACTGTGGTTCGAATTCAAGATGGCGGAACAAAATAAAATATTTGTAATCGTGAAAAAACCAGGTTTTACATAGTTTCAAGATTTACCGCTCCTAGATGTCAAATAAATACGTTTTATCAATTCTGTCGGTTTGTCTGTCTGTATGTCAGCATAGCTTAAAAAATCAGATCAACCTCAAATTTTATTGAAAAATTAAGAGTCATATATGGATAATCTGGCAATATTTTGGTAAAAATCCAATATGGCAAAACAGAATGGCATCCTAGTAAAATGTCAAAAAATTATTAAATAACCAGTGATCCAACTAATCTCAAATTTTGTACAAATATCAAGTATTATGTAGAAATAAACCGGTAAATTTCTTGTATGAATACAAGATGGCGGAATAAAATGGCGGCTTAATACAATATTTAAAAATCCAGCCTGAAAAAACTACTTAATGGACTGATTTCAAATTATGTGCCATAACTAATTGTGGTATATAAAACTGTAGTTCTAATTCAAGATGGCGGAACAAAATATCGGCCAAATAAATTATTTGTAACCGTGAAAAAATCAGTGTCTTAAGTTTTACATATTTTAAGGTTTAAGCTTCCCTAGATGATAAAAAATATGTTTTATCAATTCTGTCTGTCAGTTCGCGGCATGGCTTAAAAACTACCAGAGTGATTTGAAATTTGAAATATGCAATATGCAAATTCAAAAACCTCTCTGAACGATTCAATTTTTGACGACGTATTTGACTTTTAGCCACTATTTACTTCAACCCCTCAAAATCAAATAAGTTTTAAAATTGAAATATATATACCCGATACCCTACAAAATGACGTTACTTGCTCGATCTTTAACGAAACTTTCAATTTTTATCCCTTTCCTTTTCCCCTCTGTGTAATTGCAAAGTAAATATATTGTTAAGTAGGTTAGAATTGGAATAATCTTTATACCCATAAAAATACGTTTTATGCGATTTATTCACGGAGAATACATTTTTTTTCCATTTAGCTCAGCTATTTCGCCCACATCCCCTGACCAGATCAAATAAAAAAACTAATTGAAAAAAATGTTAAATGCGAATAAATAATAAAAAAGAAAGTACTAATAATTAATCTGTTTTACAAAAATAAGTTTAAATTTATATCACGCCGGCCATGCTTCGCAATGAAATCGCCGACTGTTGACGGATTCTTAGCTTTTGTGTTGTGTCAATTGACTTTAGATACACTTTACTTGCCATACTTTTTTGAGATACCTTGTCGTTAAAATATGAAAAATAGCATGTGAGAAAACACATCGAATTAAACAACTTTTCTAATTTTAAGAATAACCGAGATATTTCAATTCAAAGAGTTATCTGGATCAACTCTGAGATGGTTTTACCAATTTGGATAAAATTTTTAGGGAATATTCAGGATGTTACTGGAGTGGTCATATAGCAAGCGTATTTAAAAAATGTAAAAAACGGTGGAATATCGCCATTTTCAATTATTTCGGCGAACGCCAGAGCCAATATATATTGCGTTCACCATATCATCAAGAAAAAAATTCAAATACAATGGACCCAGTAGCTTTTTATTTTATTAGAGACCTCCAAAATTTTAACCTAAGTTTCTGCTTTAAATTTTAAAACTTTTTATAAATAGAACTAAAAAGGATGAAATAAGAATGTTCATAAAAAAATGGAACCGACTTTTTTAATATGCTTAGTGCTGTATGAAAATAAATTTGTTCCAAGTTCAATTGATATATCTTTTTATATATATTTTATTTTTGGGATGTCGTTTTCAGAGAAGTATAATAAATACAAATTTTTATAAAAAAATATGACCAACTTAAAAAAAAGCACAAAAAAGTTAAAAATTATATTTTATTCCACATTGAAACCTTGATTTATGAAGCTGGTAATTAATTAATCGAGACCGTGCCTATTTAATGTTGTATATATGTAGACAGTCAATATATAAATGTCTTTGTTTATTGTACTGAAAACCACACCCCAAAATCAAGATATATAAAAAAAGATATATGATAAATAATATAAACTTGGAACATATTTATTTTCATAACAGCTTTTATCATCCTAAAAAATGTAATTAGATTTAGAGTAAGAATAACGAAAGCTAACCAACTAACTGTTAATAATAACAATCCCAACTATTAACGTTTTTAGTTCTTTTAAATTGGTCTATGACAGGCAAGGTTGTCAAAATGTCAAAAAATATTACAGAGATTTATTTAAATCTTCAGTTGCAAATTAAAATACAAAATAGGGACATGGTAAATATCAGAGAGTACAAAATTTCTTAAATTCAGTTTACTTTGCTGTATATTTCTGCTTTAAAGCGGTATTTTTATTCAGCGCACGACAAAAATCGGAGATCGGGGAAACTTTTCCTTGCGCTGTGTTTCCGTGCGCTAGCCCGAAAAAGCTCATTTTACTTCATTCCAAAAGTAGATGAAAATAAGGTGTTTTCAAAGAAGTGTAATAAAAACAAATTAATTGTTTTTGACATTTGATTGTCCAACTTTCGTCTCTATATCTGCTTTCGTTTGTAGCAGAATTATTGTTAAAAGAAACGGATAAACAAATAGCCAAAACTCGTTATTAAATGAAGTCACAATTTTAGATTTGTATATTGCAAATTGCATATGTTATTGTCATTGGCAATTATCTCGGAAAATAATCACTCCTTCTTCAGCGAACACGTCTCAAGATTTAAAGAAAGCAATTTTATAGACACTACCCATCTAATAAAGAAGGAAAAATCAATTTTCGCTACTTTAGGCAATTGTTTAAATATTTTCCCCAATTATGTTTTGAATGGATTTTTGTAAAGTAACATAATGTTGATAAACTTAAAATAAGTTAGATATATTTCATTATGAGCAAAAAAGTCTGCAGTTTTTTTCTCGTGTTTTAATTATAAGAATATCCACATTCGGAAATGTTCAGAAAAAATATGTCTTCAGATGAAAAACATGTCAGTATTTATATCATTATTATCAAGTTTCGGAAAATCTTGGAAAATATATTTAAATTCATTAATCCTATTTTGATTTAGCTTTTTAAATTTTTGGGTACAACTTATTGTATTTTTGGTTGAACTGCCCAGTATACAATGAATAGAAATTAATTGCCATTGTAGTCTGATATACCTGTATCAAGGTTTAAACATTTGGTAGCCTCAGGATGATTTGTTACAATATGGTATCTAGAAGACTCGCTTGTGGAAGATATTAATAATCACTTGTGTAACAAAATACTTGAGTTTTGTAAGTTTTCAATAATTTGAACTCCCCATATATTTAGGGTCTGTCTCATTTACAAATAGCTGCCATTTTTAAACAAATAATTTTAACATCAAATATTATTGTTCAAAAAGACTTTTCAAAAAATATGCTACTTGACCCTTTTTTCCACATTTTTTTTTCGCCCAATCGTCATCTCCAAATTTTTAATCATGATTTAAATTTTGAGGGACATTTAGTATATTATTGAAAGGTGACAAATTTTATTTTTTTGGCTGGTTCAAAGAACGGATACATATTAAAAAGGCACGATGTGCAAAAAATACTATTATTTTAGAATTGTAGGAAAAAAAAAACAAAAACTCTTGTAACGTCAAATTTAATGCTATTACAAATATTCTTGCTGGTAGCACTTGCTTAAAGGTATTTTCTTAAAGCAGTACCACCGGAAAAAGTGCACGAAAATAAAAAGTACTTTAAACATTTACTTTAAAAATACAAACATAAAATTGTTAAGAAACTGAAACTAACGTGGTAGTTTAGTTATAATTCCATCTTTTTAAGTAAACTTACGTTAACGTGCTAGTTGTTGCCACTTTATTTGTAATTCCATGTGTATAAATCTTTCTCAAAAATGCTTTTTCAACATTCGTGATCATTATACAGATTAATGTTACTACCCTCGGAATTTAGTCATATAAGTTTCATTAACAAAGTTTATTCCAAACGTGTATTATTCAAAATTTAATCTAAAGGGACCATATAGATTTTATTTGTATAGATTATCCTAACAGACCCGAAATGTTTTCATAAATTAAAATTCAACATTATCAGGAGCCCATATTACTTTATGTAATGGTAACCGCGTTTGTTGATTGTTGCAATTTTGGTCTGTCAACGTTATTATTGGCGCAAATTTTGTGCCATCTGTACGGTTTTAGCGAAAAAGAATATTAACATAGGTGATTATTATTCCGAGAGTCTCCCTTCGGATATCGAAGGCATTGCGTAAAACGTTTTCGATTCCCTATTTCCCGAAAATTCAAGTGGCGTACCACAGAGCAAACTTATGAGTAACTTGAAGATTGGTGGAAAGGCGGAGGATCATCTTTCAAACATAGGAAGCCTTCATCGCTCTGGATATATTATTATATCCTAATTTCAGTTATGCCAGTGGAAGAAAATACGGATATCAGAAAACACGTCCATTTAATTGCGTTTCTAAAAATATATTAAAAAATCGGTAAATTTCCTTTACCCGGAACGTCCCTGGTTACGAATATTTCGTTTCATTAGGAATAGTAAAGTGTAACCCAGTAGTATACTACCTTTTCAAACGTTTTTATTGTGCGCCATTTTTTTCCACCATATGGGAATCGTACCAATATTTTACCTGTTTCTACCTACGCCACACTTATTTTTTTGGGAACGATTTAAAATAAATTGATTTTCTTACACTGATTTTTTAAGACCGCCATTTTGTATCGTCATTTTGAATTCGTACCAGTTAATCCCAGTACCATATTCCAAATTGCCGTAATATATTAAGTCAATTGAATAAGAATATTTTTTACATTGATTTTATTGTAGACATTTTGTATGGCCGCCATTTTGTTTCTTCGTCTTGACTTCGTACCACAATTTTACCAGTTAAGCTCTATACCATACTTAATAGACGTCCAAAATGTATCTAAAAAGTACTTTTTTAGACTGATTTTTTAAATAATTTATTAGGCCGTCATTTTGTTGTGCTGTCTTGGATACATACCAAAATACTACAGGTTGATTTCTTTGTGCAAAATTTGAGATAAATTGGATAATTTGTTTTTAGTTATAATTTTTTAACATTTCACTAGGCCGGCATGTTGTTCCGTCAAATTGGATTTTTACCAAAATAGTATCAACATAGCCCTCAAAATTTGAAGTCAATCCGGTGAGTAGTCTTTAGCTACCCCGCGAACTGACAGACGGACAGATAGACAAAAGGAATTGAGAAAACGTATTTTTTGTAAAACCTGCAATTTTTTTCACGATTACCATCTTAAATTTGCACCACAATTTTACCAGTTCATCTCTATACCACAGTTAATTCTTTGACAAAATTTGAAATCAATCTATTAAGTAGTTTTTCAGGCCGAATTTTTAAATATTATTTATTTCGCTATCTTGGATTCGTACCAAAATTTTACTAGTTAATTACTAACACTTGAATTTTGTGCAAAATTTTAGATAAATTGGAAGGCTGCCATTTTGTTTTGCCATATTAAATTTTTACCAAAATATTATCAGGTTATCCCCACTTGACCAAAATTTGAAGTCAATCGGGTAAGTAGTTGTATAGCTATTCCGCGAACAGCCCGACGGAATTGAGGAAACATGTTTTTTTTGGGCAAGCAACACAGATCACACCCCATCTTTTGAGGGGCACAGAAATGGAAAATGCATCAAGCAACCAGTTGGCATTAATATAATATATGGGAAAACTACATACTTATTCCTACGCCTTCTAAATCCTCAACAATATACCAGACATGGCGGCGATTTATTAACTATCAACAGGTATGGTGGTTACCGCTAAAACAGAGTATCAGAAAGCTATAAAAAAGATTCCAGAGAAAATAGATAGTAAGTGTCGAGTAATGTTTTGAGTAAATGTGCTGATAACCCTTTAGAAAGTTCAAGCACTTGGAAAATAAACTTAATTTCGAAAAATTCAGCGCACTTACCATCAACTGGAATAAATTTAAGAAACTGTTTAGAATTTGCAATTAAGATCTAAAATAAATAGATATTATTGATTTTTTATAATCTAATAACAAATAAAAGTATCGATTAACTTTCTTTTGTTTGCTTTTTTATCTTAAAAATGCGTGTTATATATTCACAATAGCACTGAATGTTATTATGAAAGCCATAATAACACCGTGCGTCATATATCAATAAAATTAAATAAATGTATTATGGGCACAAATTATTTTTAGTGTATGTAAATGAAATGCGTGTGGGAGTGGGAAGATGAGGGGTGAGGAGAAAATGCTAAGAATTGTCTAGAAATATCATATGGTTTGGTGCACTTTTGTTTGATTACCATAAAATTGGTTATTTAGTTTTATTAAATTATTTATACCCCTCTTCAGGAGATAAATAGTTAAATCTAATATTACTAGCGTGTAAATCAATACTTCTATAGCATCATATAGCTTCATAGGTAGTAAAAACGAAGTTTGAGTGTTGCTATCGTAATTAGAATTGAGAGAAAGTCTAGGATTGGGGGATATAAAGACATAACCCTTAATATTTCTTATTAAAAATTGACTACATATAACAAATACTTCTGGCTTCATTTGCTGACCTGAGGCAACATATACTTTAAAATATAAGTATCGAGTTATAAACGATCTTTGTCGGCAACCATGTTTATTTTCTTATAAATTGTATTGCTGGCTCTTTATAAATATGTATATATGTAGATTTATACAATGCTAGCTCCGGTGATTCTAGCAATTTTTTATATGCAGCGGACGTACTTATTTACCTTCAACGAGATCTTCGACTTTTTCTGCTAATCTCTGAATCTCTTTCCTGAAATAATCGAATCGAACCCGCACCTCTGGATCTCTAGCCTATTGTTCTAACCAATTGCGCTATCGCATCACTGATAAGCAATGCGGGTTCGACCCCCGTTCGTACCATAACTTCGTTGTTGATTAAAACAAATATTTCACAGTGTAAAAACAAACCGATAAAATACTTTTATTCAAAATTTGACTTATATGGGCATAACGTAAAAATTATAAATTTACTAATATGCGCGGTAGCTAATAGCGATGTCAGATTTGACGTCCAGTCAGGAACGCCGTGCTATAAATGTTCGAATATTTGGCAGGAACAACAATGTTTATGATACTGGTGGGCTTGACTATATACAAGTTCTAACGAATTGCTTATCAGTGGTTCGATACCGCAACTGGCGCAATGAGCGAGAGATACAGAGGTGCGGGTTTGATACCCGCTCGTACCATCGTAGCACTTTTGCTGTTGATTAAGAAAAATATTTCACAGTTTAAAAACAAACTGATAAAATACTTCTACCCTATTCCTCCTGCACATCAATGAACTGCTTTCTTCTACCAGTAATCCTATTCACTGCCATACGGACAATAGTACAGACCACTCCAATATACATATTCCTAAACATGTCTCCAAGACTAAAATTGATGAAGAGAAAGAACCTTGTCCAGTGTAACGCCACTAAAATACAATCATGTTTACTATCTCACAAATTATCTCTCAATATCCACCCCATGCAAACGAATATTCAAAGGCTTGAAGCCAAAGATTCTTTTGGCCTGGTTGGTATCACTTTTCAGACAGATCTTCTCTCGCATATCACCTCAATTGCCACAGCAAGAAGAAATTGGGTTTCCTATTCCGGGCTCGAAAATGTTTTTCTTCTACCATACCCTTTTTATACCCTTTATAATTCGCAAATCAGGTCCATCATTTTAGATGGAGGGAGCAGCCTCTTCTTCAATACTTACCTATTATCCTTGACTCTATCCAAAAAAAGCTATTGGCCTAATTGATGTTCCAAGCATCACTAGGAAGCCTGCAACACTTAGAGCATTGTCGAATTGTGGAATATCTGCCTATTTTGTGATGAATTCTGATGAATTATCATTCATTATGTCATGTCTTCCTTAGGCATTCCTGACAGGGAGATACGAGAACCCACATGCACCTCTTCACTGTCTAGTTGCAAAGACCAAGGACGACCCACTTTGTTCGCTGCTTTATTCCTAGAGTGTTTATGGAATATGTTACCAGCTAATGCTTTCCCTCTTCTCCTAATCCGCAAGTCTTTAAATTCCGCATCAATAAACTGTTCCTATTTTCACTTAAAGCTACAACGGTACCTAGTACTTAGGCCTTCGGCCTTTGTGCTCTGCTCATAGATAAAAAAATAATACATTAATCCCCGTATTTACTAAAAAGGTTTTAGAATTAGACCAGGTTTAGTTGCCATGGTACTTAAAACTCTTAGTTCGCCAGTTATGTTTCGCTTATGTCACTGTGATTTTGTAATTGTGTCAAACCTGAACATACCAAGTTAGATCTAGTCTAAATTTAAACCTCTTTAGTGAATCAATGTCTAGATACATTCAGTGACTTTTTCTAGTTTGACGTAAAGTCGAAAAAGCCAAATTTTCAAGAAGGAATGACATGTTATTTTTTAATTTTCAGTGTGTTTATTAAGTCGATTATATTTGTTTAAAATAATAACATTTCTTATACCTTATAAGTCACTTTGGAGGAAACAATGTGAACCAAATAATGGTCATTGTGTAACGACCGTCGAAATTTTTAAATTAAGGTAGATCCAGTGGATAACATCATGATACTATTGAACCTAACAGGCAAAAAGTAATTTTCTATAATTTGAAATTATCAAATAAGAAAATACGTTTCCGGTTGCTTACAACCAATTTGTTCCGAAATTGTAAGATATAATAATGTACGATGTGATGGAATCCAAGTTGCAAAAGTAGGCCATATCATTGAACTATAATTAAGGCAATAACTTATTGCAACAATGTCCAACACAGCTTTTCGATTGTTGTAAATATGGAGTAATAGTTTATAGAATCATCAAATTATTATTTGTTTTATTAATTAGGTTAGTCTAAGTAGTTTTATACCATTGTAATTAGATTTAGAAAAAGAGCAGAATAAAGTGTTACACAGTAAGTAGTGCACGCTGATTATTTTCTTAAGCATGTAGTTCGAACCCGAACAAGAAGATATTACATGGCGACCCTGCAGCCTATGTGCTTAAGTTAACAGTGCAGAAATATCGTTATGGTGCTTTAGAAGAAAAGAAAAACATGGGAAAAACACAGTCAAAAGAAGAAGTTATAATTGCCCAGGCAGGCAACAGTGGTGGTACGACTGCAGAGGGTAGCAACAGTAACTATTCTCTTTGGCAAGTTTGCGGAGTTGTAGCTGTAATGATAGCAGTTACCTTAATTGTTTTATGGTGTTGCCGTCGCAGTAAAAAGGAATTGGAAAGAAAAATACGTCTAGAAATTAGAAGAAGCCAAGACTTATAAAGTCGAGAAAAAAAGAAGACACTGGCCGAACCAATCCGGTGGTCAGCAACGAGGGCACGTGCTAGTGTGGCAAAAGGCCGCTAGTGCGCAACGTTGGGATTGATAAAGCCCCTAGTATTGGTGAATATGGACAGTATGGACTTATCTTAGGCGACTATGGACAATGAACATACTTAAGTATTAACATAATTAGTAAGTCATAGTTTTAGCACTATACAATTTTATTGGATATTATTTATTGCCTTAAATTTATTGATAATTATTTTATTTAATGAGTGTAGTAGATTTAAGCGATTTGGATAAATTGAATAACATTATTTCATTATTTATCATAAATATAAAAAAGGAGTCATTAGAGCGTAGAGAATCTTTGGATAGGGTAAATAAATTAAGTAGCAACGTAGAAACATTAGAAAATAAATTTTTTCAGCTTAGAGATCAGTATAGTAAACAGGTGCATGACACCGATAAATTAGAACATTTTCAAAAATATGTATTAGAAATAAGAGAAAACATAGATAAAGCTAGATCTATTTTATCAGGTCGGTTAATTGCCATAAAAGATAAAAAAAAATTACAGCTCGCAGAGACTGATTTGGTTTTGGGCATTCATCCTAGTTCAACAATGAGTGAAAAATTTGATTTGCGAACCGCAGCTTCTTTGTTGCCATCTATGGATGGTACCGAAGAAACTACGAAAATGTTGATTGATGCTATTGAATTATATAACGACTTGCTTGACGACAACGGGAAAGTATTGCTAATCAAATATGTTTTAAAGGCCAAATTAACACAAAACGCGAAATTAAGATTACAAACGACGTATACTAATGTTGGTGCTTTGGTCACAGATATAAAAAACCAACTTCTTACAAAACAATCTGCACCAGCTTTAGCTAATCAGTTGCATAACGTTAGACAAGATACTAAAAGTATAGATGATTATGCGAAAACTATCGAGCAACTTTTATTAAATTTAACCTTAGCGCAAGCGGACGGTGATCAAAATTCGGCAAAAATTTTACAACCGGTGAATGAAAAATTGGCGATAAATGCTTTCGCGAATGGGTTAAAAAATTCAGATTTAAGAACAATAATAAAAGCTAGAAATTACAATAATTTAAAGGACGCGATAACTGGCGCTAAAGAAGAAAATTTAAATTTAACCCCAACTTATTCTAATAACTTATTTCATATGCGTGGGCGTCACCAATATCGAGGAAATCGGTCTAGAGGTAATTTTACAAATTTTAGACAAATTCATAATTATAATCAATCTCGTAACCCGAGTAGGCAAAACTTTAATAATTACAATTTTAGCAGACAGCAAAATAATTCGCAGTACCAAGGCCGAGGTCGTTCCAGCTTTAGTAGGTCAAATTTTCGTCGAGGAGGTAGGCGTCAGCAGTTTTCAAATAATAGTGTATATTTTGTTGATAATGTGGAAAGTAGTAACATAAATAAAAACAGCGAGGAATCTCAAGGAAATAAGTTTTTTCGTTTCTAATAATTTAAAAAATAATGATACAGCTAGTTTTAATATGAATGCTTTAAATTATGTGCGTGTCGGGTATGAAAGGGAAGAAATGATATTTTTATGTGACACTGGTGCAAGTATTTCTTGTTTTTTTGAGAATTATTTGAAAGATAGTAGTATTATAAATACAACTAATAAAATTAAAATTAAAGGAATTGCAGGCTCAACATATTCAGCTGGATCTGCAAATATTTTATTCACTATGAACAATGAATATATTTCTCATGATTTTACAATTATTAAAAGTTTCGATTCTAGTATACATGGAGTTCTAGGTTCAGATTTTTTCCTTAAGTATGGTGCAATTATCGATTATGAAAAGGTTTTATTTTCTTTTTGGCTTAATCAAAATAAGCAAATAACAGTACCTTTGGAGTCCAAAAATAATTTATATACTGTTATTCCACCCCGATGTGAAATAATTACACATTGCTGTACCAGTCTCACAGATGAATGTGTCATTTTAAATGATGAATTATGTGAGGGAGTGTTGATCGCAAATAGTATTGCAAGACCGAAAGATGGTAAAGTGGCTGTAAGGCTATTGAATGTGAATGAAAGAGAAATAAGATTGCGAAATTTTGAGCCTAAAGTTGAATATCTATCAAAATATGATGTTTATTCTTTTACAAAAAATAAAATCTCCGTTGACAGAGTTGATACAATTTTAGATCTTATAAATACAGAAGCCCTTAACGTAGAAGAGAGAAATTCTATACAAAAAATATGCGCTAAATATGCGGATGTTTTTCACTTAGAAAATGATTCATTAACAGTTACTAATTTATATAAGCAAAAAATAAGGTTAAAGGAGGACGCAACTCCAGTTTACGTTAAACCTTACAGGTTACCTCATGCTCAAAAAGAGGAAATTAATAACCAGGTGGACGATATGCTAAAAAAGGGTATTATAGAGGAAGCACACTCAGAGTGGTCTTCACCTCTTTTATTAGTTCCCAAAAAACCGGACAAAAATGGCGTTAAACGTCACAGATTGATAATAGATTTTAGGTTATGTAATCAACGCCTACAAAATGATGTATTTCCGCTATCGAATATTACGGAAATTCTAGATTCCCTATCTGGTGCGATTTATTTCTCGCACCTTGATTTAGCACAAGGATATTACCAATTAGAACTTGATCCTGAGAGTAGGCCCTGTACAGCCTTTACAACGGACAGAGGACAATTTCAAATGAAACGATTACCAATGGGTATGAAAATAAGTCCTAGTGCGTTCTCAAGGTTGATGACTGTAGCAATGGCGGGTTTAAATTACGAGGCATGTTTTGTTTATTTAGACGATTTGATAGTTTTTGGACATTCCTTACAGAATCATAATCAAAATTTAACTAAAATTCTACAACGCCTTAGACAAGTAAACCTTAAATTAAATCCTAGTAAATGTAAGTTCTTAAAAAAGGAAATTTTATATTTGGGTCATTTAATTTCATCTGAAGGTATATCACCTGATCCTGAAAAAACAAGGGTTATTTCTCAATATCCAGTTCCTAAAAATTGTGACGAAGCCAAACGCTTCGTTGCATTTGCAAATTATTACAGGAAATTTATTAAAAATTTTGCAGAAATTGCTCACCCTTTAAATAAACTAGCTAGGAAAGGAATAGTTTTTAAATGGTCTGAAGAATGTCAAAACTCATTTGAAACTTTAAAACAGTCTCTTATTAGTCCGCCCTTGTTACAGTATCCAAATTTTTCAAAAGATAATCAATTTATTCTTAGAACCGATGCAAGTGGGTACGCGTTGGGGTCTGTATTGTCGAACTCAGATGACAGGCCTATTGCATTCGCTTCTAGAACTCTAAATAAAGCAGAAATAAACTATTGTACAATAGAGAAGGAATTATTAGCAATCGTTTGGTCATGTAAACATTTTAGACCATATTTATTTGGTAAAAAATTTATAATATTATCGGACCATCGTCCCTTAATATACTTATTTGGCATGACAAATCCTTCTAGTAGGCTCACAAAATTTAGGCTAACGCTCGAGGAATACGATTTTTCAATCCACTATGTGAAAGGTGCTGAAAATGTTACAGCGGATGCTTTGTCACGTGTGTGTATAGAGTCGAACGAATTAAAAGAAATGAATAATAAAGTGAGTGCCAGTTTAAACGCAATCACTCGTTCGGAGACAAAAAATAACAAAACAAAACCCGATATGACAAGTGATAATACTTCCATGGAAAACAGGATTGATCACCCTGTTGCAGTGGAAATATTAAAATACCCTAAAACTCAAATAATAGAACTACGGCCGGTACGTGAAAATGAATTTACGAAAATAAAGCTTAATAATAAATTAAAAACTGAATATGAAAATTTAATGTATGACGTCAATTCTAAGATAGTGTACATATCCCAGAAATACCGATCAACGTCGAACTTAGGTGAGTCGTTGAGGCATCTGGAGAAATTATGTAAAAAACACGATATTCCGGAATTAATTATTATAAAAAATAATGAGTCTAATCAGTTTTTAAATGACATGCGCATGATTAAATGTAAAAACGAAATTTTCAAGACAAATCTTAAACTGAGTATTATAAAAGATAAACAAAGGATAGAAAATAAGGAATTACGTCAGTTAATTCTTAATGACTTTCATACATTACCAACGGGAGAACATTCAGGGATAAACCGAATGTATAACAATATAAAAAGATATTACTTTTGGGTAACCATGAAGAATGACGTTGAGGATTTTGTCAAAAGGTGTGACGAATGTCAAAGGTACAAGCATTCAAAACCAAATAAACAACCTATGACAATATCATCAACGGCTGCTTCAGCATTTCAAAAAGTATACCTAGACTTAGTCGGTCCATTACCAGTTGATATTGAAAATAATCAATATATACTCACACTTCAATGTGAGCTAACAAAATTCGTGGAAGCATATCCGCTTCCCAATAAAGAGGCATTGACTGTTGCAAAGTCATTTGTAGAAAATTTTATTTTGTGTTACGGTATTCCTGTTTCTTGCGTAACAGACAAGGGAACCGAATTTTTATCTAATATATTTAAAGAATCTTGTAAGCTGCTTAAAATTAAACAATTAAATTCTACAGCATTTCACCATCAAACTTTAGGAGCCCTTGAAAATACCCATAAGCATTTGGGTGCATATCTACGCATGCAACTGTCGAAAGGAACTATTAACTGGAGCTCTTGGGTTCCTTATTGGTGTTTTTCATACAATAACAGTGTACACACGTCAACGCAGTACACACCTTATGAACTCGTATTTGGAAAATCCAGTAATATTCCATCTAACATCGTTAATCAAGTCGATCCAGTATATAATTTTTATGATTATCCTAAGGAACTCAAATTTCGGTTGCAAACAGCGTGGAATGACGCGAGAAATAATTTAATGACATCAAAAAATAAACGCAAAATTGAGTATGACAAAAACAATTGTAAAAGTCAAACTTATAATGTAGGAGATATGGTTTTAGTAGAAAATAACGGTAGAAATAATAAATTAGAAGCTTTATTTAATGGTCCATATCCAGTTTTGGAGGATAATGATCCAAATGTAGTGGTAAAAATTAAAAATAAGAATGTAGAAATACATAAAAATAGAATAAAACATTATTTTAGTTAATTCCACAAAGAAAAAAATCTATATGTATATATTTTTTTTTTTGCTTTTCGGGGAAGGTGTGATGGAATCCAAGTTGCAAAAGTAGGCCATATCATTGAACTATAATTAAGGCAATAACTTATTGCAACAATGTCCAACACAGCTTTTCGATTGTTGTAAATATGGAGTAATAGTTTATAGAATCATCAAATTATTATTTATTTTATTAATTAGGTTAGTCTAAGTAGTATACCATTGTAATTAGATTAGAGAAAAAGAGCAGAATAAAGTGTTACACAGTAAGTAGTGCACGCTGATTATTTTCTTAAGCATGTAGTTCGAACCCGAACAAGAAGATATTACACTAACAATAACCCTCTTGGGGTGAAAATATAAGTAAACCGAATTCGAATAATGGAAGTAATCTCCTTAGGCAACTTTTTTATATTTTATGGTATTTTTCCATTCTCCAGTATTGACAAAATTATATGCTGATATCTTTAAGTATATTTTTCTTTTTTCAGAAATTGGACGTGGAGTTTTGCACCATAGAAAAAGTTCCCTTGCACTAACTCCAGAAGAAGAGCCACTGGAAATACATGTAAGATTATTTATATCTTCAAATTTATTGACATAATTTAAAACAAATGAGATAACATATTTTATCAATACATATAGTTCTCTGGTAATAGCTAAAAAATAAGTTAAAGTAAATTATATCTTATATCAATCTGTATAAAGGTATTACCAGGAAATTATTTGCATATATAAACTGTATTATGTAGTAGTAGTGGAAGTGAAAGTGAAAGCACGAGAAAAGTTCTGGGTGAAGGATAACTTACCGATTACTTTTGTTTTTACTTATTTGCAGAAAAAAACTGCAAAATGATTTTGAATTCGTTGATGAATTTTAGCAGCCATAAATCACACTTTTATGCAAAATATCAAATCAGACAACTATTTCAAGCCTAGGTTCTATAAAAACCTCTTAATAGGGAAGTAAGGGGGTGATAAAACATTATGCAATTCACATCTCAATAACTATTTTTTAAAAAGCTTTAATCTTATGAAATTTTAGTGTATTTTTATTTGAAGAACAAAAATTTGAACAAGTTAAAAGTAGTTCAAATTACGGAAAATTTTACTTCTATTTCATTATTTTTCGATTTTGGAATAAAACTTCTATTTATTTATAACATAAACTTTTACATTTTTATGTATTCCAGCAAATTTTTCAAAACGAATTTGCAAAGTTGAAAAGAGTTAAAATAATTATACCTGAAGCAATTATTCCTTTGTAGTTGAAAATTAATTTTGCCTTCACCATAGTGTCAAGATACCTAAAGCAATTGAAGCAAATATTTAATGAAGTGTAGGCATCTTCCAGCTCCTTGTCTTTTAAAAATTGCATTAGTTCCTTAGCGTTATTTTTTGCGCTAATGTCATCAGTTTCGTAAATCACTTTTAGTTCAGATCGCAGGAACACTCGGTCGAAGAACTGGCCATAATGAAGACGAAGAGATTTAAACGCATCTTCTGGAAAAGTTTTTCTTTTAAATGCATCAAAATTGCAGTGCTCAAGAAATTTAAATTTATTTGTTGCTGAATTCGATCGATTATTTCATAAAAGAGGCGTCTGTATGATGTTTGAACATCTCACACCTTGTCTGTTCGAAGACGCTTGGCTTGTGGCTCTACATTTAACGTCATCGTTTTCTGCCAAAATAGGTCAAAGTCATCTCTTTTTTGGCTTAACATGGACTTAAAATCATCCACTTTTTTTAGGCAAAAAGCAATATCATTTGTTTTAGTTTGTAATATATTAAAAACATTGTTCGAGAATGGAAATATTTCTGAAAATATGTTCAACAAATAATTAAAATTAAAATCTCGTTTCAAACCAGTCCAAAATCCCCCTCAAACTATTTATTGCTTCTGAGCACCACGTTTCATTATTTTCTATTATATTCTCAAATAGTTCAATCAGTGATTCACGATTTTCAGATACTGTTAATACAAGTCTTCCATTATAGTTCCACCTAGTAGGAGCTACTTTGGGCAATCATTTGTGGACAGTGGAGTCCAAAGCTTGTGTACGTTTTGTTGACTTGGAAAAAAGAAGCAGCCATGCCACTTAAAGTAACGAAAAATACTTTACACTCTTTAATGTGATTGATGGACTGGGATAAAACTAAATTTAATTTAGGAGCAAAACAATGGACAAACACAGCACTTGGGAAAGTTTTTCGAATTTTAGCTTGCAGACCCCCTAATTGTCCTGCCATCACTGCAGCTGCATCATAGCTTTACGCAACTAATTTTTCCTCTCTATTAATTTCTTTAGTAACGTTATAAACTACGGTATATAATTCATCTGTTGTACGATTTTCGGACACATTCTTAAAACCTAAATATCGCTCTTGAATACTTCCTTCTGTTTTAACGTAGCGTATTACTATAGATAATTGGCTAAAATTAGTGATATCATTTGTTTCGTCCAGAACAATAGCAATGAACAGCGCCACGCCAATCTCTTGCTTAATTCTTTTTAGAATAATGGTTGCAACAGCGGAAATTAAATCATTCTGGATTCGATTCGACGTTCTGCGAAAAACGCTAGACTGCTCTAAATTATTTTTTAAGCAATCATCATATTTAGCCATTAAACTAAGTAAATCTTGAAAATTTCCTCTATTTGAAGAAACCCTGGTTTCGTCATGACCTCTAAATCCCAATTCGTGCTGTCCGAGAAAAAAAACGACATCGATTAGTCTTAATATTTGCCTATTTTTGTCGACTTTGTGTTGGCGGTGACTAATTTCCAACTGTTTATTAAGGGCGTGTTCAATTCTGGTTTTGCCGAAGACTTTTTCTTTTATGACGGCCTGTAAATGCTCTTTGGACATAATGTGTCTTTTTACAGCCTTATGGAAATTGTTTAAATCGGAAAAACCAGTTTTATTCCAGAAACCTTTTTCATTTTCAAAAAGTAAATATGGCCAACAAAATAATTTACTTATATTTTCACACCCTGTTAGCCATTTAAATTGTTGGTATTGTTTTTCCGGATAAAAATGTCTAATACAGTTTTTTATTTTAGTGGTTAAATTTTTCATAGGCGGTTTTGCCCTTCCTTTGGAAATTATTTGAAGCTTATCAGCGAAGTTTAATGTTGAAAATCCCTTTATTATTAAGACACACGCCACACATTCACACACACTCTTCTTACTAAATTCTCCAACATTTTCAACGTTACTACCGAAAGCCGAAGTTGGCGGTATTTGCATATCCACGTCCGTATTATTGTCTTCCATATCGCACCATGCACGACGCATCGTACGTATCACACAACACACGGATAGCCATTCAAACAAAGAACCCACTCCAACGATAGCTTCCGCCACCATTTAAAGCACGCGACTAAAATGCAAAAATTGCAAACAGCCGGTGGAAAGTTCAATAACCTCTGGCTCGATTCACAGGAAATCAAGCATACAGGACTTGGCTTCAGAGAAGTTAGCGGCCCGCATAGGTTCCATTCCATATTCTATTGTGGCTGGGTCGGAGTCAAGGCCGCATTTATTATGGGCTTGATAATTAAGATAATATTTTAGCATTTTTAATATAAACTAAATTAATGGTTTCCTATTTCAAAAATTACATTTTAGAAGATGTTTTGTATTTTTTTTTTGGGGAAGCAGTGCTTCCTTTGTTTCCATGGATTGCACGCCCCTATAATAATGTTATAATTGAATTATTAAAACTACAAAATCAAGTAAATAATATCAAGATAAATATTTTAAAACTATTTAATAAAGAAAAAACATTTTTGCAACTTGAAACCGAGTACATAGTTTTAAAAATTTTTAATAGTTTTGACAAAAAGATGGGCATACAGAGTAAACACAATTACAGATATTGTAAAAGTAATTTTGCAAACAGAAAACAAAATATCGAATAAGGTAGCACGTTTATAGTGATACTAATTCCTAAAAAAATACGTTTAATATGATTTACGTCGGTATGGTAACACAAACTTTTTAGGTAATCGGGAAGAAAATTTGCTTGTCATTTTTTCCACTTATGTCAAAGTTACCCAACAACAGAACCAAAAACAAAGCTGATTTATTGCTCCATTATTACTGTTTTTTTAAAATAAATGCTTATTTCGTTGCTACTCTTGTGCTTAATTAGCCTTTACTTGGGAAATACTCTTATCAAAATATACCGCGTGCAATTTTTTTTCGGAAAAACTGTTTATATGGGTACTACAACTTTTCTATTTTTATATCTTATCAAATCTAGTCTGTCCCTTCTTCTAATTATAAATAAATGTACTAGTTTTGACACCTTTCTCTTATGTTTAAAGATACTCGGTGCATATCTACAAACTACACTATAAAAAAAAAACGGTAAATTTCCTTTACCCGAAACGTCCCTCGTTATGAATCTTTCCTTTCATTAATAATAGCATAGTAGAAATAAAAATAGTAAAGTATAACCCAATTTAGTTTCACACATAGTCATTTAGTATACTGTCTTTTCAAACATTTTTATTACACGCTATTTTGTTCCATCATATGAGAATCGTACCAATATTTTACCAGTTTCTACCTATGCTACACTTATTTTTTGGACACGATATAAAATAAATTGATTCTTTTTACACTGATATTTTAACACCGCCATTTTGATCGTCATTTTGAATTCGCACCATTTAATCTCTTGATAATATTCTGTTTTGCTGTAAGATATTAAGTCAAGTGACTCTGAAATGTATAGATCTGAAAAAATCTCGGAGGTTGATTTTTCACGCTTATAATACTTCCATTTTACTATGGAAGTAAAAATGTACAATTTTAATAAATTTTGTATTTAACTTTTTTATATCTAGGCCAAGTATAAATTATTAAAGAAACAAAAAACCCTACTGCAAAGAGCTAGTATATTAACATAAAAAAAAAAATGTTGAAATAAGCTACACTTTATACAGGTACATAAAGCAGAGAATAAAAATAAAACTACTTCTGAATCCCACGTATACCAAGGAAAGCATCTCCTTTGATATCATTTTGCCACTAACCTTTTTATTATTTTTATTATAATTGCGTTCATTTACTTAACAAAATTCAGAATAAAATATAAGTGTTGGCTAGGGTCCGTATAATTTAATCTCCTTATCTCATTATCCATTTTTACCGCGTCTAAAAGTATTTAGTAGATATTTGCAAATTTCTGAGCACATGTCAAATTAAAAATCTGTCTTTCAAAAATATCTATCTAGACGTCGCGTCAGCAAGGAAAAACTTGAAAAAGTAACATAACTCTATAAATGAAAATTTCTGCATTTTTTTCAAACTCGATTATACCAAATTTCTTGATCTTGGACAAAAAAATGTAAAGCTGAGTTTTGTAGTAAAAATAAGAAATTTACGACCCATCCAATCGTTTTTTTCCTACCAGGTACCGATACGGAGGTACGAAGGCTTAAAACCAAAATATAATTTCTTATATTTGGGACACCTTGTATAATATAATAGCTTGTGTTTTTATATTTAGGACCGTCTATCTCAGTGAACTCTTCAATTTGTTACTTATCACAATGAATTATAGAACTATTTATTTTTTTTAGGTTGAACATAATGGCATACTCTTTCCGTCATTTTGCGGTTTTTTATAAACAAACCTAGCCAAGAACAGCCCGTTAATTGTACTAGTTTCTAATTAACTTAATATACTTATTACGCAAACGGATAGTATAAAATGTAAGGTGACACTTAAAAGTAATCTTGAAAACTCCATTTGTCGGTGCATGGCGGAACAATTAATATCTCTACGCGCAAAGAGGGGTCATAGTTTTCTGCCAGTAAGCGAGCAGCAGAGGCAAATGCAAACAAATCGCCTCTATTTCTTGAACTCAAATTTAAACGTGCAAAGCACTTGATTTAAAAGCTTCAGAGTCTTCGAAATACTTTTTCGTTACTAAAAGTAATTTTGTCAGTACTTCAATCACTTAATTCATAAAATAAAATGTATTTGTAAGTACAGTATTTCAAATATCAAAAAGTATTTGAATTACTTTTTCTAAGTATTTTACTCGAAGTGCTGACCGCTCTATGTCTAAGTAGACAGCAGACTTTGCGGGTAAGTATTTTTTTATGGTTTTGCTCACCAAGCTGCCCTGGAAAATATAATCATAAAGACAGTGGCGGCTATTCGGAGGAAGTCGGACAAGTGCCTCTTCCCCAAAAAAACCTGGCAAATTAATTTTTAACACACTTTAAAAATCAATACAATATACTAATTTTCAATATTAAATCTTTTCAATATTAAATCTAATTCATTTCATTAAAAAATATCGATAATTGCAATGTTAAATTGAATGCATCCGTAGTATTGCCGCTGGCCCCTCGTCACCAAACCTAGAGGTAAACACAAAACGAAATGATATATTTGCCCGTCTAGGAGTTGTTGACTCACCGCACCGGCAGCAAACTCGTTTGTGTTCCACCAACGGAAGAGCCACGTGGGAGCTCGGTAAAAATCTTCCAGCAAGAAATGAAAACAATGCCTGAAAATAATGCGTGGCTATGGCAACGAGAGTATCGCATGTACGAAGACTGCGCCTCTAGGGAACAGCCGCAATTTAACGGTTCCGTTCGTATTGTACGTAAAGTACAACGCGGTGATCGCGCTTTATTCGGTATTTTATCTGCGGTCTTTTATTTTATTCTTTGGGGCAGTGGCGCGTGTGTATAGTTGAAAATGAATTTGTTTGTGCCCGTTAGTGACGTTGTTTGTAGTTTGTTAGAAACTCCATTCTCCCGTTGGAAAGAAAATGACAAAAAGGACCTTTTAATTACGAGTCGAAAAACAAGTGTGCTGACAATTAGTGATAAAAAAGACATTAAAAATTCTGGTAAATCCTCCAATATTCATTTCAAAAATTCTTGGTTTTCTGAATTTAAGCAGCTGTGTAGCAGTGGATATTTGAAAAAAAATTTCTGCATGCGGTGCCCATTTTAGACCTTGCCTGTCGTACTTTTCTCGAACTAACACTTCCCCTATTTTTTACCCACGAGCCGCCACTGCATAAACATCTGTGTTTAAAGATGGTTTTATGTTACAATAGAAGAATGAATGCTCAGGTTAATGTCCAGTAGACAGCCCTGCATACAATTTTCTTTAACAAATGGTGGGTTTCTCTGTCTTCCATGGTAAACATCAAATACTCTACTGGAAGATGTAAAAGGACCCAATAAAAACTAGTTGCTCGCGAAAGGAGACCTAAAAATGTATACCTACGCTCTAAATATTTTCACTCCCATTACCAAATAATGCAAAATTGTGATCGTGTTTTTTATGATGTGTGTGTTTTAAATTTTTATTACACCTAAAAACGGGATCCGAATCAATTATATATTTTCAATAAACTCGTCCAAGTAATTTTTATAAAGTAGTAAAGTAAAATATTAATGCGTCCCAAAAATTTCACCGACTTAATGATAAGTTTATCTTGTTCCATCGTCATTTAAACCAAGATTTTTATATTAAGATTTATTGCTAAACAGCATTAAGCAGTAAACCATATCAGCTAAAAGATTGAATGGAGTCCGTTACTTTGTGACAGTACATTTTAACAACTAAATGAAAACACAAGTTTTACTTTGTTAGCTGTTATTTATTTTTGCACTAGGCGTGACTGCAGTTTCGAACTATTAGTACATCTTCAAACGCAATGAAGACATTTACAATCAAATTAGATATATATATATATATATATATATATACATATATATACAGACAAACATTCTCAATAGTGCTACAACCTTTTATACTGATAGCACATATGGTAAAACGCTCCGTGTTTAACTCGCTATTCTCGCGGACATACGGTTATATTTAAAACAATTTTTATACCATCGAAAAAGTGTTAGTTCTATTAACGTAATTCGAGTGTAATATATAAAAAAAAACATGGTTAGCAGGTGTAAAACGTGTGATAAAAATATCCATCGAAGCCATCCCGGTATACAATGCAGTGGTTTTTGTGCGAATTTTTATCATTCCAACATTCAGTGCAGTAAACTAGGACGGGACCAAGCCGAAATGTTCAAATCGACTCCTGGTGCAGCATGGACTTGCGAGGACTGTCGATCGAACGCGATACTAACGGCAGCGGCTTCGGTCGAGATCCCCACTTGCCGCGTAGATCCTCGATGTACGGCTTTAGTAAAGCGGAAAATGCTGATTCTACCAATTCTCTGGCAGCCGTTCATGAGGAGCTCAAACTTCTTAGAGAATCGGTGCATTTCTGTAGTGATAAAGTGTCCGATTTCGAGGAAACAATAAAGAAACTTGCTGATTACGTGAAAGTCACTGACAAATTGAAAATGGAGAACGAAAAACTTAAATCAGAAGTAAATTCCCTTTCCACTAAAATTAACGGTATGGAGCAAATGAGCAGGAGCAACAACATTGGAATAAGTGGAGTACCCGAACATAATAATGAAAATTTCGTCAAAGTTGTTCAAAACATTGGCTGTTTTATTGGGTACGCTGTGGAAGATAAAATGATCGACTTCGTACATAGGGTTCCCACACAAAATGCTGAGAACCAACCTAAGAACATTATTGTTAGGCTTACTTGCAGACGCTACAGAGAGGTCATAATTGCAGCAGCCAAGGTAAAAGTTCGTGATAGTCCCAAAAAGCGACTCATTCTGGATAATACTTCTGCACCGATTTACCTAAATGAACATTTAACACAAACGAATAAAGCTTTATTTAAGGAGGCTCGTGCTGTTGCTCGACAAAAACAGTTTAAATTTATATGGGTACGCAATGGTAACATCTTCTTACGTAAGGATGACCGCTCCAAAGTTATCCACGTGAAGAACATGGAAGTATTGAAGAATTTTTAGTGCTGCCACATATGCCAGACAGTAAACATCATATGTCTTGATCTTCTGCAATGTTCTCGTATACTGACAGAACCCTAACTGCTTTTTATCAAAACGTTAGGGGAATTAGAACTAAACTATCTGATTTCCCTTTGAATGTGTGCTCTAATAACTTTGATGTTGTGTTCATAACGGAATCCTGGTTAAACAGCTCTGTTCTTGATCAAGAGGTGATTAATCTAAACACTTATAATATTTTTCGTCGAGACCGCTAAACTTCTGGATCACAAAAAACGGATGGTGGTGGTGTCTTCATAGCCACACGCAATATTTTTCGTGCTTCCTTGGTACGTGAGTTTCATAGTGAGGCTGAAGATATTTAGGTAAAATTAAAAGTGAGTGATAATGAAAGTGTTTATTTGTGCTGCGTCTACCTACCTCCGGGTGATGACATAGCTAGGGTATCTTTTATGTCAAAATTGGGCTGGATCACCCAAAGGGTGAGTAATAGTAAAATTAAAATATGCGGAGATTTGAACTGCCCTGGCATAAACTGGGCCTTTACTACCGATAGCTATTTAGTACCCTCGAATGTGGATGTAAAATCTGCAGATCTCGTTGATATGCTTTCCTTTTTCGGAGTGGTCCAGTTCAACTATTTAACAACAAACGACTATAACACAATTACATCTATTTCTCAATGTACATGTCCGATGGTGCTGGAGGATCCTTATCATCCGAGTTTGGAGTTTTTACTTAGTAGTAATAACTTAGAAACTAACATTTTAAAATTTTATAACAGAATAAATAATATAATATCGGAATTTGTTCCAACTGGTTACCGTAACAGTAAATATCCAGCATACTTTTCTAGTTCCACCATTAAGGTGATCAAAGAAAAAAATAAATTCCATAATAAATGGAAAGTTTATGGAAGTTTGAGTGATTTAAATACCTTTAGAACTCTTAGAAGCCGTTCAAAGAAACTAATTAGAGAAGACTACCAAAATTATATCAATCATATTGAAGCGGAAATTGCCACAAATTGCAAAAAATTTTGGCTTTTTGTATCTGCTAAACGCGGAAAAACAGATATACCTTTGGAAGTGTATTTTGAAAACTGTACAGCTAGTAATAATAATGATGTTTGTAACCTTTTTGCAACTTTTTTTAAATCTGTATTTGAGCCAAAAACTAACAACCTAATAACGTCAGAGAGTTTTTCAGGAAATGCGACTTCCAGTCCACTTCAGTTGTGTGAGTCGGAGGTTCTCTCTGTTCTTAGAGAACTGGATCCTAAAAAGGGAGCCGGTTCTGATGGCATTCTGGCTATATTTGTCAAGAAATGCGCCAATGGTTTATGCCAACCACTTCTGAAATTATTTAATCAATCGCTCAATGAGGGCCATTTTCCTACTGTATGGAAAAGGGCCATTGTTGTGCCCATCCATAAGTCTGGTGATAGGAGTAACATAAAAAATTATAGACCGATCTGCAAACTCTGTACGTTTGCAAAGGTATTTGAAAAGTTAATCTATAAACACATTTTTTACCTAGTTAAAAACATAATCATTAGCCAGTAGCACGGATTTTTTGCAAATAGATCGATTGACTCTAACCTCATTAGTTACTCGCAAAAATTATAGACCGATCTGCAAACTCTGTACGTTTGCAAAGGTATTTGAAAAGTTAATCTATAAACACATTTTTTACCTAGTTAAAAACATAATCAATAGCCAGCAGCACAGATTTTTTGCAAATAGATCGATTGACTCTAACCTCATTAGTTACTCGCAATTCATCTTAAATAGTTTGGATAACCGTCTTCAGGTCGATTCAATCTACACGGACTTTAGCAAAGCATTCGATAAAATTAAACATGAAATTCTTATAAATAAATTGTCCGATATCGGTGTAGACAGCATAATCCTCAAATGGTTCAGATCTTATTTAACCGATCGGGAGCACTCCTTTGCGGTTGCGGGATCCTCGTCTGATTCATTTATCTCGACATCTAGGGTACCCCAAGGGAGTCATCTGGGACCCTTACTCTTTATCATTTATATAAATGATATCAGTAAATGCTTTAAATTTTCGAATTATTTATTTTATGCGGATGACCTGAAGATTTATAAAGTAATACAAGATAGTGTCGATTGTCAGCAATTGCAATCAGATCTCGCTAGGATTGAACAATATTGTTCTACAAATAGTCTATATTTAAACACCGAAAAATGTTTTACAATTAGTTTTACTCGTAATCACCAAAAAGTGGTTTTCAATTATAGTTTGAATTCAAATCAGCTTCGTAGAGAGGGTCAAGCAAGAGACCTAGGCGTTATCTTCGATGATAATAAAATATTGTTAATAATGAGTTTAGAATGTTGGGATACATAAACAGGCAATCGAAAGCGTTTCAAAATAATAGTACTTTACTGACCCTCTATCATGCTTATGTTTTTAGTCGACTGAATTTCGCATCCTCTGTTTGGAATCCCATGTATGATGTCAATATTCAAAGAATGGAGCGCGTACAGAACAAGTTTTTAAAATCTTTGGCATTTAGGAACAACATGACCACAGATTACAATTATTTACGTAAAAAATTTAAACTCTTAAGCCTGGCAGATCGCAGGCTTATAAATAATATCGTTTTTCTGAAAAAAATTATTTGTTGCCAAGTCGATTGAACTGATCTTTTATCCCAAATACCAATAGCAGTTCCTCAAAGAAATCTAAGAAACACTCGTTCGTTTGTACCTCCTATGGCTCACACTAATAGCTGTTCAAACTCTCCTATATTTAGAATGTTAAACTCTGCAAATGTTCACTGCGATAACATCGATTTGTTCTGTATGTCCTCCAAAAATATTAAAAAAGCTTTAAAGGCCGATTTTTTAAATGGATATTAAGACAAGTTTTTTTTTCCAGTATTTATTATATAGTACTATATGTTAAGTAATAGATTATATGTAGCTGTGTAGTTTTAGGTGTATGTATGTTAACGATGTAAATAGTGTACACAATTTTGTGGGCTAGACCTGTATGTGTCCTAAAGAGAAATAAATAAATAAATAAAATAAATAAAAAGAGTATGATTAAGAAAAACCAACTGTGTGTATTTATGGTCAAAAAGTTTTAATAGGGTGGTATTTCCAACATCTGAATGAGTCTAGGTTTTTTATTGAGGCTTAAAATGATTTGTAGTTTATGTTTTTTACTGGATGACCTGTTAACATTTTGGTAAAAATCCAATATGGCAAAGCAAAATGGCGGCCCAGTGAAATGTTAAAAAAAATATTACTAAAAATTTCAAGTATTATGTAGAAATCAACTGCTAAAATTTTGGTCGAATCCAAGATGGTGGAACAAAATGGCGGCTTAATAAAATATTTTTAAAAAAATCCTATTCAGTTTACTTCAAATTTTGAAGGTGTGTGTCAATGTAAAAACTACTTGTTGAATTTATTTTAAATTATACCCAAAAATCAAGTGTGGTACAGGTACAGATTGGTAAAATACTGGTAGGAATCCAATATGATGGACGGCGCCCAATAAAAATGTTTGATAATATAGTATATATGTGTTAATAAATGACGTACTGAACTAAATTGGGTCACACTTCACTATTCCTAATAAAAGGAAACATTTATAACGAGAGAAGTTCCGGGTAAAGGAAAATTACCGATTTTTTTTGTTTCCTCATATTTTTTTGTGTTATGCTTTGCATAATTTTCTACGTTTTTTTGTTGTTGTTGAAAGGCGGAATGCTTTTCACATGTTTTATGCTTTGTTCACTGGCAATAATAAAAACAAGAAAATATTAAATAAAATGTAATATTGCCACGATTGATTCACCAGGCACTCGTTTTTTAAAACAATAAACTTAGACACATTTTTGTTTTACGGCCTGGGAAGATCCTTGCGAGTATTTTTAGGTAATTCTGTATGCCACACATAGAAAATGCAGAACTTGAACAAAACACAAGCGTTTGTGTTGGAAGCTATTACGCTTTGCACTATTGTTTATTGTCTGGTGTTGGAAACTTATAGGCTTCGCATTATAGTTTATTGCTTTGTGTTGAAAGCTTTGCACATACTGTTTTTCTTCATGAAAAAAAAAATTCTTTGTTTTGCATTAAAAATATCAGCCTTCGACTGTGTTGAAAGCTGCTACGCCTTGCAAATGATATTTGTCTCTGATTATGGAAAAGTACTTAGTTTTGCGTTAGAAATATTAACCTGCGACTGTATTGAAAGCTGCTACGCTTTACACACAATATTCTTATCCGATTATGAAAAAAAAATTCGTTTTGCATAAAAAATTAACCTGCGATTATATTAAAAGCTGCTACGCCTTGCATATGATATTTCTCTCTGGTTATAGAAAAATACTTTGTCTTGCATTAAGAATATTAGCTTGCGACTGTGTTGAAAGCTTCTGCACTTTGCACATGATATTCTGCTCCGATTTTAGCATTAAAAATATTAGCTTGCCACTATGTTGAAAGCTCCTATGCTTAGCACATGATATTCTTCTTCGATTAAGAAATAGAATAAACATATTAGCATGCTACGCCTCGATGATTATGATCAAAATTACTTCGTTTTACATAAATTATACAGTGTTGAAAGCTGCAGGGCTTTGCATAAACATTAGTTAATATAAAAAATCTCATTTCCCCATTTTTTTTTCCATAATTGGATTTATATATTTTTTGTTTGAAAAGTAGTATTTGAATACTTTATTTCAATTGGTTTGTTTCAGTCCATGAAAACCAATTAAGTTAATTATAATAAAGTGCGGGACACGAAAGAAAACCGGGCGGAGTCAATTGGTTTAGGAAGGTCGGCCAAGAAATCTCTTTAAACCAGTGGTGTCCCGCCGGTCTTTAAATAATATGGCACTCCTTTTTGACTATACGCACTTCAGATAATTAAAAAATGTAACTATGCTTAATGAACCTTTACCTTTTATTTGTCTGATTTCTTTCGTGTACCGCACTTCTATATCTCTTTTATGTTGCAAAAACGGCGAACTTTCGAATTTTAAAATGATTTAATTTTGGTTTTTCTTGATCGATTTACCTATAAATATATTTTTTCTTAAGTTCTGTCAGTAGCGGTTCCCGGGCTACTGCCTACGTCCACTGTTATTGGACCACCCAGTATAGTGATACACGATTTACAAGTCCAGATTTTACAAGGGTAGCCAGCATCAGATCCAGTGAACGAGATTTATCAAAATTTTAATTTATGCAGTTCGACTTTGGGCTACTTGGGTATGCCAAAAGTGGCCATGTGTCTCAGTATATCATATTACTTTATACAGGAGCCTTCATTGTAAAGTACTATACAGGGCGTTTCCTAATTGCATGCTGATGTTAAAGAGGGTGTTTTTATGTCCTAAAAGTCTTAACTTTTGAGATACAGGATGGTAAAGTTTAAAAAGAAAACATTTTTTTTCATCAATTCTGATGCTATTGTAGACAACTGGATGAAATTTGATACACGTCTTCTATGCATTAAGGAGCATACGGATTTACCCAGGTTAATTACACATGCACGCCACTGGTAGAAAATTCAAAAATTGATTGTTAATAAAAAATGCCCTTTTATGCATAAAAGACGTGTATCAAATTTCACACAGTTATTTATCGATAATAGTATCAGAATTAGGATTTAAAAAAATGTTTTTTAACGCCCTGTATCTCCAAAGTTAAGACTTTTAAGTTCATATTAAACGTTTTCTTAAAAAGGTCACCCCCCTTTAACATTAGCACGCAATTAGGAAACGCCCTGTATAGTACTTCACAATGACGCCTCCTGTACAAAATAATATGACAGACGGAGGCAAACGGTCACTTTTGGCATACCCGAATAGCCCAAAGTCGAACTGCATAAGTTAAAATTTTGATAAATCTTGTTCACTGGAATGAGTGTTGGCTCCCCTACTATAACTACATTGATGTGTTAATTTTGGAAAAATATGAGTTCTGTAGTTTTTCAAATATTAATTGCAAAATTAGATATTTTTTGACACCCGGTATTGAACAGAAAATTAATTATTTTGAAGCAGTTTATTGACAGCTACTTTATGAACAATTTTACAAAATATTTGAAAAAAAAATAAGCCATTTTTGAGGTTGACGGCTGTGATTCTAATGGTTCGATTTCTTTTAAATCGTTGTCTTCCTCTGAAAATGATGAGGTTTCGTCGTCACTACTTGAAGATCCCAGTGTGATAACTAAATCATCAATAACCGTTTCAATTATGCCATCTACTTCCCAGTATTTATCTTCAATAGAACGAACATGTTTAACATACGATTTCCAATTTTCAGCTGATATTGAGTCTCTGTGTTATTCCTAATGTTATTATATTTAAATCTTTAATTGAAAGTTCACTGGTGTTGCGCTCTCGAATATATTTTTTTACTCCTGCTCATGCCAGTTCAGGCAGCCTTAAAGGTGTATGACCGAGGTTACGTAAAAGACCGTCAATTTTATACTTTTTTTTCTCTAGGCTTGTGGTCTGATATTACTTCATATAATTGATATTTTCTCCATGTTGGATCACATACAAGATTGTTCGATTTAAGCCACGATATCATATGAGCTTTTGTAGAGTATTTAGTTGGCACTTTATCTTCTACGTGAGAATGATAAGACGCATTATCCATTACCAGGACTGATTTGGGAGGAATGTTAGGTAGGAGCTTCTCGAGCAATCACTTTTCAAAATTATCTCTATTCACCTGTCTATGATAGTCTCCAGTTGTTAGTCCCCCCTACTAGAGCGGATTTCGTGAACAACATCTGTAACACTTTCACTTTGCCAGCATTTGTTCACTGTCATTTCATTATCTACTCAGGTTTCGTCTAGATACACAATATTGCGTCCTTTTTGCCTATATTGCCTTACAGTTGATAGATAAATAACCCGCCAGTGAAAAATATTTGGTCTCTCAATGAGCAATTTTCGTTTATTTTGGCACTTGCGCCAAACAAAACCATTTGATCGTAAAAGCCGATTTAAGGTTTTATACCCGTACGGAAAATCTATTTTGTTCTTTACCGCACTAAGTAGGGTTTTGCAAGTCGGAATCTTCTTCAAGTTTATAGAAAAATCCTCTATTGTTCGTCCAATTACTTAAAAATCACCATCGTCAATTTTGTCTTTGTATGATAATTGGGGTCTTTTTTTAACAGGAGATTTTAAAGGTGAAGTAAAACAGCAGCGATCATTATGTTCTCTTTGAATTTTTCTTACACTACTTTCCGAAACACCAGTGTAAAATACAGCGCGTTCTGTTAGATTTTTAATTGGAATAGTCAAACCATTATTTTCAGCTTCTCTAGTACAGGCCTCTATAACGCTCGCAATAACTTCACGTGCACCGCTTCAAATTGTTTTTCCTTTTTTGCTCGCCATCGTTACTTCGAAATAATAATTCAAATTCAACGCAACGCATTTATATAGAAATAAAAACAAATGCTCGAAATGTATAGGCGCCACTGGAAATAGCTAGAACCTTCTAGCGGCAAGTGCATGGAGACTCTAGGCACATCCCAATTACAAGTGGACTAGTGCGAAATTTACTAAATCCTCGATTAGTTTTCCGTACCGCTTAACTGGTGCACTTTATAGGTTAAGCGGCAAACTATTACAACAAATAAAATAAAACAAATTTTATTTGCGTACACAAATTTTACTTTTCTGCTTGCATAAGACTATGAACCTTTATTTTAAGGACCGCCCGGTTTTCTTTCGTGTCCCACACTTTAACATTACTAATTCGTTGTTCTTTATATGTTTTCGTGTAAAAATATTTAACTAAAATGTATTGATTTTTACTATACATAAATTTTTTGGTATAACAAGAAGTAAAAATTAAACGAAATGACTCCAATTAAAAATATAGCACTTAGCCAGACCATTTATTATTCTCCAAAAAATGATCATCCCATTTAAGTCCATTATAACCGCCCGAAACCTAATCCCAGGATTTGTTACGTTGGTAATTATCTCTCCATTTTCGCATATTTATAACCTAAAAGTGTAATAACCGGTGTTGACAAAACTTATCAAACCCGCTACGTATTTAATCATTCCCTTTCTCTTATCTATTAGATAAGCCGCAAATCTATATTTTTTATTCGACATTAAAACATACAGTTTGTCAAAAACTGATATATACTATGTTTATTTTTCGCTAAGATGTCTACTTGTGAACACTGCGGAAGCCATATCAATGTAAACAACGATAATTTCGGTGTATCAACTCCCCTGTACGAAACAGAGGTCAGCGTGAATAGCGGGTGGTTTTGTTTCCGTGGTTGTTGTTCGAAAAAAAGTGAGCAAAGAAAACGGAGTAAAGACACAGAGTTTCCTTCGGAGTTTCTTCGTGAAGGTCGTTACCAAAGACGCACGATACAATTTGAAATTGACCCGAATAATTCAGTGTCATCCAGAAGGATTCAGTCGACCGTGTCCTCGTCGATATTAAAAGCGTCAAAGGTAAATAGTTTAGTATTTAGTAATTTTCTGCTTGTTGTTTGGGCTTAATATGAGCTACCAATAAAAGTTAGTATTATGTTGATTAAAGTTTGTAAGCTGACATGAATCTGAAAAATAACAAAAAACAATTGGACATAAAACAAATTAATTCAGGATAATTTATAACAATAGAGTTTGAAATCTTCTAAATATGAATATAGTCGCTTTTAGGTGTAATCACTAATATTTAAAAAACCTAAGCAATTTTTGTATTGCCAATGTGAATTATCGATCACTGCTATATTTACCATAGAATATAGGATTGATAATTAATTTCCTTTAATTATCGGTCAATACAAATTGCTTATATGTTTTTTTATCGTTTCAATTTTGATGTCTGTGAATAAGTCAAATATTAAGTCCGTAATAGCGCGACACATTTATTAAATTTTTCTAATACTGTAGTTTTCGAATGCGTTCTTTACGTAACTAACATAGTTTTATCCATAAAATCGATGTTAATAGGAGATACTGGTATGTACAAGTATTATCAGAGTTGAGGCTGATAGCTGTACAAGGTGTTTTTTTTTCGTTGATATTATAGGGTATAGGCTGAACGGTAACAGATACAAAATAACTAAGATACGTGTCACGTTCTCTTCTTTAGTGTTTAGTTTAATGGCGTGGTCAGATGTACGCCAACTGGATTGGTTTAGAAAATACAGGGTCATTCTCAAAATCTCCCATTTCTTATTATCTTTTATTACTCGGTTATTTATGGAGATAAAAAAAATATAAAAGTTTTACTTTTTACGTAGAATCCAGCGGCGTACTTAAAAAAATATAGCTGTTTTAATTTTTAATTATCAAAAGTAGCATTTTCTTAAATGGGACACTCTATATATAAGTATATAGAAAAATTGCATTTTTTCATGCGTTTGCAACAATATGTAATACCTAATATTTTTCTTTGTCCTTAATAGCCAAAATACCAAAAAAATATTTTCTTTTAGTTGGCCATGGATTGAATCATTATTCTTTTATTTTATAATAGGTATCTTAAAAACTCAATTACCAGGAATATTAAAACATTGATAAACCAAAACATCTACAAAAAACAACAAAAAATTATAATAACAACTCAACAATTATCTTGAATACTTAACGATTAGCATAATTATTTAATCACAATAGGTGCCCAAATTGTCTTTCATTCTGTTCAATGCATTTTGGACTCGGCTTGCAACTGAACGAGTGACGTTATAAATATGAATATTTGGCTTCCAATGCAATTAATAAAAGTTGCTCTAAGTTCTTCTAAAGTATTACTTCGGGTTTTATATATTTCATTCTTGATAAATCCCTAAAAATAAAAGTCTAGTAACGTCAGGTCGGTGGAACACAGAAGCCATTTGTTTGGCCCATATGTACCAAGTCAATTTTCGCCGAAATTAAAAGTTTGTAAATGCCTTACCATATGACTGTTATTTTTCTAAAATTTGGATATATCCTTCAGCATTAAAATTTTTCGTTATAAATCCTGTAGTTAAGGACTCTATTTTAATATAGTGCCACCCACACATGGAACTCAAAGCGTCCTTGTTGTACCCTAGCGGCGGTCTGATGAGGATTTATGTTTGACCAATATCGATTGTTATGTCGATTAAAAATTCCTTCGTTAGCTATAAAAGCTTCGTCAGTCTATATTACATTTTCAAAAAAATAGGGATTCTGGTAAATCTGTTGCAAATACCAATGACAAAATTCTAAACGCCATTCTCCATCTCCAATATGTTTCCTTATTTTATACAGTTTATAGTTATCCTTTTTTAACGTTTTTAGAACTTTAAATTTAATTATGCCAATGTCTTTGTCAATATTACGGCTACATACTGTCGGATCAGCAGCAACACAAGCTAATACAGTTATTTCATCTCTTTCTCTAATTTTCTTATTGTAACTCTTACCTCTTGGTTTTGCAGAGATCCATACGCACTTAAATTCTCATATAATCTTTGAAATATTTGTTTGTCTGGCTGTCGTCGTTCCGGGTAACGCTCAAAATATAGGTCTAAAGCTGCGTCTTTATTTTTATTACTCTGAATATAGCACTCAAACATGTTTAACTTTTCGTAGTTTTGAAAAACATTCATTTTGGACACCTTTTTTTTTAAAATATGATCGAAAACGGAATTTGACAATCAATACTTAATTGTTATTTAATTTTATGACTTGTAAACAAACAAAGCAAAATATTAAGTATTATATATTGTTGCAATAGCAAGAAAAAATGCAATTTTTCTACGTACTTAGATAAGGGTGTCCCATTAAAGAAAATGCTACTTTTGATAATATCTCAAAAATTAAAAGATCTATATTTGTTTAAGTACGCCGCTGGATTCCACGTAAGAAGTCATAAAACTTTTGTATTTAAATTTTAAATCTCCATAAATAACCGAGTAATAAAAGATAATAAGAAACGGGAATTTGACAATCAATACTTAATTGTTATTTAATTGTATGACATGTATACAAACAAAAACAAACGCATAAAGAATTCAGTCCATGGCCAACTAAAAATAAATATTTTTTGGTATTTTAGCTATTTAGGACAAAGCAAAATATTAAGTATTATATATTATTGCAATCGCAAGAAGAAATGCAATTTTTTTATAGGTACTTAGATACGGATGTCCCATTAAAGAAAATGCTTTTGATAATATTTCAAAAATTATTATCTATATTTTTTAAGTACGCCGCTGGATTCTACGGAAAAAGTCATAAAACTTTTGTATTTAAAGTTTTCTTTATCTCCGTAAATAACCGAGTAATAAAAGATAATAAGAAACGGGAGATTTTTGAGAATCACTCTGTATTTTCTAAACCAAACCAGTTAGCGTAGATTTGACCTAGCCATTAAACAAAACACTAAAAAAGAGAACGGAACACATATCTTATTTTTTTTGTATCTTTTACCGTTTAGTTTATACCCTATAATATCAACGAAAAAAAACCACCCTGTACAATATAATAAAATTATAAATATTTTACAGCGTGTAACAAAAGTAAGGGAACAGCGAAATATCTCAAGTACCCCTTCTTATTTGAATTTAATGAAAATATATACACTTAGGTATGAATATATGTCGGATCCAATTGCGAGTTCCGCATTGCTGCCAAGTTTACCGTTTTTCTGCTATAAAAGGATTTTTTTAAATAGAACACCCTATATCATTACTTTTTTAAAATCTGCGTAAAATTCTCAACATTTTCTTTTAAGAACACTTTTTATGAAAGTCAACAGTTTTTGCAAAATTAGGGGGCTAATATCCGTAATTTAATGTAGTGCTTTTATTAAAATACTTGCACATAAAAGGTTACCTGATATGCTTGACAAAGTCAATTTTGTTGATTTACAAAAATAGATAGTTTAACTGATGTTACGTAAATAACTACGTTTTAACATTAATAAGAAAATACCTGGAAGCTCAGTAGTTTTTAATGACACTTGATAGGGCAAAAGAGCGTGGGGGAGCTCTTCGTAAATTAGTCAAAAGAATAATAGGGTGCCAACATTAATTTAAAAATTAGACTGATTTAAATCAATGATTTTAGAAAAAAAAACATATTTATGTAATTTTATTAATAGATATTATTTATAATTTTGCTCAATAATATGATTTAAGTTTAAGGAATAAAACAACAGAAATACCCTCTAATATCACAGTATATTGTATTTACTCTTTCTCGTGGCTGAAATAAATATATACAAAAAATGTTACATATAGGTTATGTTACCTAATACCTACCTAGATGCACCAAAAGATGAAATAATTTACTACTTTTTTTACATCATATAAAATATTTTTAAAAGAATTAATATGTAAAAGATTATTATTGAAATTTATAAATCGAAGATAAGATTTTCTAGAATAAACAGTTTTTAACTAGATAGACCTTACATGTGGGTTGTGGTTGTGTTACGCTGAGCAAGGTCACTAGGTTAACCTGCTGTCTTCACAAGACACGTTTTAACAGATACTAGCTACTGCAAACTAGCTACAAAGGTTGGTATATGCCCTAATAGCCTGAATATGCTGTTGTAGTAAGTTTTATAATGCTGAGATGACTCTAGTCACTGCATTATTAAAAATCCCAAAACGTGGATGTTCGATTACGTTTTTTTGGTTAAATCATTTTTGACGTAATCCAGATAAGAAAACTATTAATAAGAGAAGAAGAAAAATTAGTATCAATTTATTAATAAGAAGGTGAAAAACTTACCCCATTTTGATAAATGGGCACTATAAAGATAAAATTTTGAAGGAAAACTGTCCTCTGAAAACTTTACATGTTGTCAGGACAAGAAACTAAGGTGAAGAGAATACAAAATGGATCTTAAATTCTCAACTTAAGAAATCCACTACGTTCACATTTTCATATGAAACAGTTTTTCTTAGATTACAACATATACATCTTGGCTATTTATTGGTTAAAATTACCTAGAATTATAATCTGCCCTCTAAATGAATCAAAGAAATCCTAATTATATTACATCTTTTAGCAAAAGAATTACAGAAACCTTAATTTTAAAGAATATAAAAATAATTCGGCGAATTGTCGCCATCTCCTATATAATATTTAAACTATGTTAAAATTATTTATTGAAAACTACAATATTTTTATATTATAATAATTATTATAACCACCAATATGTCAAGAATATTTTCAAACAAATCTTTAAGTCTATATCACGTTGCATACAATTACAAAGGACCATTGTACTGCTCTATTCCCCTCTATGTACATTAAGAAAATATTTGATCCAAATCTTTTCAAAATTGGACATAAAAAGCTTAAATGATTAAACATGTCAAACGCCAAGTGTACAGCAAAATAATCATTTAGCAGAATAAATGCTGAACATAACAACATTCTACAGAAATATTAAAGATCAGAGAGAGTTAACAAAAAAAATAAAAGTCAAATTTTAATATTATTTGAATATACTGCCCTCAAATTAAAAAATATTGAAATCCATGTAAATGTAAGATATATTGTTTCATATAACATACAAGTTACTAGATTTATTAATATTTAAAAATATACAAGAGTTTTTTTATATACTAAAGGTTATGATACTGTATAAAATACAGTGTACAGTAAGTCCTCGCTAAGGTTTATAAAACTATTATGTCCCAACTGATAAGTTTTAATTATGTTTTAAGACGAAAAACAGTTTGTAATATAGCAAACAACCAACAAATATGTATAGTAAATTTGTCTAGAGGGAGTTAATAATTTTAGTAAGAACTATTTTCAAAAAGTATGACACTTTTTATCAAACTATTGATTTGCTAATTCTAAACAAGAAATTGGCTATTTTCGTAAACCGAACGCCTGAGATACAGAAACATAATCAGTTAAATCAAAATCGGAAAAAGCCAAAATGGGGAATAAATCACAATCAGTAGAGGACATATCTGTTCAAAACAAGCAAAAATCTAGACATTATTTAACACAATTTAATATTATTTAGTTAGTTCTTACCAAAATTTTAACTTTTCACGGATTTTTTGTACAGAAAGAAAATTAAAAAAAAATGCTAGCAAGAAAATTTTGTTATATGGGCCTATATTTACAAATCAAGTTAAGAAATTTTAGAAAGTTCAGTAAAACTCAGTTTCTGATTAGGTAGACATTCTAGCTAAATTTGCATATGCAAGATATATTCTAAACTTTTAGAGAAATTAGTACATGCATACACCTTTTTATTTTTAAAGATAGATATACATATACATGTCTATTCTTAGGACATAAGAAGATATATTTTGAAAAGATAAAATATGAAGGTACGAGTAAGGTAAAAATTACGTAACAAAGATAACTGGACAGAAATTTGCTCAAGTTTTGAGTAAGGATTGATTGTCATGATAAACTTTAATATCCCTAACGTGATAATTTCCCACATAACTAGTGTCAATATCCTTCAATCCTAATTCATAGACAAGTTTAGAAATCTTTTTAGTTACTTTCCAAAGCACATATTTAGGTGACAATTTAGATGCAAATTTTTTGCTGGCATCTCATAACTGTCTATTTCGTTTCCATACCATATCTCCTACTGTAAATTCTGCCTCTCTTTTTCTCAAATTATATGTTTTACAATTGCTCTCATAGGCTTTAGTAAGTTTTTGTTGAACATGTTTGTACAAGTCACTCAATTTTCCTAGCTCAATAAGATATTTATGCAAATCATCATCAGTTGTATTAAAATTTCTAGATGAGTCTAATTTTTTATAGAAAGAAGCATAGCAGAAGTGCAATGAGTACTTTCTTGCAGGCTATTATTAATTTTTGTTATTAAAATTACTAAATAAATCCTGTAATTGATAATGAAATTTTTCACATTAATTAACTTAACATTATCTGGCATCAAATTAAAAAAATAATTATGGTCTTTTTTATAAAAACAATTTACATATTTGAGGCCATTCTCACATTTAATTGACATTTCGTTTACAACCAAGAGGATGGGCAAAAAACAATTTGTAACATTCAACAAGTCGGGCATTAATATTATATCTGCCCTCCTCAGTTATTCATAATTTTGCAATAGTTATTTACCTAACTCACGCGACTGCAGTAGCGGAGTTCGGGAAGCAGTCGAGTGCGGAAAACTCACTTTTCGCACGTGTTATGTAGGTTGATTTTTCCTATGAGCGGGCATAAATTACGTACCTATGTATTAGCAAATGCAGTTAAGTGAGTAGGGTAAAATGAAGTATGTTACATTTTTATTTATTAGATTTGATTATTTCAGATTAGATTTGATCAAAAATTAGAACTTTAAAATATGTCAAATGTGATTTTCAGAATTCCTAAGCTGCATTTACTTTTAGCGACTTTCAAAAATATGTACATGTTAAATTTATTCACAAATAAAAATATCAATATATTTTTAAATTATTATTTTATTAAACAATTCCGTTTCGTCATAATTTCGCTTTCTTTTTCTTCCTTTATTTGGAACGTTATAATGGTCGTCAGCATTCCTAAATTTTGCATGAGACTGTTTGAAGGTCCAAGTCCAAGAATCTCTTTTTGAAAAATGTCTGTAAAAAAGATGCATTGTTCTATAAATAATCTGTACGATCAAAGAGTTACATGTCTGTATCCTCAGCAGAACTGTTTTCCGAAGATCCTGAGTCACTGGGACGGTAAGAAGAACGATCAGCTGAAATTTCGATTTCAATATGTTTTAAAAAGCTTGAAAGATAGAACTTACAATATCTCTTTATAATTCATAAACTGTGACATGCCAGTTTAAAATTAGGAACTTTGAGAGGTCAAAGTGGTCTATTTAGCATATATTTGATAAGACCATATTGATCTAAAAGGTATACGGCTGGGAACTGTTTACGTCCACATCTTTTTTCAATTTTTGGGCCAAAGCTAAAGTAAGAAAACTAAAAAATTATGATGATTTTGGAGGGGATATAGACCACTTTAGTATAAAGATAATACTTTTTTTCGAGTCGTGCATGTGAAAAGCCCTATTTATAGATGTCACTTAGGTCAGTTTAGCTCCATGCATGCATCGATGTAACAATGAAATATGAGGAGGCTGGGTTTTGCACACATACGCTGACCATTGTCATTTTTAGATCTTGCTATTTATGCGTTGTTTGACCATTTCCAGAGGAGTAGTAGAAACTAGCTGTTTACCTAACTATAGTTCGGAAAGTGAAACTCCGCTTCGCGTCGTTGCGTCAACGGTAGTCGGGTTCGGAAAAGACATTTCTCACTAGTGTTATGTACACCACTTTTTCTACGAGCGTGAGAAAAATTAACAAGTTTTGGTAATCAAGTTAAATAATTTATTTCAGCATAGATGTAAAAGAAAAATACAATTGAAAATTCGAACTTATATTAATTATTAACAATATTAATGGTAAAATAGTTTAATATAGGTTTTTAATTGGTATGGAACGATTTTTATACAATTATATATTTATACCTTTCTAACGATTAACATGCAGCGGTTAAACGTCAATAGTTGTTGGTTCGATTTTTCTGGTTCGACGTTTATTTTCTTGGCTTCTTCGATAATGTCTTCCAGCATTCCGTCAATCTTTTCTCACTAATTTCCTCCTCGATCTACACTTTTTATTCAAAACATTCGCGTTTTATATCTTTTTTTACCTCATGTTACCCGGTAAACCATTTAACCAGAGAGTATTAAAGACCAAATATGTAACAAATGTTCGCTGGTTCAACGGTTTGCCATATCATACTACTTTTGAATGGTTTGTAACACATGTTTGTAACTGATTTATAACAATATTATAATAAACTAAATCAAACGAAACTGGTAAACAAAACATGTGATTTCTTAATAAAAAAACAATTAAAACTAAACTAACAAACTAAACAGTCAATTTATCCAACGACTTAAAAAAAATGGTTATAGCTATAAAACTAGGAATTGTGGTAAGGACCAAAACATTCGACGCATAAAGCAACTTGGCACTCTCCGCACATATAATTACTCCTTTTTTGAATACCAAGTTTGCTGCATTGTTGGAATCTTCGTTTTGTGGTTTTCACTGGAAAATGTAAAGTATTTCCAAAAGAATTTCTTAATGGTATTGGATCTGGCTTTTTCCTAAATGTAAAGTTTCCGATCAATTGATCAGCGAGAAGGCATCGAAATTTTAGCTGACTCAGTGGTTTCTTTCTGGGATTGCTTTTTTTGATAGCTTGTGTCTTTGGTAAATGCCTATAAATAGCCTGTCTCGGAACAAGCCAGGGCCCACACTTTGAAGCCCTTTTTCACAGGCTTCATAGGCATTTACTGCTTAAGGCTTGTACGACCCTTAAAACCAATCATGCTCTCATGCATGGCCACGTTTCTACTTGGAGTGAAAGATTCAGAATATACCTTCGAAAAATGTGTGATCAATGGGCGAATTTTGTACAGTTAGTGATAGTTAGGCAACCCATGAGCTGGCATATTCTGATTATTATTTAGATAAAACATCTAAGTATTTTTAATAATCTCGTTATAGGAAAAACTTCTATTATTCTCTCTTTGTAGAAATTTCGATCACGTGACCAATACAGCCGGTCGAGTCCCATTATGATAAGTATTCCTAAAAAGCTTTTAGTTCTTCCACGGTAAGTTGTAAATTTATTTTCATTTGTTCGGCGTAGAGATTTGATTGTTGAACAAAGTATTCTATAAAATTTTGAGTAAACATGATTTCAAAAAATTCGTATGGCTTTTCAGACTCAACCTAAAAAGAAAATGGTCTTGTTACTTATTTCTATAAACTGTTCAAAGTTATATTAATATACCTCTATCTTGGGACCAGTTTCCTCGGAAAAAATATAATTTATGTACCTTGTAGGAGGCACAGGTATTTTTGACCAGATGGAAAACTCCTGTACTTCTTCTTCTACTTCTTCTACAGCTAGATCGTCATCACTGTCAAAAGATAATAATGTATTTTGCAAAGGAGTTGGAGAATCTGGCCTCTAAGTTTTGTCAATCTGAGAAATCAGCAGGAGGATTCGGTTTAGCCCTTTTCCTTGTTGTTCTTGGCATAAAATTTTCATTTGCTGGCGACAAACTAATTTCAGAGTACCAACTGGAAGAAGGTGTGTTTGATCCTCTTGAATATTGCATGCTTAAGGACGCTTGGTAATCAATTTGGTCATCTGCATCCTAATCGCCACCAAAGTCAACAATTTTCCGCTTGTTCCTCGGTTATTTCCAACTCCCCCAGAAACTCCTGTTCAATCAGTGGCCTTTTCCAATACCATTTGTCTTTTGGTGCATCCATTATTCTAAAAACAACCCTAGGCATAAAATTGCACACACCACCCACAGTCATCAAATAATTTTGAAATTGCCCTAAAATCTGGTAACAGCATAATAAATACGGGACACCTGGTATAGTATAAACTAAATAACGGGACACCTTGTATAGTATAAACTAAATGAGACCTCATCACCTTGATTTATAACAATACATTCACAAAAAGGCCCCACGAATTCGTTTATTTATTCCCACTAAAGAATTGCAAATTCGTAAAATCATACCCTGTGGTCAATAAAATGATTAAAATTTTCCAAGCACAACAAAAAGAAGAAAACATTTTAACAGGTACCTTATTTAGAAGCATATATAAAACTTCTATCAAAAGATAAATGTAAAAAGAAGCGTAGAAATTTTGTAAAAAATCAAATAAAATTCGTATAAAAATCATAAAAAATTTTTATGGTTGCAAAGAAATTATGTTTTTACTCCTAAAATTATGCATTGGGCACTCGAAACTAGACTTATGTTACATAGTAAACATTTATAGATAATACTTACCAATTAAATAAACAAAAAGCAATATTTCTAATAAATATAAACAAAAATATATCCAAAAATAAAAAAATTCCTAATTTTTGTTGGCGTTAAAAGTCTTTGGTATATACGTTGTACCACTTTGTCGCTAACGTCCGTACCCTTGGAAGTATCACAAGCTACTAAAGGCTGTTTGCAACACTAATTGAAGGCGGATTAAAATAACGACTTATTATGGTGGTAATACGTATATACCAAAGAAAGGGATAAGGAGCAATGTATTCCCATTGACTCAACTATGTATAATAACGTCTTCCGTCTCTCTCTAACACACTGCCTCTTATGGCAGAGTTTTTGTCAAATTTCACTGGGAGCTTGAAATATAAATCTGGTATATTTATAATCAACAAGAAAAGACTCATTTGATGAACGTTTAATATACAGGGTGTTTTATTTAAAAAACCAAAATCGCTGTTGAATTCAGAAAAACTGTAAACCCTGTACCTATTGGTATAAGACAACAAATTTTAATTTGTTTTCTAAAAGGGATGTCATAAATTGCTGCTCAGAGCGAGAAAGTTATGAATCAAGTCATTTTTGCGAAGTCGGCAATGTTACTTTGTAAAAAATGTGTGCAATATTTAAAAACAATTGTGTAAACTGCTTTGGACTTAATTCATTTTACTCGCATTGCTGAATAAATACGTTTAGTGAAACGGTATAAAAAATTACTTTTTAAGCACAAAAGAAAGATTATTATTTACTTTAACTTTTTACAGACAAATAAACAGTAATAAATTTTGAAATCAAAGGAAAATCTTTTTAAATAAATTGACTAACAACTAAAGTTTGTCAATGAATTCGTCATGTAACCTAGAATATAAAATCTACATTGATAAATTGGGCTAATATAAACAAAAAACAAGTTTTTTGTTTATATTATTGTTTCGCAAAATGTCTTTGCAATATTTGTATTCAAAATGAAAAATGGCCAATAAATAACTGAAGAAAATTTAATTATTTAGAATTTTACGTTTGCGACCAATTTTGCGACTGATTTTTAAATTAGTCAATCCAATTCAACCAAAAAATTAAATTGCAGGCATGACACTATCAAATCATAAATTTAGGTGTAAAAAGTAAAGCTTTGATTTTTTTGCATTTCTATTTTATTGAATAATTGTTTTATATATGATAGTAAGTATTCGAAGAAAAACGAGTTATTTTGTATCTTAATTTTATGACTGACTTCTACTTTTTATCAGACAGCAAAAAGCAAGTTGAATTTGACATGTCATTGGATTGCCTAATCGGTTCATTGTATAGAAATTATTATGTCAATGGTTTATTGTCATTTTATATGGGCTATACGATACACACGTTTATTGTCAATGTCAAGTATTTTTGTGTTTTTTTTGTTAGATCTTTTTCTTTCTAATATAGTTTGCCGAGTGAATTAAACAGTTAACAATTTTCACGTACCTTTCTACGCATAATACTTAATACTGTAAGAGTTATTTGAAAGAAATGGGAGGTGTTACTTATTTTGATTATGCGAGCAAAGACGAGAAATATCAAACTTTATATACTAGTGACAATGATCCAGTAAAAGAAACATCTGGGAAAATTAGAAAAAGGAGAAAGATTCGTGTTAAAATACCAAAGGCAAATATTTATTTTCATTTACTTTTCATTAGACAAATAAGCTAGAGATTTCGGTTTGTATATAACTTACCCTATACTAGGCTAGTAGGTTTCCTACCTATATATATATATATATATATATATATATATATATATATATATATATATATATATATATACTATAGATAAATAAATCATTTCAATTACTACAAATTGCTAAAAATAGGCCAAAATTCTTCTTTATGTTTAAGCTTCCCACACAAATCTTATTACTTATCTGTTTTATGAATTTTAACTTTTGCTGCTAAAATACTCTATTATTTGCTTGCTGTGGGCAACATACACTGTTTCCTAGTATAGCAGTGATGAACGGAGAGGCGGAACAAACATTTTTAAATTTCGAATACATTACGGGAACATGTTTTTCTAGGTACAAGATGGCAAATTATATATTTTTTACTCAGATTAACATTATATAGGGCAAGTTTAACTTAAAATTAGAAAATTGATTAGGCCGAAAGGATTCTTTATGTTTATTGTGGGGAATTTATAATAAAAAAAAATTATGTGTCAAAATAAAAAAGGGCCTACTGCCAACGATTTTTAAATTGCCATACTTTTTTGAAAATAAATATAGTCTGGCAAATAATATAACTGGTAAAAATTTTTCTTTTTTTTTTTAAATGGCTTCTTTCTTTGCAATATCAGATCTATGTACGTATAGCCTACTATAAATGCAGATATACTTTACTATTTGTATTAATAATGCAATGTTCTAAATTGTAGGTTAGGTTATAGTTTAACATTTTGTTGTATAATTTAATTCTTATTAACTTTTTTACAGAAAAAGTTGAACTTTTAATAATAGGTGTATTTTACTTCTCTTACATTTTTCAATTCGATCTGTATTATGGCATTATATAGTAAAAATGTTGTATTTCTCAGCTTTAAACAAAAGAGAGCATGTATTCAAGATAATATTTTGATATTTAATTAAATCTACACGAATGTTGTCTTTAATATCTTTTTTAACTTCATAACTTGTTTTAGAGAATTGCATTAAAACGTGTTTTAAGGCAATCCCCTGTCATTATTGGATGTGGTATTATTGAAACTCACAGTCAAAAAACGATGTGCAACTACGAAAAACCTTAATAAAGTATTCATACAAATAAATAATTTACGATAGAGAGTGTCTTGATTCCAAATATGTCGTATGTGGAACTGAACTGAATTAGATGTTAATTATTTTAGAAAAATCATCAAAACCTCTATTTTTATATTCTTCACAATGCAATGTTACCAGGATCTTGCATTTTTTTTCTCAAAGACAACAAATTATATAAAAAAGTACAAGAGATATCATTTCTGCACTTGTTATTGCTAATAAAAAAAAAACAATTAAAAGCAATCAGTGGCGCCAATTCTTTTGTGTTAAAATCCTATAAAAAACATACGTAACTTGCAAACGTAGAAAAATCTATAAATACACAAAAATGTATTTTAATGTTGTACTTGCTTTATTTGAAAATGCAATATGTTGAAGAATTTCCGCGTTTTGAAATTCCTTAAAAGTTCTGTATCTGCGAAACGAAACATTTGAGAAGTACGTTTATATAGAAATTTTCATTTTAAAAGATGTCACCTTTACATTTTTGGTAAGTCCTGAATCAATATTTATACATATATTTAATTGTACGATCACATTTTCCATGTACCAAACTCCTGACAATACAATTTTCAATCAATCATCTAAATTTTAGTCCCCCTGAGCAGGGACACCCTGAAAAGAAAATATTGGGGAGGGATGTAAGTAAGAAAAACCCAATTGAGAAATAACAAAGAAAGGACCGCACTTTTGTATTGCTAGCAAGTATCACCGACAACTCAACCAAAACTCAGTCATATTTTTTTTCTCAACTTACGGGTGCTAATTTGTCAACAACAACTTTGTGGAAGGTGGCTCCTCCACAATCCTTGCACCCCTGCCCCTGAGCCTTCCAAAATTTTAACAATAATAATCAATTGGCAAGCGATACAGTTCAGCATTACCTTTTGTTCCATGAACTAAAAATTCAACCGTAAAATTGAATGTCGGAACAACTCCATATACGCTTGGATACAGTCGGAAAGATGGATTGTCGATTCGTAACCCGCCACACTGATTACTGTTTATATCTTAAACGAGGTCTAAAAGCTTAACTTTTAGAAATATCAAAAAATATTGTATACAAAAGTTTTATGGTTTTATATGAATCGTCATGATTTGCTAAAAAAAATTAAAGCATCGACTTTGTTAGGTTAAATCGAACACCATGTATAAGACTATTTTAGTGAATGGGTATCTTCTGCTGATTATAAAAATTCCAAGTTTGATACTTCTATCTTTAAAGATGAGCCATGAGGGGCAATGTGTTAAAAAAAGAAAGTGAGCACATTATATAAGTAGAGTCTTTACAAAGGAACAAACTGCCTCTTATGGTAGGGGGTACTTGTCATTTTTCTCAGATGTCTCTAAATCGAATCTAGTATTTTTATAATCAGCACAAAGATGTATATTTATTGAAATAATATTGTACTTTGTTAAAATTTTTTAGCAAATCCTGAAGGTTCAGAAAAAAACGCAAAACAATTGTGTACAAATATAGACCCCGTTTAAAATGTAACTAGATACCTTATACACTGAAAACTCGAGTTTGAAAGGTTCATTTTTATTTGCGCCTAATTTTACAAACCTGTTGCAATGCCTGATTGCAGAGAGCCACTACCGAAAATCTACGGCATGGGGCCCTTAAAGCGTCACATTTCACATCATCTACCTCAGCCATGTCAAACATGTTGCCCGCGGGCTGCATTCGGCTCAGTGAGCATTTTTCTGCGGCCCAAATCAGTTTTGAAAACAGCCAGATACTGCGGCCCTTGAACAAGTTGAAAACCGTTTTTGAATGCGCGCGCCGCTGCAACAACGACTGGTATAATAAAATGTAGAATTGTACATAGTGCCATCTATGTTTAGAAGGATGCTCTACACATACTCAACCTAAAACTTAAAGCCAAACGTTATCTGGCTTGTTCCATGAAACTCTATTGCGCAAAAACACAGATGACGCTATCTGAACATTCTGGAAGGAACTCGAGAAATCACAATCCGTATATAAGCCGTGTTCGATTGAGTTCAATCGTTCAGTGTTTAGTCAGTTAGGAGTCAGTTGCGATAGAGTTTCGAGTTGAGTTGCGCACTTATTGCTACAACACTTGACAGTACTTATTATAATTTATTTCGGATACAGTTTTTAACATGTCTCTTTCAAAACCAAGTGGAAGTAAGAGGAAACTTGTAGATGAGCATCGTATCTTTCGAGAAAAGTGAGCTTTTTGCTGTAAAGTGAAAGAAAAAATTATTTTTTTGATTTGTAATAGTACAGTCGGTGTCCCAAAATTCTATAATATAAAACGTCACTATGATATTCATAAAACTATGTTTGACAAGTATACAGGCATGGTCAGAAACGAAAAGTTAAATAAGTTAAAATCACGGTTGAAAGATCAGCAGCTTATGTTTACACGTCCAAAGCAAGAAAATGAATCTGTCCTTCAAGCGACCTACGTACTGTCGGAGTTGATCGCGAAACACTCAAAACCATTTGTTGAAGGTGAATTTATAAAAGAGTGCCTTGTAAAGGCCGCGGAAATTGTGAGCCTCGGGAGCGTGAAGGCATTTCAAAATATATCCTTGTCCCGGAATACTGTCGCTGAAAGAGTTACTGAGTTGGATGACAACATAAGTGATTAGATAAAAATAAAATCAGACTCTTTCATTGCATTTTCTATTGCTTGTGACGAAAGTACGGATGTGTGTGTGCGGTTGATACAGATATCAATGTGTATGAAGAATTATTGGAATTAGTACCATTGCATAATACAACAACTGGGAAGGATATTTTCAGTGTTGTTTATGGACTTCTGCAAAAGCACAATTTAGATTTGTCAAAACTGTGTTCAATGACTGGAGTAAAAAATGACTTCGTTAAAATATTACCGACACAGATCAGAGAAACGGGCAGTAATAAACCAGATTTTCATCATATTCATTGTATAAATCTACCAAGAAGTTTTATGCTCAAAAGTGATCAAGTTGGAAAGTGTTTTAAAGTCAGTGAAAAAAATTATAAACTTCATAAGGTCATGAGGCCTTAATCTGCGACAGTTTTCTGCATTTTTACGTGATTTAGAAAGTGAGTACACTGGCTTACCATATTATGCAAAGGTGCGATGTCTTTCGTGTTCTATGGTACTCGACCGGTTTTGGAAACTCAAAGAAGAAATACGCGTTTTCATGGAAACAAAAGGAGAAGATGTCAGCTTATTATGCGATGTACCTTTTTTACAAGATCTTTCATTTATGGTAGATATCACAAAACACTTTTCGGACTTAAATACGAAATTGCAAGGACCACATCAAGTTATTGCAGATATGCATGATCATGTGAAAGCTTTCAAGTGTAAATGATGTTGTGGGAAAAACAGTTAGCAGAGGATAATCTGTCAGATTTTCTGACTTGTAAGGCATATCAGGAAAGCACAAGTGTCCCAATATCATACAACATATATTCAGAGAAAATGAGAAGCTTTCTGACAGAATTTGAGAAGCGTTTTCAGGATTTTAAGACCCAAGAAAACAATTTTTCTCTATTCACTGGTCTTTTCACTATCGATATTGATAAAGTTCCCTCTCACTTGCAAATGGAAGTAATTGAGTGTCAGACCCATTTGAAACAAAAATTTGATAGTGTTGGTACATTCGAATTTTATAAGTACTTGCCTGTTGAATACCAAGAAATGAGAAAATTTGCCTTCAAAATTCTGTCAATCTTTGAAATTACCTATAAGTGTGTACAACTATTTTCTTTGATGAAAGGAAACAAATCTCCCGCAAGATCGCAATTGACGAACGCACACTTGGACGCAGTTCTAAAAGTTATTTCCGCCGATAAATTCGCGCCTCAAATAGACAACTTAATTAAAGACAAAAGATGTCAAATATCTGGCAAAAGGATTTAATGTTTGTAGTTTTTTTCAAGATTTTCAGTCTGTCTTCTTTATGATAAGGTTTTGCGTCCCACCTAGTCCATGGTCTTCATGCTTTTGGCCCACCAGTAACTTTGAGTTTGACGTGGCAGATCTACCTCATCCCATCTTCAATTTTTAAAAAACCTTATATTTCTTTATATACTGTGGTAGAGTGTATTCAGTTTAGTGACTGAAACTTATGTATATGTACCCTATTAACTTTTTTATATAAAAAGTTGTATTTTTAATAAAACTTATAATAAACAATATATTTTTTGTCCTCATGACTAGTTTTACAGAAATACATTAAAATGTGTTTAAGGCACTCCCCTGTCATTATTGGATATGGTAATATTCAAACTTACAATAAAAAGAAAACAGTGTGTAACTACGAAAAACCCTTCATAAGTATTTATAAAAATGAATAATATATGATAAACAGTGTCTTAATTCCAAACAGATGATATGTCCTATCTCGAATGGAACGGAAGTCCTGTATATCGAACGTTAATTATTTTAGGAAAATCATCGAAACCTCTACTTTTATATTCCTTACAATGGTATCAATGTTACTGCGTTTTTTTTTCTTAAAAATAACAAATCATATAAAAAAGTACAAGGGATATCATGTTTGCACTGTTGGCTAATAAAAAAACGATTAAAAGCAATCAGTGGGGTCAATTCTTTCCTGTTAAAACCGTGTCAAAAACATATGTACGTTACTTGCCTTATTGCAAAATGCCATATTTTCAAGAATTCCCGCGATTTGAAATTCCTTTGAAGTTCCGTATCTGCGAAGCGAAAAATTTGTGGAAGTAGGTTTATATAGATATTTTCATTTTAAAAGATCATTGTGTGGTTAAATTTTCCATGTACCAAACTCCTGACAATACAATCCTCGACCAATTTATCTAAATTTTAGTTCCCTTGAGCAGGGACGCCCCGAAGAGGAAATATTGGAGGGGAAAAACGGAAAAAAGTTCGCACTTTTGAATTGCTAGCATCACCAACAGGAAAAAAGGTCATTTGCCAACTCTGTCAAAACTTTTTCACACCTTACGGAAATCAATTTCCCTACCAGAACAACATTGGGGAGGGTGGCTTCCTCCGCAAACACTTGCGTCCCTGCCCCTGAGCCATAAAAATTGTAATAATAATAACAAATTAGAAAGCAATATACTTCAACATTATCTTTTGTTCTATAAATTAAAAATTCAACCGTAAAATTGGATGCTGGAGCCACTCAATATACGTTTGGTTACAATCGGCAAGATGGATTGACGTTTCGTTTCCCGCTAAGCTAATTAGAGGTTACATTTTAGATGTACAGGGCGTCTCGTTAAATATTAAACGGGGTCCAGGAGCTTAACTTTTAGAGATATCAGAAAATATTGTATACACAATTTTTATGGTTTTATCTGAACGGTCATGATTTGCTAAAAAAATAACAAATGACAATTGGAAAGCAGAGTCATTACCTCTTATGGTAGTACTTATCAATTTCCTCAGTGTCTTTAAAGGTAAAGGTAACTAACCTGGTATTCTTATAATCAGCACGTTGTAGTCGATTTATTGAGGTAATATTATACAGGCTGTTCCATTTAAACTAATAAAGTCGACGCTCAATTTTTAACTTTCAAATTTTCATTTGTTAATTTTTTTAGGAAATCTTGATGGTTCAGAGAAAAACACAAAACAATTGAATGCAAATATAGGCCTCGTTTAAATTTTAAACTAATAAAATTTTTTATAAAACTCCTATTTTAATCTACGTGTTGCCATGCTTGCAGAGAGCCACTACCGAAAATCCACGCGTTGGAGCACTTAAAGTATCACATTTCTCAACATCGCATCTTCGACTCAACATCGAAACACTACATTTCTTCATATACTGTGGCACGGGGATACTGTAGCAGAGTGTATTTAGTTTAGTGTACAACAGATGTATTTGTACCACAACCAACACTTTACAAAGAAAAGATTTAGGTTTTCGTTTTTCAAGTTTGATTAAACATTATCTGCATTATTCAATATCTGACTGTTTATCATGGTGTGTAAATCAGGCGTATACGTATCTCAGACATTTCGAAAAGAAAAACTCCATGGTACCAGTTTTGTTTTTTAATTTTTTTCACACTTCCTATTGCATACCCGAGTGTCCCACGCAATGATTGTATACATTGGTTTCAAGCGTATCCAAAACACCAAAAAAAGTGCAGAGTTAGATAATTTAAAATGTATAAAATACCCTTTAACTACAAAAATTTAAAAATGTAGAAGATAAGAACATTTCAGTTAGAGATAACGTAAGAAATAAAATATTTGTGTTTTTTAAGTTTTCATACATTTTTGCTTCTTTACTCTTCCGATTCTTAGCTTCTGTAACATTTACGAATGGCCGCCATTTCAATGTGTTTATGTTTCGGGGATAAATTAAGTTTAAAAAGCATTTCAAAGGGGTGGGGGCATTTCAGAGCTGAAATGGTATAAGATTTAAATGGCTTTGTTTATCTGCAGTAATAAACTGATTTATATTGCAGTATATCATCTGGTTATGTATTAGAAAACTTTTCTTGGGGGACATCTACATGAAACGTCTAAGATGTGCTTGGTCTTAAAAGGTTTGTATTTTCTTACAAACGAATGGGCTCTTAATATTGAGTGCCTGTTTGGGGCTAGCTCAATAGACTCCAGCGACCCTAAGTCCTGCCTTCAGCGGGTACCCCTGTTAATGTCTAATACTAAAATGCGATTCTTAATAGTATATTTATATTAGAAAATTTGTTTCAGAGGGGACCAAACGAGGCAAAATATGGAGTAATATCACCATCTCCCAAGCACCACTTGAAGGTAGGTAGTCAATTATGTTATCATTAATTTTTTTAGATTATGAGTGACTTCTAAATTTTATTTTTATTTTGCAAAAGTATTTATTTTTTAATTTTCATTAAATAAAATCTTTGCTTCCATAGACACGGAGATATCGAAATAAAGGCCTGATTTAAGCAGAGGCACTCGAAGGATATAATACTTTCTGACGGATTCTTTTCTTTTTAGTGTGATTATGTGGAGTTAAGAAACGTATGTTTTCACCGCATTTAAATTGTTATACCTCATAGGCGTTCGTTTTCATGTGGGCAAAAATGATTGTAATGATATGAGAAAGACCTATTAAATAAAACCATTTTTAGGTCAATTTTTATCATTTCGAATGGCGCTATTCTCCTTTTCATATTTTAAATGGTTTTCGAATTAATTTCAAAAAGCCGTCAAAAATAACACAAGTTTTGACAGCTTGTATAATTATTAAACTTGGCACTTGGATGATCTAGGCTTTCCTACAGTTTCAAAAATATTTCATTTTTGTCACCACAAAAACCTACGATATTGCAATTTAGAGCTAGTGAAAACATGGGCCTGTTAACTTCACATAATCACACCAAAAATACAAAGGATTCATCAGAAAATAACCGTTATATATACAGGGTGCGGCAAAAGTCAGTTTACGCTGTCGAAATACGCACATGCGGACTTCTTTCGTCGAAACAAGCACGCGCGACCGTAGTGGGGGTTTAAAGCAGCGCTGGTTTGAAGGCGAAAGTTTACTTTAGTATTAGCGTATCGTTCAACCAAGTCGCATCACTATGGCTGCTCCGATCCGTGCGAAGTACACGACGGCCGAACGTATCTGTCTGTTGTCCGGTTATTTACGTTATCATGCCGATTACAACATCATTTTTCAAGAGTTTGCGGCGCAGCATCCTGGCAGACCTATTCCTACCAGACAAATGGTCCATAAACTGCACAGGAAATTCTCAGAAACCGGGTCTGTTGTAGATGCCCCGCGCAGTGGCCGTCCCAAAACTGTAACCACAGAAGAAAACATGCAGGTAGTTGCTCAAGCTTTCATCGAGGCACCAACCAAGTCTGCGCGGCGTACGTCTCTTGAATTAGAGATTTCGGATCGCAGTTTACGTCGGATGTTAAAAACCATGAAGAGACGTTGTTATCGACCACGTTTGCTGCATGCGTTAACTGAGGACGACCCGGATCGCAGGCTTGAATTCTGCGAGTGGTACAGTGGGTGCGCCGAAGACGACGCTAATTTTTACCGATCTATTCTCTGGTCCGATGAAGCGCAATTCAAAATGAACGGTCGAATCAACCGACACAACTCCGTGTACTGGGCCTCAGAAAACCCTCATGTAACCATTCAAGAAGAGCTAAATGTTCCTGGTATAACTGTATGGGGTGGAGTGTATGCGGGTGGTCTCGTCGGGCCATATTTTTTTGATGGGACGGTAAATTCAGACAATTATCTGAACCTTCTAATCGATTTAAAGGGCGAACTAGAAAATAATCCTCTCTTAGAAGGTATCCGATACTTTCAGCAGGATGGCGCTCCGCCTCATTACGCCTTACAAGTTCGTGATTTTCTTAATGACCAATTTGGAGACTGGATAGGGAGGAGAGGCAAAATTGAATGGCCTGCGCGCTCACCGGACCTAACGCCGTGTGACTTCGCTTTGTGGGGCGTACTTAAAGATAAAGTGTTTGCCACCCAAATACGGGATATACAACACTTAAAAGAGAGGATTGAAGAGGAGTTTGAAGCTCTTCGTGCCGAACAGGAGTTCTGTAGAAAGACGTGTTTTACAGTGCTTAAGCGATGTCATAAATGCATTGATGAAGGTGGCTTACAGTTTGAGCACAAAATGTAGGGCATAAACTTTATTTTGTATTATTATTTAAGCTCTTTTTATATTAAACAAAATTTGGCATCTCATCATTGTTTTTGTTAATTTGAAAATGAGTTAACTTATTTTTTTCCCAAGGTTTGCATCCCATCATTGTGTGTTTGCGTTATTATGCAAATTGGTAAACTGACTTTTGCCGCACCCTGTATATATATATATATATATATATATATATATATATATATATATATATATATATATATATATATATATATAGTCTCTATTCGGACGCGAGAAAGAAAGCTTCGAAAATGCCAAATGTGATTTTGGCGAAACGTCAGCAAAACTGTTCTTTTTAGAACGACAGTAGTGAACGGATGTACACCCGGAATGAAAACACATTGTATTTTTCCATCCGTGAAGGAGTAAAATTCAATATATATATATATATATATATATATATATATATATATATATATATATATAAATGTATGTATATATATATATATATATATATATATATATATAAATGTATAAGAGAAATATAAAAATATATATATATATATATATTTTTATATTTCTCTTCTTCAACCTTACAATTTATAAATATCAAGTACTTTCTTGGGATTAGGTTCGTGGATTGAACAAAGAAACTTTAATTGACGTTTCGCCTGTCCATTTCAGGCTTTTTCAAAATATTTAATTCTGCACATCTAAAAATTAAATACAAAAAGTGTATATATGTAAGTTAATAAATAAAAACAATTAGGTATAACGCCACGCACTAAAATTAATAAAACATTTATTTAAAATAGTACAGTACATACCTTGAGAAAGATGTTCTTTTACCTTGCTTGGCGGTGTGGAGGTAAGTGATACACTGGTTAAAGAATTCTATTGTTTTTTTTTTATATATATCCTTTAGTTTTTCTGATTATATTTACAATGTAGAACTATTGGTGGATACGGGTTGTTTTAAAAGTATTTTTGTGAGTCTGACAGTATACAGTATGTATTTATGATTGATGGAAAATAGTTTATAACAATTGAATTAAATTAGATTGTGATATATTTGGCTGAGATTGTCAATGTCTTTCCGATCGTTTACTGTATTTTTTTCTTTTTTTATCTCGACCATTTCTTTGAATGTCAGTTTATGGTAATGTTGTTCTTTTGATAAGACCGTTGTACCCGAAAAATCAAATTCATGTTTCATGTCTCTTTCATGTTTATGTAGTGCTGTGGAAGCATTTTTTGTATATTTATGCCCATTTAGTCTATTTGATAGGTATTGTGTGGTCATGCCTATATATTTTTTGGGGCAGTTTAGGCAGGGAAGGCTGTAAACTACGTTTGATTGTTTTTTAATTGGTGTCTGACTTTTTAGTGGTGTATATAAAGATTTAAGGGTATTGTTAGATTTGTGGCATACGGTTATGTCGTGTTTACCGAGAATGTGTTTAATCTTTTCAGAAAGACCTTCAGTGTATGGCAAAGATATGTATGTAGTTGTTTTATTGTTGTCATGATTATTTACAATATGTTTTGTGGCATTGTATAATTTTTGGGTTCTTCGCTTTATAATTCGTTCGATGGCTTTTAATGGGAAATGATTTTTTAAGAGAGTATTTTTAACTTTATTTAGAATGTCAACTCGGTATATAGGTGATGTTAGTGTTAGTGCACGGTCAACTAATCCTATCATCTCGGAGTTTTTTGACATTTTGGGTGACTGGAATTATAATTAAGGTAGCGGGAGGACCAGGTTTTTTCGGTGTACCACTTAGTTTTAATGCCATTTGTTTTGTGGTCTCTTATTAATGTTAAATCCAAAAAGTTTATAGCACCATCATTTTCTATTTCGGAAGTAAACTGCAATTTTGAATATATTTTGAAAAAGCCTGAAATGGACAGGCGAAACGTCAATTAAAGTTTCTTTGTTCATATATATATATATATATATATATATATATATATATATATATATATATATATATATATATATATATGGAGTTGCACTTTTTACGTCATTGTAACCACAAGTATTTTCGATTTCGTAATCGGAACTTGGTGTCGCCACGTTCTGTTCAAGCTGAGACTACGTAGCCATTACCAAAATAGGGAACAATTTTAGGGTAACTATTTCGTGAATAGCATATAACTGTGACTTTGACTATTACGTAGATAGTACGGAATTGTGTGGTTCCATTTAAGTAGCCAAATAGTAATAGTTCACCGTGTTTGTTACGTTATTTCTGTCTTTATTTAATCCGTTTTAAAAAAATATATATATGGTTCTTTTTAATACAAACAAAACAGTTATGGCGACTACGAACACTCAAATTGGGAATATGGTGTACAGCGTATAGGGTACGTTATTATAGGATACATGCGTTTCACCTAGTTTTCTAAATTAAAAAGTAGGCAATTTCTCTGATGAATATGGTGATGATAATCGTAAGAAAATACGCGCGTTTAAAAATCGTTAAGTTTCAATACGTTTTGGTCAAATACATCGGTCAATTTAAATCTCAAAAATATAATTTTGGACTTTGGTTTAAAAAGTAATTTTCATTAAATATCTTACTATAAAAAGTATGTTTTTTACGTGATGTTTAATTGGAATGTTTAATGGAATTTTAATTATAAATAAATTTGCCATCGTGCATCTTCCGTACTTGATTTTTTTTATAGAAAACCCTAACTCATTTTGAGGAGTATATTAATTTGAAGCAATAACGTTTGAATGGTATTGGCAATTCAAAAACTTTGTAACTATTAATCTAAAAAGTTTCCCGCTAATGCAATTTAAAACTTTTTGTTTCAATCAAGAATAATTCGCAATTAAAAAACATTCGCTGTTATGAAATCAAGCCAATAACCATAATATGGATATTTTGGTTGGTTATAGTTGCTATGTATTAATTTTGATTGGCAATTGCTATTGAGTTATTTCGAGAAAAAAACTGGTTTTCTAATCTTTTATTTTTAAAAATATTTTTAGGTTTATGTATATGGGATGTAAGATTATACATTTGATTTTTCGGCTTAATTAAATAGGTAGGTACCGGATGCAGGTTTTGTTCATTGCTCAAAAGTTAATACCTGGTTATTTTCTCGAGTCTTGACTTTTCCATAGTCAGAAACCAAAATAACTGGACAAATATTATTTTTATGTCAGAAAAGCACTTTTACTACTAAATTTGTAACTAAAAAAAGTGTTCCACAAAAGACAATATTACATAAAAGGTATGTTGTTTGTTTTTCGAACATACTATTCGATGTTTTTCTCGAGCTTCTTGGTTTAGAATATTTTGCCATTCGAGCTAAATGTTTCTCAAAATTGTTTTTTTCCAACTTCTTGTTTTCGAACTAATGACTTAGTCCCGATTTTTAATAATATACAGGGTGTCCAGAATGTATATGAGAGAGTATAGGGGAGACCAAAATAACTCTAGTTTGCCAAAGAAATAGAATCCCAAGTGCTTCTTAACAGTGCCTCCTAAGGGTACCAGAAATTTACATTTTCGGCTCCCAACTTTTGAACCGACTTGCATAATTTAATTAAATTATAACAATGTATGTAGGCTTTAAAGACTCCTAAAATCATATACAGTAGATGTTTTACATCTTCGGGAACGGATGAGCCAAAATTTTGCCAGGTGTAATTTGACAGAGCTGAAAACTGATTTTTTTAGGGTTATTCCTGTTTAAAAAGTTACACAACATTTGATTAGATAAAAGTACCCGTTTTCGAAAAAATCTAAAACAATAAATCAGAATACTAGAATAAAAAAAGTAGTTTTTATTTTTTTAACAATAATAATTGACAATACTGGTGAACATTTCTGATTGATTGGTCAGTCTTAAAACACCAGAGAATTAAAAAAATGCAAAGATGCAATTGACGCACAAATAATTTCCTAAATTACATCTTGGCATTTTTTTACTTCTGCATCTTCTCGAGAAGTTTTGGGGTGGGAGATGATTTTTTTTCTGAAAATTGACTAGAGATGTTGTTTGAAATTAAATAACAATGGATAAACTTGGCTATATTAATAAATTTATTAGATGATACCAAAACAGTATATTATTTAAAATTGAGGAAAAATAACATTTTCTGCAAGGGAGGTCTGTTTTAAAGTTCTCGAGCTTTTGAAAATGATTTTCGACGAGAAAATTACTTTAATTTTTATACGAAATAAAACACTGATTACGCCTGGTAACATCATTAATATACTTTAGCTGGATATCTCGACAATCCTGTTTGCATTATAATTAGATTTTGGTTTTATAATACTAATTAAAATGAAGGATATATTCTTGTTCTGAAGATTATTCTCATATTTTGTTGTGAATAATAAAATACAGTATTATTATGCTGAAAGGCAGTTAAAACATGATACATAAAATGATGAAAAGTATAACTTTCGCCACTAGAGACGAAAGTTAAGCTATAGAATTTTTCGTCCTTAGAACCGCAATTCACGTTTTCACCAAAATATGCTGCCGCCGAAGGTAGTATATTTTTATGTGTTCGTGTGTGCACTGTGTTCATATAAAAGTACCCACTATACTATCTGGAAACCCGTAATAGATACTTTCAAAAAATTTCATAAAAAAGTGCCTTTAAATTTAAAGTTCTTTTAAAATATAATATTTCCATGTATACAGGGTGTCCCAATTTTGGAACAAAATCAACTATAAAATTTTTTGTTCATTTTTTGATTCCTTGTCAAAGATAAACATAAGTTACCAGTTTAAACTCTAGTCAATTTCTACATAATTTCCGAGTTAATTAAGGTTATGTGTCATTTTTTTAAAAACTGGAGCTATTTTTCAAATCACTATAATTTATTTGGGTGGTAATTTCTAGTTTATAAAGCATCAAAGTATATACGGAATAAAAAATTTTTGGTCGACACCTGTACAGGGTGTCGTAAAGTTCGTTTTTTTAAATAGAACACATACTATGTTTTTTATTCATGCAAGTAGAAAAAGGATTTTTAACCGCGTTATTTTTTTCCTACTTTCTATATATATATATATATATATATATATATATATATATATATATATATATATATAAAGCTTTATTCCTACATCATCAGGAAACAGACCATAAAATAAATTTCGAATGGTGTAGGGAGATTGTCATCATAGAACATTATAAGACCAGAATAATCCGAGAAAACAAGGTGATCTGAATAAAAGAGACGAACCATTAAAACTAACAACAGTATGGAAGACAATAATCGAAAAATCGAAAATCGCAAAAACTCATGCGCAATTAGCGCAACAACAACAACACCATCCGAAAAACATATATAACGACCTCCGGCTGCGCAGATATAACTTTTGGCCCCAGGTGGAGGTATAAAAGAAAGCGTCGCAGTCACCAACACTTCAGTCTCTATTATATATATATATATATATATATATATATATATATATATATATATATATATATATATATATATATATATATATATATATATATATATATATATATATATATATATATATATGTATATATGGTCATTGAAACAAATGCTTTGTTGTCTCCCAGTTAGATACGATCTAAACCAGTCCAACGTCACTCCTGTAAAACCATACATATCTAGTTTTTCTAATAAAATAGAGTAATTAACGTAATCGAGCGCCTTAGAAAGATCACAGAAAACCGCCGCAGCTGATTCTTTGTCCTTTCAGATTCTTTGTCCTTCAGTTTTATATAAAGCCTATCTAAAATATAGCATCATTAGTGCCACATTCTCTTTTTTTCTGCTTAAGTCGCCGTTATCAAATGAAATATTTATGGCGTTAGAAAGAACAGACAAAACATTGTCCGGGAGAGCTTTGAATATGTCGATTGAAACACCATCCCCCCCAGAAGCGCGAGAATTTTTTATGTCTAAAAATGTTGACTTGAGTTCACATGCATCGGTTCGACTGGCATTAGAGGAATGATTTCTTCCACTTCCTATTGTCTTAAATTTTAAAATTTTTGTCTCTCCGATTTCGGTTTCCTTACCGACAAACTTACCCTTCCTTCTATTATTTTAATTGACCGAGAAAAAAACCAACTGGACCCAAGAGCTCTCGAAACTTCTAGGATTACTGACGATGTGATTCTCACGGCCAACGTGGTTTCCGAATGCAATTGTCTTTAAACCTAAAGAGTTTCCAAAATTCTTTTGAATGCGTGTGAACCATCTGCTTCTTCCACATTTAGTAAAAGCAGTGTCCAGATTTATCGGCCTGTGTAATAAATACGTTTATTACACAGGCCGACAGCGATTTTGGTGCCAATGATTTTTTAATCTTTCCTGGTTAATTTTTAGGTGCAGAATCCAAAATAACCATCAGATCCAGTTTTTGAGATAGGCTATATTTGTCGCTTTATTTTTTAATTTATGCACTTTTCACATTATTGCTATTTCTGTTGGCTCCGACTGCCAATTAAAACAAAAAAAAACAACAAAAATACAAAGTTAAGTATTTATTTCAAAAAGTAGTTATATATATATATATATATATATATATATATATATATATATTCATTACTTATCACTTAAAAATTTCTTTTAATACGACTTTCTAGCATGGAGTTTACTTGGAGAGTCTCGCTGAAGACTTCCACAGTAGGCGGCCTTCATGTGGCTACCTCATTACCCTTGATATCAGTCTTCCATAGTTAATATCCTGGAGTCTTTCTTCCTCTTCTTCACTACAACCACCTTTTTTGGAAACGGATCTAAGTGGTTGTGGAGGTAGCGGACCTTTATGTTCATGTTACAACATTAAATTTTGAAAACATAGTTTCCACTAACTCTAAGCATTATGATTTCCAAAAAAAAAATTACTACCTTAACAAATGAACACTAAGCGATAGATTCAATCTAGTTCAATGATACGGTAAATTCCCCATCTTTGATAAGCTGCCTTATTTGAGCCAAATAACCCAAATAAAGTCCATCTCGATTTAAAGCTTTTACAAATTGCTTCATAAGCCCCAATTTAAAATGACAGGGTGGAAGTAAGATTTTTTCTCTCGCAACCAAAGGTTCGTTGATTACGTTTTGTTTACCTTTAATTACTTCTTAAAGGCAAATTTCTGTTAACCCAGTGTCGATTCTTAGCTCTGCTGTTCCAAAGACATAAAAAACATATATCCACTTTGATGGCCAAGGAGGAAATTAACCATTTTTAGATTAACACAACACACTTAATTTTTTTCAAGTTATTTCATACTCCAACTTTATGGTGGTGGAATGATCAATGGGAATTGAGCGATATTAGTTACCATTGAATTGTCAATAAAACGGCACCATTCGTCTGGTATGTATTCTGACATATCCATGTTTTATATATATATTATAAATATATATATATATATATATATATATATATATATATATATATATACAGAGAACTTCGCTAGTTCGGACACGCGCCATATCGGACACTCCAGTAGTTCGGCGCCTCTTATCAACCGGACAATTTGATATTTTTACCTCTTTATTCCGGACACCAATTAAGTACAAATGCAAATAAATTCCACATTTTTCTGAATAAAACCAGTCGCGTTTGGCGACAACTCAACGACTCTGCGCGGTCGATTAGATTCAGTCTTTCTTTGTAATTGTACGGGGGTGTCGTAAATTGCTAAAAAAATGGCGCCAAACAAACGGCCTCATAAAACGTTGACTCTTGCTGAAAAATGCAAGATACTGGATGTCATTGACAAGGGGGGAAGCATAAGTAACATTTCTGATACATATGGTGTTCCAAAATCCACTATCTCGGATATTAAAAAGAACAAACTTAAAATAAGGAGTTTTGTGGCCAAATCATACCAAGGACCAGGTACGTAGATATGAAACTAACAACATAATGCTATTGTGTTGTAACTGATGTTGGTTTTATCTTTAATGTTTACAATGTGGCTGATACTCACTTATCCTTTTTCAGGAAAGAGAAAGGTTATGAAGAAAGCTGAAAATTCTGAAGTTGAGATTGCCTTATATAATTGGTTTTTACAACAACGCAATGCTCATGTGCCAGTTTCCTCAGGAATACTACAAGCTAAGGAAAAATATTTTTATGAAAAAATCACTGGGAAAAAAGATTTTTTGGCGAGTGCTGGTTGGCTTGACAAATTTAAGAACAGACATGGAATACGATTTTTAAAGGTTAGTGGTGAAAAACTTTCTAGTAATGTAAGTGCAGTATCACCATTCCAAGAAAAATTTCGATGTCTAGTACAGGAGATGGGGTTAAGTAGAGACCAGGTTTATAATGCTGATGAATCAGCGGCCTTTTGGAGAGCTTTACGTGATAGCACCTGGGTTCACAGGCAGGAAAAATCGGCGCCAGGTCGAAAAATATCCAAGGAGCGTGTAACATTTATGCCTTGTTCCAATGCTTCGGTGAAACATAAGCTACCACTCTTAGTTCTTGAAAAAGCTGTACATCCAAGAGCATTAAAAAACTGCATATTGCCAGTGCTTTACAAGGCAACCACCAAAGGATGGATGACAAAAAACTTATTCATGGAATGGTTTAAAACGTGCTTTATACCCAAAGTTAAAACGTTTTTAACTGAAAATAACAGAACTCATAAGGCCTTGTTATTGGTAGACAACGCTCCCTCTCATCCACTTGAGGAAGATATAAATTTTGATCCTGACTTCAGAGTTATGTTTTTACCACCCAATTGTACTGCTATTTTGCAACCAATGGATCAAAATTTAATTCAAAACATAAAAGTCGCATACTGAAAACGCTTGCTAGATCATTTAATCTCCATGGAAGACGGAGATGTAACAAAAGTTTTAAAGCAATACAATTTAAAAGATGCGCTTTGTAATTTAGATATAGCCTGGAAAGGCATCTCTGAAAAAAACATCAGAAAAAGTTGGACAGGTCTGTGGCCAAGCAAGGAAGAGGTTATTAATGCAGAGAAACTTGAAAAGAAAGCATTTCGCTCGCAGAACTTCGAAAAAGGCTTTGTCCGTTAAGCATTGCAGATATCGCTAGTATTTCAGACTCCTTGCAGATTATAGACCCAGAAAATAAATTAAGTGAGGAAGAAATTGTCAGTTGGTCGGCAGAAGAAAAAGAATTTGTCTCAGGCTTAACTGAAGAGGAACTTATCAATGAAGCATTGGAAAGCAAAGAAACAAGTCACAGCGAATTAAGTGAAACAGAGGATGACAATGTTGTGTTGAAAATGAAGCATAGCGATGCTGTAAAAGCCTTATCATATAGTATTCAGTGGGCCGAGGAAAACGATGTTCCTACCCAAGATATTTTGCTTTTAAAAGGATTAAAATAGAAGGCTGTTACGGCAGCAAAATCCAAAAGTGTGCAGACAAAAATCGATTCATTTTTTAAAAAACCTTCCAATTAAATATTTATTAATATTCTTTGCTTTTTTATGTAAATATTTAATGCATATTAAGGTACATATTGACATAATACATATATATGCACATTTTGTTACATATTTTCAGAGTTTGTGTTATTTTAAGTTATTTTATGCATATATATACATATGTTTTGTAAAGGGTTTGTTTTTTTTAAATAATGATATGTGTCCGGATTGTCGAAGTTCTACTGTATATATATATATACATATATGTATATATATATATATATATATATATATATATATATATATATATATATATATATATAATATATATATATATATATATATATAAATAGCAGAAATATATAACTTCTGCAGGTGCAAAACGGCCTACAAGAAGAATTGTTTTCGATTATGTCACAGAGTACCTTCCTGCGATCATGATTTGTGGGCCTTTACCCTCATCAGGTAGGCTTGTACCCAGGGAGATCTGAAATAACAGATTGCTCGATATGACAAAATCGAAAACGAAACGTCTATCATACTGGAACAGTACTACACGCTAAGTATAACACTTAGCGCCACCTATTGGGGCTCCGGTGGTTTCCGGCTGCAAACCCATAGGAATTTGGCAAAGTATGCACTAGCACCATCATGCGGATAGTAGATACTAAAATCAATAAAAATGCGCTTTCACACATCTTTATCAAAAGTTCTTGGCCGGAAAAGATTTATGTAGAATAGCAGAAATATATAATTTCTGCAGGTGCAAAACGGCCTACAAGAAGAATTGTTTTCGATTATGTCACAGAGTACCCTCCTGCGGTCATGATTTCTGGGCCTTACCCTTATCAGGCAGGCTTGTACCCAGGGAGATCTGAAATAACAGATTGCTCGATATGACAAAATCGACAACGAAACGTCTATCATACTGGAACAGTACTACACGCTAAGTATAACAGGCCGTTTTGCACCTGCAGAAATTATATATTTCTGCTATTCTACATATATCTTTTCCGGCCAAGAACTTTTGATAAAGGTGTGTGAAAGCGCATTTTTATTGATTTTAGTATCTACTCTCCGCATGATGGTGCTAGTGCATACTTTGCCAAATTCTTATGGGTTTGCAGCCGGAAACCACCGGAGCCCCAATAGGTGGCGCTAAGTGTTATACTTAGCGTGTAGTACTGTTCCAGAATGATAGACGTTTCGTTTTCGATTTTGTCATATCGAGCAATCTGTTATTTCAGATCTCCCAGGGTACAAACCCGCCTGATGAGGGTAAAGGCCCAGAAATCATGATCGCAGGAGGGTACTCTGTGACATAATCGAAAACAATTCTCCTTGTAGGCCGTTTTGCACCTGCAGAAATTATATATTTCTGCTATTCTACATATATCTTTTCCGGCCAAGAACTTTTGATAAAGGTGTGTTAAAGCGCATTTTTATTGATTTTAGTATCTATATATATATATATATATATATATATATATATATATATATATATATATATATATATATATATATATATATATATATATATATATATATATAGATGAAAAAATAGGTATTTTTATGATCATTTGCATAAATAAAAAAGAAGGGGGTGTTTTATTTAAACAAAAATCGACTTTTTTTCACTTTAAAAAGGTGCAAGATTGATGTCGTAATCTGTCCAGTCTGTATAGGTGTCGACAAAAATTTTGTATTCCGTATATGCATTGATGCTTTATAAACTGGGAATTATCCTATACTTAGTTAAATTGGCAACTTATGTTTATTTGTGACAAGGAATCAAATAATGGTTACAAATACACCCTGTATATATGGAAACATTATATTTTAAAAGAACTTCAAATTTAAAGAAACTTTTGTATGAAACAAGGTGTACTTTTTCAAAGGAAAAATATTTCTTTGCAATAAAAAAATTGAGAAAAAGCTCTAGCTTTAACTTTGCATCTCAAAATCACGCGAAATATTTTAACGGTCAAACTGGCACGTCCTTAATTTTTATTATTTTTACAGCAATTTCTTACACACTGGATATCAAAATAACATAGATATACTGGCTTAATCAGGCAAAATGTAAATGAACCAAGTTCTCAAATTCCGAAAATAAAATTGAAATAATCTTACCCGTTTTTAAAATACAGCAATTTGAATGTGAATGATATGCCGATTTTTGTTTACCAGTTTACATAAGACACATACACACACAGAATATTTTTGATTAGAAGCTAATGTATGTGTAATAAATAAACTTAAACAGGGTCTAGCTGTTTTCCAGGACTTGGTCATTTTTGTTTCATATTTGACCGTACCTAAAACACTAACCCCGATCTTCAGTAAAAAGGTGTTTAATAGTTAGACCAGGTCTAGGTACCATGGTACTTAACACTCTTAGTTCGCAAGTTATGTTTCGCTTATGTCACTGTCATTTTGTAATTGTGACATTTAGAAAAATTATGTTTTCAATTGTGAAAAATGTCATCTTAAAAATGTCAAGTTAGACCTGGTCTAAAATTAAACCGCTTTAATGAGTACGGGGTAAAGTTCTAATTTCACTAAACAGTAAGATTTGCTGTCCCAAACAAAAACCCAGTAACTAACTTTTTTTTAAATACTAGTTATTTACAGTTTTGTAGATACTATATCCAGTATCCGGTATATTGTCATATATGTGTAATGGGGCGAGTCAGAACGTCGTACAAGTTGTCGCGATAATGATGTCAGTACAAAAATTTTGTAATGTCTGGACAAAGTAGTTAATTATTATATATAATTAAGAAAAACAGTCAGACCTGAATTTTATGGAACAGACGAAGTCAGCAGTTGCTCGAAGTGCGGATATCGAGCGCACGTCACGGCGCCGTCCTACTACCGGATCTTGCAAGTAAATGGGTGCTGACTTATGTGCACCTCTAATATTATATCATATTAAAATATGAGCCATTACAAAACTCTTGCGTTTTTTCTGTCACGAGCTCTCCGTTAACAGATTATTAAGCCAAAACCTAAAAGGAATTGTATAAAAATTGCCTTGGCCTGTTATACACGGTGTTATATAAAATCGTGCAAAATCTAAAATATATTCAATATGCTTAGAATTCTGCAAAGGTTTTTCTTTCTCGTTTTTCTCTCTTAAAACAATTTGGTATTATACAAATCGGCTAATTTTCTACATCCGGAACTTCCCTGTTCCGATCTCTTAAACTAAAGATCCCCTGAAGATGCCTAGTGCAATCGTAACCGAAACGTCGGAAAGTTATTCCATTTGATATATACACTACAAGAAGCTTTATTACTTTTATTACATAATAGTTTTAGCAAACACATGTGTCTAAATATGAGACAAGGTGCCAAAGCTAAAAACTGTAGTATGTAGGATATTAAATAATACTATAGGCCAAATCCGAAGTCAGAGTGCGACAATTATTAGTTACAATTATTAGCTACTAATTACATTCAAACACAGATTCCGTTTAATAACTGTTTCGACGGAAGTTCAGGACAAGCCGCTTAGAAGCAGAAATTTAAAACTCTTGGGGTTTTCAGCAATTTTGGTTCTACTTTATTTACTACTCTGTAATTCTTTTGGGACTTATTACTAAAAATAGGATTATTTTGTGGAACAACTAAACCTCCCCAATTAGATTTTGCAGGCATTTAAAAGGGGAAGTCGTCAAAAAAAGAACATATTTTAAACGAAAAACGTCTCCAACGCTTTGAATTAATCCAATAAATGGAATGGTCATGAAATAGTCTTAAAATTGGTGGGAGGGTGTAATTAAATAAATGTATTTTGTGCAGTTCTGTGTAGCAAATATTTTTTTAAGTTCTTAACATTATAGATCCGTTTTATATCTAAATTTACCCATTCGACGGTTTTCGGGTATTCCACGTTTTGAATTTCAACTAATATGGACTTAATAAATCTTAGCATTTGATACTTTCGGGTAAACCTGTGGTTGATGGTGGAGTAGACAATTAATTCAGGATGGTTTAGAACTTACAGAGCAACACATTGCTAGAAATATCAACATTTAGTTACAGTTGCTAAAATGGGTCGAAGAAAATTGAACAAATTAAGTATACACGTAGATAATAATAAATATGGCATTATTTTAATGCAAAATTCGAAACAGCAATTGTAGAAATATTTTTGTAAAAAACATATTTCATTATATTAACATACCAAATGTTAAAGTTTTTCAGTTTTCTGTTGTCTGAACTGAACTAGTTTTATTGTTATTTGCGTAACTTCAAACAACGGTTTTGTAAGGTTAGTATTTTTTACCAAAAACCGCAATTGCATTTTTGATTGTTTTAAAATCATGCCCTTAGAAGCTGAGTAAGTTTTTGATTTCTGATTAGATGGTTTTTTTCAAAATTGCCTATACGGAATTTTGCAAAAATGTTACCACGCCATTAACCTCTATTTTGCTCAAATTAACGTTACTTTCATTAGGTCAACTTTTTGACTTCCATCTTTATCTTTATTAAATTTTAATACACCTATTTTTATTGCAAATTTAGCATATCATATACTGTGACTATAAATTGAGTGTACTAAATTAAAAAAAGGTCCTCGCATTGAAGAATTAACGAAGACTTTATGAAAAAAGCCAGTTATGTCGCAGTAAAAAGTTCAGGGGGTAATATAGATCAGGAAGTGAGAATCCAAAAAATGAGGTTTTATTTCTGAAATAAGCTACAGTTCTTTTATAGGCATTTGCAAAAGTGCCTTGTGTCAAATTTGAATGTAATGTAATTGTAACAACGTACTCTTGTTGGAAGAAATGTCACTTAAATAAAAACTGTCATCAACGAAGGTCCATTAATTAGAAGAATGTAGTGGTTAATAGCTTAGCCTATTTTCCGTAACATCCTTGAGAATATTCAAATTTTAATAAGCACATAGGGCACTTCAACTTAGAAATTATCTTAAATTGGAATATCCAAATGGCTGAATTGTAAAGGGAGGAACAATTGCTTAGCTTCCAAAGAGTCCGAACTTGAGTGTAATGGACTTTTTCTTTTGGGGCACATTAAGATTATAATATATAAAAAACCATGCGATAATGATGAATTGCTAAGACGAAGAATTATAAATACAATAAATGAGTTAAAACAAAATCCGGAAATGTTAATGAATGCGACAAATCATATTATTAGAGTGTACGAAAAATATGTAGAGAAAAATTCCAGACACTTAGAGCCAACTGTTTCTAAATAACGTGTTTGTTAATCGTTAGTTTTTTGTTTTATTTTTAAAAAAGAAAAAACTTCTTAAATATCTGTGCAAAATGATTTTTGTTTCATTTCGATATCCTTAAAAACAGAAACGTTACAGATGATCAAAATGTGTCTTTGTTGAATGTTTTGGCTCCATTTTCTAGCAAACAGTTCAAGATAGGTATAAGGTATGCTCCATAAAATATACTTGAAATTTCATCTAGAATTAAAGTATATGAAAATATAGAAAGCTTTCCATCTTAAAAAATACAAGTTAGGTTAATATCTTGAAATACAGTTAGTGTTTTCTTTTATTTTTAAAAACAAAGAAGTTACAGATCATTAAAATGATATCAAAGATAAAAAAACACTTGGTACAATATTTATTAAGCTTTGTTCTCCGGGAGAAAAAAGCGACTAATTTAAATTCGGCAACCTGACAGCTCTTACCTTGAATTAGGATTGATCTAAAATGGGGCGCGTCGCATTGCCTCACTTCAGATATCCTTCTTCCTCTTCAAGCTATGCACGATTTAAATTAAATTGAACACAATACCTACATTCCAAATAATAAACCATGTTTAGCTATGCCTCGGAACTCGACATTAGATAAATGTATATATATATATATATATATATATATATATATATATATATATATATATATATATATATATATATATATATATATATATATATATATATTATGAAGCTATACTCCGAACTCTGTTTACAAAGTTAACAATTAATTGTTTAATAGCAATAAATATATACTAACTATATTTTGCTCAGCAAATTTAAGTATACATTATTATAACTAATTAAAATTTCTTTATAATGTTTAGTCAGAAATCTTTTAAACTCTTGATAAAATTTAATACACGAAGAAACAATAGGTTTAGTGTTATCAAATCATAGATATCGGATCTATAATTGGTAAAATTATTTAGAAATGTTTCTATGTTTATTAGATATTAGGTATTCCGAAAAGATAAAAAACTGGATTTGGACAAGAAAGTTGAAAAAACATTTTTTTGGGATAGCCTAAAGGCAACAAATATTGTTCCTGTCTCAAAGGCTGATATTGACCTTTTTAAAATCCTAAAATGGGAGTAAAGGACCTTATCCAGTTTAACGCGAGTAAAACTCAATCATGTTTACTAACTCAAAAACTATCTCTCAGTACCCACACCATGCAAATGCATAATCAAATGCTTCACGCCCAAGATTTCTTAAGCTTAGTTGGTATTACTTTTTAGAAAGGTCTTCGCTGGCATGATCACATCACCTTAATTGCCAAAACAGGGGCGAAGAACCTGGGTTTCTTGTTCCGACCTCGAAAATACTTCTTTTCTGCCAAGTTGTATATCCTTTACATTTCGCAAATAAATCACACCCAGTCTTGAGTATTGCTCGCCCATATAGGGCGCAGCCTCCCTTTTAATTCTTAATATACTCGACTCTGTCCAAAGAAGAGATATTCGCTTAACTAATGATCCAAATATCACCAGGAAGCTTCCATCGCTAGAACATTTTCGAATTGTAACGATCTGTCTCTGTTTTACAGATACTACCAAGGATTCTGTTCTGATAAATTATCGTTCATTATGCTTTTCTTAGTCATTTGTCCAGGGATACATGAGCATAGACCCACACGCATCTTTTCACCGGCAAACAGCAAACAGAAATGCTGTTTATGAGAAGGACTGGTAACACATTATGGAATGCGATACCAGCAAATGCATTTTCCTCTTCTCCTAATTTACAAAATTCCGCATCGATAAACTTTCCCTGTCTTCATTTAAAGGAACCGGCGTGGTATGCTCATAGATAAAAAAAATAGTGTACATCTCTAATTTATGATAAAAGAAAACATAGGGACTTCTTTTTGGAAAAGAAATTGAATTTGATTTCTAACATTTTTGTTTTAGTCATTGGTGATCCATGTTATTTGTATTTTAGTATTAGTTAAATTATTAGTTATAATAATGTACATCTCAATGTTTTCCTATGGATCCTGAAAAAAATACAGGAATTTAGATCCTTTAAACAATCATTTGACAATCAAAACCCTTTTGGACGTACTCTGTATACAATTTATTACCCACATTCCATAGAGGTACAATTTTTAACGAATTTGCTAGGTTCTCTATATACGATAGAACATACAAATGATAACAAATTATTGTTACGTGCTGAAACTTGACAAAAAGTTTCTTACGCGGAACTCTAATGCAATTAACTGTTGTTTCTATGTGTTTTAATCTATTCTTTCAATAACCGCGCGAAAAATACCATTTTGCCCTATTAAGAGAAAACGCAAAAAGGCACTTTTCTTTACGGCTTAACGAGCGACAAAATTAACGAAACGCTCGCTTAGCCCAAAGAATCATAAAACAACAATTGATTTGGATGACATTAACATTTCATATTCAATTTGAAATGGCTTGCTTCGTAATTATTATTATCACAGAAATAAATATATCAACTTTGACGGAGTGATTTAATTTCAAAACCGTTTTTCTTTGGTTTTCGTTGAAAAAAGACGCATTTTTTATACTAAAAGTCGGTAAAAATGCGCTTTCACACATGTTTATCAAAAGTTCTTGGCCGGAAAAGATATATGTAGAATAACAGAAATATATAATTTCTGTAGGTGCAAAACGACCTACAAGAAGAATTGCTTTCGATTATGTCACAGGGTACCCTCCTGCGATCATGATTTCTGGGTCTCTACCCTCATCAGGCAGGCTTGTACCCAGGGAGATCTGAAATAACAGATTGCTCAATATGACAATTTGCACCTGCAGAAATTATATATTTCTGTTATTCTACATATGTCTTTTCCGGCCAAGAACTTTTGATAAACATGGGTGAAAGCGCATTTTTATCGATTTTTAGTATCTACTCTCCGCATAATGGTGCTAGTGCATACTTTTAAAATTACCTATGGGTCTGCAGCCGGAAACCACCGGAGTTCCAATGGCTGGCGCTACGTGTTATACTTAGCATGTAGTACTGTTTCAGTATTATAGACGTTTTGTTTTCGATTTTGTCATATTGAGCAATCTGTTATTTCAGATCTTCCTGGGTACAAGCCTGCCTGATGAGGGTAGAGGCCCAGAAATCATGATCGCAGGAGGGTACCCTGTGACATAATCGAAAGCAATTCTTCTTGTAGGCCGTTTTGCACCTGCAGAAATTATATATTTCTGTTATTCTGCTTTACTTTACTACACCTAATAACAAATAACTATTTTACATTCTTGAGTATGTTGAACTATTTAGTTATTTAATTAGGCAAAAAATTCGCAGATTTAATGTCGCGCTTGAGCTTTCATACATTCAGTTAGGTAGTTCTTTTCTGGTATGTTAAATATGCGTATAGATTTTTCACTAGTTAGGTCTAATAATTGATTCGTAAGTGATTAAACCGAAAAACGTTATATCAAACTCGTACGTCCGAGGGTATTTAAATTATCAATAGCTTTTTTGTTTTTCACTATCTCTTTGTTGCTATTGACGTTATACAGGGTGTTTTATTTTCCATGTTTTTAAAGAGTGCCTTGGTAACTGTTGCAATTAGCCAAAAACTAATATAGATGTTATGTGCACTTTTTTGAAAACTGAACATGGTTTGATGTTTTGTTTTTGCAGACCCATCATGAACTTTATTATTTTAAATACGAACCTGTATTTTTTTACATTTTATTACAACATGTAACTGCTGAAATGCAATGACGTATCACACCTAGTGAGCGATAGTAGATTTAGAAATTCACGTATGAAACAACAGGCGGGAAAATGAGAGACGGCAGAAACAAATATGAAATTTTAAGTGCATAGGTGTGCTGAGACCTTTGAATGAAGGAAGTCAGAAGTTTAAGAAATTAAATAAAATAATCATATTTGATGAGGGAACTGCAAAAACGATGTGCACCAACCTATAAAACTGAACAATTTTTATAAAAATAGGTTTTTCTATCTATTACAGGAAAGAAGTTATAGGGTATTTTCAAAATCAGTAACTATTGGAATTTCCCCCTGTATCTCCTATATCCACCAATATTTTTCATTTTCATCGACATTTTGTTTAATATCTCTAAAACGAGCACATAGTAACATATAATATCTAAACCAGTGTCAGGCAAATTATAAGTTACCAAGGTACCCTGTAAGCACTTAAATTAAATAAAACATTCTGTACTACAAAAAAGTAAACAATCGGTAAGGAATGGTGAAAAAATAGAATACATATAGCACATATTCTGAAATGGTACATTTGGATTCCTTTAAACATTGCTTAATAGTTATTATACCAGGCGTAATAAAATTGAAATTGTTATTATAAAAGACACAAACAAAAATGTCTTGCAGTACCACTCATATTGACGATATCTAATCAGATTTACACCGCCTATTTCCGAAATTAATAGTTTCCAAGAACCTCGGTATCTCTATCATTCTGTAGTATGGGACCGTGTACGAAACGCTTCAAGCTCTTTCGCTCTCAAGTGGAATTTTGTATCAATTACCATATTTATTAACGCCATTGCGCTTCAAATATAGGCAAAATAATAATTGGGTATTCCACTTTGATTGAAGTTTATTTTATTTAAAATTGTCTATCTGGATAACATTTATAGTAAACAAAAGATTTACACAAAACAAAAACTATTGTGTAAAACCTATTCAAACTTCCTTGAGGTAAAATAGTATTCGTTCCGACTAGTACTAGTGTGTCAGAACGATCAATACATCATATATAAAGGATACACAATAAATTATTCAATCATGTTCTTCCATGTAAAATAAAAACTACATATTCTACTTTTTAAGAAATATTTCCATATGTCTAATAGATTTTCCTAAATCCAAAATTCTCTACTTCGTATCAGAGAACTATTAATCTAATGTATGTGCCTATATTACAAATAATATTTCAATTTTTATGACATTGGTAGTTATTAAAAGGATCGAATCTGCATCCACATCGACAATTCTTGGTAATAAATAACAACTTAACTTCAGTGTTATTCACCTATTTATTAAAAAATGTATTTATTTCACCCAGATTTTCCTCAAACAACACAACACAAACCAAATATCGCCTCTGCTTACTTTTTTTGAATGGTAAATCGCCAAACATAACCTTCTTAACTAGCAGGCAACAGTCTAGGGATATGAACGTGTATATGTGCCCCTCCAAAGTCAGAGCTTTGTACAGAATGCCAAACTATATACGCTCTAGATAACGACTGCAATATAAATTATTGCCGCCAGTGGCCTCTTTTGCAACTTTTTTATACTGTTGAAGCTAACTTCATCCATGGATAAATTGCAGAACCTAACGTTGCCCATGGATCCACTAAAAGTAATGTTAGTGTCTATGATGCCACAATCCAAAAGTTCCTTATTTATAAGCCCACTGGTAGTACCAAAAATCCATTATAGCTTACGCTATAGATAATTCATTTAAATGGGTGCCTTGAATCGGTCCGGAGACATCAATGCTCGCCGAAACTGTATTATTTCGTGCGGTAACCCTCGACTCGCAAACAGGAACGAGATGCGGCGTTTCCAATCATTAAATATTAGAAGAGATCTTTTAGTTAAAAGAGGAATATTGAATTTGGCTGTTAATCTTTGGGGTTGAAATTTGTTACAGGTTAGCTTGAAATAAAATTTAATATAGCCGCCATAGAAAAATATATGCATCGGGGGATAGCGGCAAATTATCTTTGGCAAAAGTCTGCGGTCGCTATCCTCGTCTGCCGGTTTCCTCAACACGCTTGGCAACATTGCGTGGTAGTTTGTCGAATGTATGGGATCCATTTAGGGGGGCCTGAACGTTGCTGGGTCTTATGTCGCATAGCTATATTGATCTATTGTACTACTTCATGGCATGTTTGCTATGCTAAATACACGTTGTCGTAACGAAAACTATTATGATCTATGGTATGAAATCATAGCTAGAAGAAAAACTGATGTTATGTGGATGCAAGTTTTAAAGTTATAAATCGAAAAAGAGGTATAACTGAATTTTTAATTTGAGCAGAAAATCAGCCAAAATTGTACTAGCCAAAATTAAAACTAGATGTTGTTTTAAAGTCTTAGATACTGGTTAATCGGTCTACTGGTCCTAATAAAATAACTATTAGTTATCTCACATGAGTGCTGATACACGGCAACATAAAGAAAAAAATCGGCCGAAAACTTAATATTTTTTATTTTTAGGAATCAGCAGAAAATATAAAATCGGGCAAAAAAAATCTGAAGGTGCTGCCACTTGAAGAATTTTTTGTTTGTCATGAAAACAAAAAAAAAAGAATAATGTTTCTATGCATTACTAGTAATTACTTAAGAGGAAAACCCCTTTTTATTTTATATATAATTTTCAGTTAATTTCTAAATACTCTTTTCAAAACTAACAGTTGTTGTCTATTAGATTTGTTAGGTAGTTTCTCTGTTTTAGGTTGGAACAGCCAAGATTTCGCCCAATTTATGATATGTTATCAAAATAAAATGGAAATTAAATAGTTATAGCAATTTTTTTTTGTAAATAGCTGGCATTACAGTGCGTGGCCATGAATTTTAATACACAAGTTTTATAACATCTTTCGTTATCTAAAAATGTAGATTTAATCAGTTATTAGCTGGGATATTAATATAAAATTGACACATTTTATTTATAGATCGAATAGTATCAATACATTCAGCTTTATTAATATAATTTAAAATAAAATAATATAGGATGTCTCATAAAATTCTACGCATACTAGGGGATTATTATAATGTCAGATTCACCTGGTTTTTTATATTAATTCAAAGGGATTGATAAATAGTTGTTTTTTTTTTAATCCGGTATTCTCAGTATTATCGATAATATCAGTTATCAATATATTACACTGAATTGTTAATACTCCAATACAGAAAAAATATAAAATAAGAACAGAGTATTACCCAAAACTTAAAAGAATGAAATAATGCCTGTGCTACCACAGATAAAAGAACAACAATCATATATTATTAATTAAGTTTCGTGTCATATTCTAATTGACGTTGATTTTTGCATTTAAATTAATATAGAAAGAAAGTGTCATTTTGCAATAGTTTATTTGTTAAAATTTTAAACCCGCCCCGAAAAGTTATCAATTTTTGTAATGCGTATCAATGTATATTTCCGTTCCCGCACTGCAAGAGTTTTGTAATGGCTCATATTATAATATGATGTAGTGTTAAGGGTGTACATAAGTCAGCACCCACTTGCAAGGTCAGGTAGGGGGACGCAGTGGCGTGTGATCGATATCCGAACTTCGAGCGACTGCTGACTGCGTTTGTCGCATTAAACTGAGATCTGACTGATTTTTTCTTTAATTATATACATTGGCCATTCACCCAATGTAAGGTTTGTGGGGTCTATACAGAGTCATTCAAGATTTATGGCCACTTTTCAAAAATATCAGAGGTACATTTGACGCCCTGTATTTTTTTAATGCGTTTAGCATGGTAAAAAATTCCAAATGTGGTTTTTTCCCAACTGCCGTATTTTCTTTAGTATTCTTTAATAACGGTATACAGGGTAAATAAAAATTCTGAATGCAAATTTTCTTGATTATTTAAAATTGAACGCCCTGTATACTATTATATTTTCAGATTCCTCTTTTTTTGGCCATTCACCCAATATAAGGTTTGTGGAGGTCTATACAGTGTCGTGCAAGATTTATGGCCACTTTTCGAAAATATTAGAGGTGGACATCTCAATTTATTACGGCAAAATATTGCAAAGTATTCAACATCTATTTGGTAAGAATATCTCAAAAATTATCCTGATAGAAGACAAATACGAGAAGCGCTTTTGAAAGATGATGCAACGGTTTGATGAGAGGGGAAATGTAGATTACATAAAAACTGATTGAGCCAAATCTATTTTAAAAGTTAGGACAGTTTGGACTTAGCCAGGACCTATAGCAATTAGAATGTAAAAATAAAAAAATAATAACAATCAATACTAAGTAACAAATTGCACTAAACAGCAAAAACTACTAAATTAGATGTTCGAAATGACCACTGTTTTGCTCGATACAAATATTTAAAACGATAGGATATATTCAAAAGTTACGCTAACTTCTCTTATTAAAATTAATATTATTAAATACACTCCGGATTCTTTCCTTCATATTTTCTTTCCTACTCGGAGCTGTTTGATAGACTAAATTTTTAACAAAAGCCCCAAAGAAAAATGTCTATTTTTCGGTCCTCCTCTTCATATCCACCGTTCTTGACATTGTTCATTAAGAAATGCATGAATGGGGCACCGTCGCGTCGTGCGTAAATCACATTTGATTACGGACGTTAATAGAGATTTGGTATAATTGTGTTCTAAAATCTTCTTCGAAAACTGGAGATATCGGTGTGAGGTACGCTTTTCTTCAAAAAATGCGGACCGATGACAAAATTTCCAACAATTCTACCTCAGACGTTAAGAGACCACCTATTAACATTTCTATTTTTGTGGAGTGTTGCTTCGTCGGTAAATAACACAAAGTGAGTAAATCTTGGCACTCTCTGAATTTGTTATTGTGCCCAGTAACAAAAATCTAGTCGCCTATGATAATCATCCTCATACAGTTCTTGAAGGAGTTGAATGTGATATGGGAGAAACTTGTTTTTTTTAGAATTCGCAGAGCAATGGTTTTACTTACATCTGTTTCCCTGTTTTCCCCAATTCTTCTTCAATGTGCGAGTCTGCTTTAGTCTGTATAACTTTTATACGGAATTTTTCCAGCCATCCAGATGACGCACTGAAATTTTCGTATTTCAAAGTCTCTGCAATCTCCTTTGCATTAGTTTGAACTAGAGGTCCTAAAAATTAAAAAGAGAATATGTTTAGAAAATAATTATCAGCGTATTTTTCTAAATTTACCTGACAACGAAATTCCTTTGTTTCTTGCTTTTACCACCGATCATTAACAATACAAGAGGGAGCACTCGAAGCTCCTCCCCTTGATATGGCTATCTCACTCGAATATCGGATGCTATGCTTTTTTGATTCCCCGAAATCGCTGCCGGGCGAGATGCATTAACCGGTTGTCCGTCGTATAATAGAGTATTGAAATATACTACCAAACATGAATATATACTAAATTTTTTATTTTTTAAAAATTAGAATAAGCATTTACTAATTTACTTAGTGTCTTGTGCTTGGTAAATGACTGGAAAATTACAATTAACTCCGTTCTATCTTTATGACAAACTTTATAACGCAAAAATGATTCATTCCTTTTAAACAAATGTTATCAGGATTGCCTCGAATTTTTTTTTTGTCCTGATAAGAAATTGTGGCGTAAATTCGACAAATTCAACCCCAATACAATTTTGTATGGCATTCAAGAAATTATTTACTCAAAAATATCGTAATGAGGTTGAAGGTGTAAAATGTATCCAAGATATTAATAAAGTTTTGGTTAATGCTCCTGATATGATCGAAGAATATAAAAATATCTATGTACCAATAATTACTAAAAATAGTTCTTTAAAAGTGTTTGCATGCGACTATTTAAATCTTTCAAGTACGGACGGCAATGCTGTAATTAAAAATAAATTCAGTAAGTACTTTTTACATTGACAAACACGGGCATTTTGTTACCTCATGTTGAATTCTGCCAGTTTATCCCGAGACTTATCCCTATTCACATTTAATTTTTCTATAAAATTTAATGTCAATTGAATTTTTAAAAAAATATTGGCCATTTTGTTCCACTATCTTGAACTCGTGCCACAACTTTACCAGTTTATCTCTATATCACATTTATTGCTCGCACAGAATTTGAAATTAATCTAATAAGTAGTTTTTCAGGCCGATTTTTTAAATATTTTATTAGGCCACCATTTTCTTTTGCTATCTTTTATTCATACCAAAATATTACCAGTTCCTAACACTTGATTTTTGTGCAAAATTTGAGGAAATTGGTTAATTAGTTTTTTAGTAATAGTTTTTTTAACGTTTCGCTAGTCCGCCATCTTGTTCCGGCATATTGGATTTTTACCAAAATATTATCAGGTCATCCCCGTATGACCCTTAATTTTAGCCTCAAATGGAAGTTAATCTGATGAGTAGCTTTTAAGCTATGTCGTGAACTGACAGAAAAACAATTGATGAAACATATTTTTTGCCATCTAGGGACGCTAAAACCTGAAAATATGTGGTGAAGGTGATTTTTTCACGATTACAAATATTTTATTTGGCCGCCATTTTGTTCCGCCATCTTGAATTAGTACCACAGGTTTATTAGTTTATCTCTATACCACAATTAGTTTTTTAGCCTGAATTTTTCAGTAGTTTATTAAGCCGCCATTTTGTTCCGCCATCTTGGAATAAAATTTTCAATAATCTCTTTTTTTACCTAATTTTTACAAACAGTACTTTTTATAATTATATTAAGATCTATTAATTTAACAACTTGACGTTTCCTCCTTTTTTCTTTTAATACATATAAAGCAAAATAAGTCACAATAAGAATTATGGATAGATATTTTTAAATTCGTTTTTAAATCACTTCGGTAATTGAACGTTTATACTTTTTAATCGCTAGCTGTTTGCATTAACGTCGTTAAAGCATGGGCACCTGCACCGCTGTATGAATTTCTCGGATTCGTCGGCGCGTTATTGCAAACACAACAAATTTTCGACGGACTGTGCCCCTTCTTGTCTTGTTAATGTTCGGTGCTTTTACGAGCCAATCGTAGCAAAATGTATCTATATTTAAACATACTGGCTTTAAAAAACTTCGTTTAATATCCGTATTAACATTAGAGTGCTACTTGCTTAGTAATTCGTTTCTGCTTTTAATAATTGCAGCTACTTGTGTCTTTCCTATACTAAAACGTTTTCAAAGATCTCTTACACTATGTATGTTCTCTTTCAGCGTTAATATGCGACGTTTTCTGGACATTTTTTGTGGAAATTGTATGTATACCATCAATTCTGAGCTACCAAAAGAACTAAAATACCTAAACAACAATAAATTCTTCATTTAAGAATTCAGGCGACGGGGAACTATTCGTAACTGGGGGAAGTCCCTGACGGGACTGTGCTGCTGTATCGCGATATTGCCGATTCATTTATTTTATAATGCGTGTTCAAGAGGGACTTTTGGCGTATTTTCTATAAAAATACCGTGTCCTTATGTAGGATTACATATTACGGAGTTCCGGACTGTGTCTGCTCAATAGATTGTCCGCTTATTGGAGGTGTCTACTAAGGAAGATATATAGAATACCTAATTATTTTTTGAAAACTATAATTAAAAAGCGGCAGATTTGATTCTCGTCTAACTTTTAACTGTTTAAAATCTTGGTTTTTTTTATATTTATGGTGTTGGGAAGGATTATTTATGTATTTTTTTGACAATTCTAATTTGACAGCTATCAAAACGTCTGCTGGTTTAAAAAAACGTCTTGGGTTTTTCGGTAGTAGATAGAATTCTTAAAAATTTAAAAGAAAAAATACAATCTGACAACTGTCAAAATAATTTTATTGTAATTTTTAAATTTTGGGTGATAAATAAAATTGATGTTTTCGATAAAAAAAAACTTTTAACAGATGTCAAAGTTAACTTTTAGTTTAACTTTTAAATGGTCTAGGGTTTCGATTTATGGACTAAATAGAATTTCTACAATATGGTTTTAAAAGTGACAGCTGGTAAACTGTTAAAATATAAATTTTGGAATGGATCAACGGCAACATATTATAGTTCTAGGGTTTTAATTAATTTAGTTGTAATTCAGATTCTACTGACTATTGTTTCCATTTTGCCTGAAAGGGGTGGGATATCTACATCACTTGTTAAGTCTGCCACAAACGTATAACAATTTTTGATCTACCTATTTAGTGTCATATTTTTTAAACAATAAAGTAAATCCTAAACCCGTATTTTAAATTTAACTCAGGTAAAATTGTTATCCATACAGTAATTTCTTGAACATCAACTTTCATCTTAAAATAATTAAAATAAGTTTCAGGCTTCAAAATTTAAGATTTAAGGTAAAGTATTCAGAATGCAGTTTATCTCTGGTAAAAGTAAAAAAATATAATACAAAATTTCGTTCAACGAAAAAGAATAAACAGACGTCGGAATAAAAGATGTTGTCTTTAGAATTATGCGATGCGAAAGGCAAATGCTTTATACACTGTCTTGTTTGTTTTATAATCATTTAGGTAGACTAATTAATGAGCTTGTTTAATCTTGGAAAAGGTGTGCGTATTTTAATTAAAAGCCTTGGAAGAAACAACAGCTAAATGTATTTTACTTTAGTTCTTACTTATGCTGTAAAAGAAAGAAGAATTATTTTATTAAAAAAATTTGTTTAGGCTATTTTCTCGGAAATGGCTCACTAGGTATAAAAAAGTTCAAATAAAAACTTTAGAGGCACAAAATTTCCTGAAATATTTTTTACATCGAATTATATCTAAGGTTAATTTGAATACTTATGAAATATTCTTAGCTCAGTCTAAACCAAGATACCTAGAATACATTTTTGTGTTTACCCTATTTTTAAACTAGTTGTCCTACCTACTCCGCAGTAATCCTGGAGCCCACGATGAGAATTTTGCATTCTTCTGGTAAACTGACACATAGTTATAATATTCTGATACCACTTCTAGACTTGTACGCCCAGAGTTCAGTCGGTGATATAATGGTGCAAGGGGGAAGTTGCAAGAAATGGAGGACTCGTCGCTGAGAAAAATGGGTTGTGCAAATTTTTTTTACTTTAATCCTACAGTTAGTAAATTGGCCAAATTAAACTTTATACAAATATTTAATACGTTGAGAATATTAACTGACATTAAAAATAAAAAATAAAGGTATTTTGGCTCTTGTAATTTGAAATATATATTTGAAATATTACCTTTTTTTAATATATAATTAAAATGATGAACCACTTTTTTTCATATTAGATTAACAAAAACTAAGTTTTTGGCAGTTTGCACTTGTTTTTGAAGTAGCAATTTTTTTCGGTCACGTTTCGTTTTTGAGTCATTCACCCTCAATGATTTACTGTATTACTGTATTACTACAAAGACAAACAATTTTTTGGGCTATAATAAAATAAAATTTTCCTTCATATTGGCATCTTAACATCATGAAAAAAAACACCAAAAAACGAGATACAACTTTAGAGAGAGATATTAATTAATACAAATTAATTATGGATAATTTGGTTACATACATAGGTGGATCGGTCCCAGCAGGAGCGCGAACACACTAGGTGGTTTGGTACCTTGGTTAGCACCAGGTTTGGCGCCATAGGCATCATCGTTAATGCCCTAACAGAAAAGGCGAACAACAGCGAAGTGCATGACTGACGGAAGTCTGATATATCAGACTTCTACCTGTGATGCACTTCGCTGTTGATTAGTGTTGATCGCCTTTTATTGTGTTAGGGTTTTATTGATGATGCCTACGACGCCAAACCTGGTGCTAACCCGGTGCCAATTCACTCAGTGTGTAATTGTTTACAAGACCCCCGTACAGATTTCTAAAGGTGATTTTATCAACAAGTTATTCGAAAAAATCCAGAATATCAGACTCGGAATCCAGTCTCGTTTTTGAATATCCAAAATTTTAAAACCAGTCGGACTTATCGCTGCGTGTCTGATAATTTAATGGAAATTAATCAATCATAAAGAGAAGTAGAATTTAGAATATCAGACACATTAGTCAGTCGGTTATCTTTATTAGACATATATTTTAGAAAATTAATTAAATTTTAGTCATATAATGCATAAAAAGCTGTACATAAGGTTGAAAATGCTAAATTCTGTGAATAGAAGAAAATTTTTTCAGTTTTAGAAAATCGAAGGAATTAATTGCAAGTACTTTATATGAGTCAAATATACTGAGTGTCACAAATAAGTGACTCAACTTTAGATCTTTTTTCCTAAAAACACATGCAAAAAAAATTGTGGTTAGTTAAATAGGACGTAATTTTGAATTTTTTAGCATAATAGTGTTGCCGTGTTTTTTTTTATTTTCAAATTTCTGCAGCTAGCTTTTGATTTTTTTTATAGAAACCCTCTATATGGTTCCATATTTTGATTTGGTCTGACTTTAGAGTACAACCATCTGTCATGTATGTCATTTTAACATGCAAACCTATTTTTTTAATACTTATCTTACAATCTAGAGTGCTATTTTTTAGCAAAAACGATTAATATACTTCCAAGTAGGCTGGAAAAACAAGATTTTTTCCTCTTTTGTTTACAAAACTTCTATTTTACACCCATTTAAATATACCACTTATACACATTGGCATTTCTTAAAAAAATCAGCAAACAAGGGCATAATGAATGTGTTTTTAAGTTCAAGCAATTAAAAACAATTTCAAAAAATTTAAATCAGATACTTTCTCAAGAATTACTCCTCAGAACCCTCAGATGCAGATGATGTGTTAAAATTCACTACTTTGCAACAAACATCTTTTTAGAGAAATCCTTCAAAATCGGCCAAACGTCTTGTGAATAAAGAGGGGTATCTTGAAAGAATAATCTTGTTATAAATAAGATAAATTTGGCAAATTTGTAAAAGTAATTACAACAACCTGTGTAATATACAAGCCAGTAAAAAATATATTATATTTCTGATTTAAATTAGAACAAAAAAATTACATTTTTTTAACCCCGGCAGCAGAAATTTAATTGTATTTTTCCTTTCTTTCAATGTTATTCTTCGCGTAGCACTTGTTGAGTGCTTTATTAAATAAGAAATTGGGTTTATAAAGAGCAGAGGTGCTATACAGTAGGGTGTGATAAAAATTGTCTGATAAAAATATACTTACGTTGAACAAAGAAAAAACTACATTGTTACATTCTTCGCTGCGTCCTAATGATATTAACTTAGATTTATTTGAAGAGTCGGGCATGCATCTGAACGCAGTAGATAAGACTAGATTTCCGGGTACAACTTTTGATTCCAACCTTGAATGGTTACGACAGATTGAAGAACTCTGCTCTAAATTACGCAATGGTTCGGCGGAGTCAATCGGTTTAGAAAAGTCGGCCAAGAAATCTCTTTAAACCAGTGGTGTCCTGTCGTTCTTTAAATAAAATGGCACGCATTTTTGACTATACGCACTGCAGATAATTAAAAAATGTAACTATGCTTAATGAACCTTTATCTATATTTGTTTTCTTTCGTGTACCCCACTTCTATATGTCTTCTGTTTTGCAAAAACAGCGAACTTTCGAATTTTAAAATGATTAAATTTTGATTTTTCTTGATCGATTTACCTATAAATATATTTTTTCTTGAGTTCTGTCATTAAAGGTTCCCGGGCTACTGCCGACTTCCACTATTATTGGGCTACTCGGGTATGCCAAAAGTGGCCGTCTGTCTCCGTTTGTCATATTACTTTATACAGGGGCCGTCATTGTGAAGTAAGTAAGTTTAAAAAGAAAACATTTTTTTTTTCATCCCAATTCTGATGCTATTGTAGATAACTGCATGAAATTTGATACACGTCTTCTATGCATTAAGGAGCATACGGATTTACCCAGGTTAATTACATATGCACGCCACTGGTAGAAATTTCAAAAATTGATAGTGTGCATAAAAGTCGTGTATCAAATTTCACGCAGTTATTTATCTATAATAGCATCAGAATTAGGATTAAAAAAAATGTTTTTTTAAAACCCTGTATCTCCAAAATTAAGACTTTTAGGTTCATATTAAACGTTTTTCTTAAACAGGTTCGAGAATCACCCCCCCTTTAATATTAGCACGCAATTAGGAAACGCCCTGTATAGTACTTCACAATGACGCCTCCTGTACAAAGTAATATGACAGGCGCAGACAAACGGTCACTTTTGGCATAACCAAATAGCCCAAAGTCGAACTGCATAAGTTAAAATTTTGATAAATCTTGTTCACTAGAATCAGTGCTGGCTCCCCTGCTATAACTACATTAATGTGTTAATTTTGGAAAAATATGAGTTCTGTAGTTTTTCAAATATTAATTGCAATATTAGATATTTTTTGACACCCGGTATTGAACAGAAAATTAATTATTTTGAAGCAGTTTATTGACACCTACTTTATGAACAATTTTACAAAATATAGGAAAAAAACTAAGTCATTTTTGAGGTTCACGGCTGTGATTCTAATGGTTCGATTCCTTCCAAATCATTGTATTCCTCTGAAAATGATGAGGTTTCGTCGTCACTACTTGAAGATCCTAGTATGATAAATCATCAATAACCGTTTCAATTTTGCCATTCACTTCCCAGTATTTATCTTCAACAGAACGAACATGTTTTATATATGATTTCCAATTTTCAGCCAATATTGAGTCAATCGCTTCTAATGTTATTTTATTTAAATCTTTAATTGAAATTGAAACCACGACTGATTTGGGAGGAATGTTAGGTAGAAGCTTCTCGAGTAACCACTTTTCAAAATTATCTCTATCCATCTGTCCATGATAGTCTCCAGTTGTTAGTCCCGAGCGAAAAACTAAAGAAGCACCTGGAACAAATCCGGCTTCTGAACCAGCATGAACTATAATAAAGCGACTACTAGAGTGGATTGCCTGAACAACACCTGTAACACTTTCACTTTGCCAGCATTTGTTCACTGTCATATCATTATCTACCCAGGTCTCGTCTAGATACACAATATTGCGTCCTTCTTGCCTATATTGCTTTACAGTTGATAGATATTTCATCCGCCAGAGAAAAATATTTGGTCTCTCAATGAGCAATTTTCGTTTATTTTGGCACTTGCGCCAAACAAAACCATGTGATCGTAAAAGCCGATTTAAAGTTTAATACCCGTACAGAAAATCTGTTTTGTTTTTACAGCACGAAGTAGGGGTTTGCAGGTCGTAACCTTCTTCAAGTTTATATAAAAATCCTCTATTGTTCGTCGAATTACTTAAAAATCACCATCGTCAATTCTATCTTTGTATGATAATCCGGGACTTTTTTTACAAGGAGATTTTAAAGGGGAAGTAGAACATGAGCGATCATTATGTTCTCTTTGAATTTTTCTTACACTACTTTCCGAAACACCAGTGTAAAATGCAGCGCGTTCTATTCGATTTTGAATTGGAAGTCAAACTATTATTTTCAGCTTCTCTAGTACAGATCTCTATAACGCTCGCAATAACTTCACGTGCACCGCTTTAATTTGTTTTTCCTCTTTTGCTCGCCATCAATACTTCGAAATAATAATTCAAATTCAACGCAACGCATTTATATAGAAATGAAAACAAATGCTCGATATGTATAGGCGCCACTGGAAATAGCTAGAACCTTCTAGCGGCAAGTGCATGGAGACTCTAGGCACATACCAATTACAAGCGGACCAGTGCGAAATTTACTAAATCCTCTATTAATTTTCCGTACCGCTGAGCTGGGGCACTTTATAGGTGAAGCGGCAAACTATTACAACAAATAAAATAACATAAAATTTATTTGAGTATACAAATTTTACTTTTCCGCTTGCTTAAGACTATGAACCTTTATTTTAAGGACCGCCCGGTTTTCTTTCATGTCCCGCAGTTTATTATGGGCACAAATGTACGTCCATGCATTGTAGCAGAGAGGTAGTTTTGACGTTGTACTAGGCAAATATTCACTCGAGAATTAGATATGGCATATTGAATTGGGGTATGAGTGCATATGTTAATAGAGTTTTCATTTTGGAAAACTATGCTGTCAGACTCATTAAGGAATAGAACAAGAACACGCCAAGATTTAATAATACCTAACTACAGAAACATTGAAAATATCTGGCAACACTGGTAAGCGCCGTTGTGTCTTTCTATGATTGGGTATGCCATGACCATGCGACACTCCGCTGCTGGCTCACTGGCTCAGTTAATATTAAACTGTCGAGTAAGTCGTTAAGCTTTTTTTTAACTGTTTTTTTGATTTTGGCGTCGAGTCCGTGAGTAAACCTTCAACATCGAAAAGAAAATATGAAGATGATATTGCAATTCGTGATTTTAATACTGTATGTGGAGAACAGTTTTTGTTTACACACTAAAACACATCGAAGCCTGTTTGTTTGATTTGTGTATTTTGTGTAGCAGCGGCGATAAAATTTAACCTGGACCGAAATTGTAAACAACTGTATAGTGATTTCAACAGCAAAGATCCTGTCGGATCACACTTGCGTGCGGAATTTATTAATAAAAAAAAGAAATCTGCCTGGCCACAATCCTTGTTCCAGAAGAGAAATGGTGAAATGGAAAGTATGCTAAACCCTTCCTATGAACTTTCTCTGTTGTTAGCTCGCTAGAAAAAAACTCTATTCTGAGGGAGAGCAGGTATACCTATGTCGAAAATATCGGTGATATAAATGTCACAAATATGGTTCAATATAACACAATAAATAGCTTTGTCTAGAAACACTGTCATGCGTCTCATAGATGACATGGGCCAGGATGTTTCACACAAATTGTCTCTGGACTACAATATTGCAAATACTTTTCATTAGCTTTGGATACAAGACACAGACAATCCGCAGTTAAGTATATTTGTGCGTTATATGAGTGATAATTTTGATATTTTGGAAGAACTTCTTGATTTGCGCCAACTAGTTTTAACTACAGGTGAGGACATTTTTAGAGAGCTTAAAAATGTAATTGAAGTTAACAAAGTAGAGTGGACAAAAGTAGACAGTGTTTGTGCAGATGGAGCGCCTTGCATTTTTGGCAGGGTTAAAGGTCTTGTAGCATTGCTTGAAAATTATTTTGGAAGAAAAGTTTTTAAATACCATTGTCAACCAAGCAGGTCTTTGCGTTAAAGATTTAAACTTGCCTTCTGTGGTTGACCCTGCAACGCGCTGTATCAATAAAACACGAGCTCGACCTCTAAATCGACGATGATCTCGTGAGCTTTTTTAGGAAGAAATCGAAGAGGATAGCGAGTTGCTCCTTCATTGTAGTGTGCGCTGGCTTTCCAAAGGTAAGAGAGGTCTTGGAATTTAAAGGAGTGTGTTTTAAAATATTTGGAAAAATACAATGAATTACTTTGTTGTTTAGCTTGCTACTCAAGGATGAAGACTGGCTATGAGATTTAGCTTTCCTCGCCGATATTATGGAACATTCTAAGAATATTAAATTTAAGATTTCAAGAAACAGGTTGTATTTTGCCTACTCTGGTTGATCATATATCTTCGTTTGTGAAAAAACTTTTGCTTTTTTTCCCGATTTTGAAGAAAACAGATTAACACATTTCATATTTATGCAAAGACAACCTACCAAAGTCAAAAATGCTCCAAATTATGACAGATTTAAATATTTAATACCTACTTATTTAGTGTTAGGTTTCATGATTTTCAAGATGATAAAAAAATATTGAGCTTTTTACAAGCCCTTTTTCAATTTCTCTGCAAGAGGTTAATTGTTACCTACCTGCAGCCCAAATCAAAATTATTGACCTACCGCACCATACTACATTAAAAAGCAAATATTAGGAACTTATTTGAACTACAAGTGACCCATATTATATTAAATTTTGGAAATTTGTATCAACAAATTAACGGACCTAAAACACCTAATTTTGTTAGCATCTTCAAAAACTAATCCTAATATAGATGACTTGATAGAAAAAAACACAAATCCAAAAGCCACATTAATTAAGGACTGACTGTTTAGTAATAATTTAGAATTAAATGTTTCACGTTATTAATTTTGATTTTATACATAACCTAACTGACTGGGCCTTTAAATATGTTTATTAAAAATAAAACTAAGTTCGTACGTTTGTTTTATTTATATATTTTTTAACCTCCACTACTCAGACCTACACGGAACAATTTGTTATTTGTGTAAAACTCTCATAATCAGCCCATACATAACATTTATTTACTATTGTAGATTTTCTAGTATGTTGAAAGAATTGAAAGTGGCACGCGTAATTTTTTTTCCAGATAGTGGCACTCTTCCCAAAAAGGTTGGCCACCCCTGGTATAGAGATTTATGCAGAGTTGCGTTTAAGGCACTTAAAATACTAACCGTGGCAAGAATAAATATATACGAAGGTGTTTTGTGTATAGGAATAGAGTTTCGTTTCAAACTGTTAGATCCGGTCATAATTATGAAACACGACAGAAAACGCTTTTATTATTTTTTTTTACAGATTGTAATTTATATAACAAGTTAAGTAATACTATTAGAGATGCTATTAACATAAACATATTTAAAAAACATTTAAAGAAACATCTTCTTGAAAAGAATTGTTATTCTTTGCGGGAGTTTGCTTAAAGGAATGTGTATGTTCTACATATTTATATTTTCGTTTTTATGTTTAAGTGTATTTGTATAGGTTAGTGTTATTTTGTATCATTGAGTTTTTCTTCAGTTATTGTACTGTACTTTTAAATTAAAGAAATAAACGATTTTGACTTTGACTTTGAGACTTGTAAAGCGTTTATCTTTCAGAACTACGTAACAAATGCGGGCTTGATAATCTGTCCTGTAACTACCAACTGTATTTTCTCTCATCTATATGTCACACTTATACATTTGACTTTATATTTATCTCGTGGACTGATTGGCCTACGTGTCTGATAACTTAAATGTAAATGCCTGACAACTCAAGACCATTTTTATTAAGAAACCCTTCACGAAAAATGAGTCGTGGTTATTTCCATTATTTACAGATTCCCTCTATTAAAACTTTAGTTACGGCTCACCTGCGCGTTTGATATTGGATGTCTATTTTCAAAATATAAAAATAAACTAATACCCTGAAAATCAAATGCGTAGCGATGAGTCCTTACTTGCAACTTGCCCCCTCCATCAATGGTATCAGCATCTCATAATTAACCAAATGTCAGTTTATCAGATGCGCACCGACGCACATAAGGACAAAAATATAAAATATGATTTTATGCGAAAATATGATAAGAAATGCTTATGGGGAGTCTACTTAACACTTATATTTTAGAAAAACGCCTAATTAAGGTTAGTTTTTTATTTTAAAGAAAATAAATGTATTTTATTTAAATATATTTGTAAAAAAATAAATGTATTTTATTTAAAAGAAAATAATTCCATCTTCAAATTTTTATATTTAAAATTAGTATATTATGAACATAAGGTACAATTTTTAGTAAAATATTATTCTACATCCACATCCTCATCACCTTTTTCATCATCATCACTCCCGATCTTCATTACCTTCCTCATCACCACCATAGAAGGTAGGCAGTCTCAACATACTTAACACAACTTCATTAAATTCTGTTTTATTTTTTTTCGAATTTTTGCGCATATTCGACACAATAGGGTCAAGCATCCAGTTAAATATGTCACGATTGGTGTTGATTTTTGAAGTTTTTCTTGCGTAATATTGTCTAAATTTTTTATAGTCTTTATGACCTATCTCAATCACATCTTCTGAAAGCTGACCTACTGGCAAAGGTAACGATTTTATATCAGCTCCATGAAGTAATAATTTGTGAACGCTGGCACTCATTTTATACCATCCATAAAGGGAGATAGTCATTTGTGTTGTTTCAAAGCAATACTTTTTAAACTTTTACTCGTTGATGTTGCCCACAAGAAATGATAGAAAGTATATTTGCAAATTTTTCTATTAATCCTTTATCGATTGTTTTGGCTGATCAACAACCAGGCCCATTCCGTTATAAAACTGAGTCGCTATTTTACTTTTTAATTCCTTTACTTGTGATTTTGCATTTCACCCCTAGCTTGCCACTGCTGTAAATCCAATTTATATGCTATATGAAGTAAATATTCATAGCATCTAAGATGTGAGTGTAGTATAGAAATACTATATTTGAAGGTGTCTTCAACACACACACTCTGTTCTTTTGTTCCTCTAAATTGTTAAAATTCCCTTACAAACATTGCACGCTTGAGAACTTGCAGTATCAGTCAAAATATTGTCTTTCCGTCCAGCATCGTACATATAAGAGTATGTTTAAATTTAATTTCCCTATTACCTAAAACGAATAATGTAGGCTCCAGTTATAATATTTGTGCTTGTACTCTGCTATTCATTTCTTTAACGTTTTGTAGTGGCACAATCGTACACAATATTATGAGAGAATCCGCATATTCTGAATTATTCGCGAAATTTTGTTTATAAACACTGTGTCCACCGCTACCATCTAGGCCCCATTTATAGTAGATTTCGATGGTATCACAGGTGGTATAGCAGATCAAGCAGTGGCACAACAGCTTCGTTTTCAGTTATTCTAACATTTACAGGATAACACATTCTTTTTGCCTCTGCTATCATATGATATGAAGGATAGATATTGGCCACTCTTTCTTTTGCTCCAAGTCGCATCGTGATATAATCTTCTTTTGTCAAGGCCAAGTTCCACTATAGGTCCTAAAGCTTCTTCAGGGCTATACGGCCTTTAAGCAGCACAGGGTGCATTTTGTACCACTTTCATTTTTTTAGTCGTCTCGCCGAAGTTTCGCTTGCTAATTTCACAACTTGGGCCGGAGTTCTCTTGCCTGACTTTACCAAGCTTGTTTCTGCAGCCAAGCAAATTTGCTCTGGACTGAGGTCCAATACAATTGGTTGCACATGTCTTTTCTTACTGCGTTGACAAATCTCCTGGAATGATTTTCTTGGCCTGCCTCGAGGTACTGATGATGGCTGTATTTCTGGGAGCTTTACATGTTCATCAAGCCATTTCATGTGTTTTTTGGTAAAACGGTTGTACCTATAATTACAATCACGCCATTTCGCCAGTAGCTTCGTTACAAATACTTTGACTACGAGTTTTATTTGTTTTATATAATATTCGGAAAGTTCACCAACACTAAATTTGTGCACTATATATCGTACTAACTGTTCATTACACTTTAGTGACGATAATTTAAAAAACTGTTTATTGTTAACACTGTGAATAGCTCATTTCTCTTAATCTTCATTGCTTTTCCAACGGGGTCTCCACGACTACCTGAAAAAAAATGTGCTCTATGCAACAAAGGGGGAAACAAGGGGATGTGTGTTGTTCTTTTTTAAATTAGTCAAAAGATATGTTTTTCAGACAGGAATGAAATATCGGGTACTTTGCGAAACTTTTTTTAAAACTCTAGCTAAACGTAAATATTTCACGATTTTTTAAACCAAAAATACCATTTTATAAAATGTATATTTCAACTATTTTACGAACAACTGGTTTGTTAATAATAACTGAAAAATGAAGAACTTGAACCCTCACAATCCATGTTAACACCCTTATTATTTGACGTTTAAAACTAAAATGCAAGCGATGTTATTTTGTCATCACTTCCGAAACACGTAATTTAATAGGCCGTGCGAGAACAAAGCCAACTTTGCGCTGATGCTAAAGCTATTATGTTGCGTTAAACATTAAAATGATTAAGTTAAATGACGACTTAGTCTATAGGAAATATTTTAAGTATATATGTGATTCGTTCGCAAAAAAATTGTTTTTCTATTTTTGTCGTCGTAATTTATTTATCTGGCCTTATGTGCGACGGTTAAATATTTTGGTCCTGGGGAGTCCAGAACTACAGCTTTACACAACAAGCGTACACGGTATTATCAAAGGCCGATCATACTTTGAATAGACAGTCCATCATTAGGTCTACTCCTTCAGAAATATTTTAATACGTATCTCAAGGTAATTGAAAATCTAAACAAAAAATAAAATTAATAGGTCAGTGGCTGCAACATTAAGGTATGCTCAGGGTTAGGAATCTACCTCCATTTTAGTTTTTGGCATGTTGTAAACAGTTTTCTACTTTTTCGACATCGCAAAAACAGTCGTATACGTAGCAAACTTCCATATGTATAACTGTCAAATATTTTAAGGTTGAAAATTATATGTTATTTTTAATTACGTAAAATAAAAAACATCCAATTCGTATAGGGTTGCAACCTTTTTCAATCCAGTACACCTAAAACTAACGACAATTAACCATCACTTGATTATTGAAAACAAAGGTCCTCACCTGGAAGTGAACGACAAATCTATCTAGCGACGTCCAAAAAAGGCCCACCTTCAGTCTTCCCGAAGAAAGAACGACAACCAGGTGTCAACTGATCACTAAAAAAACTCCTCGCCTCAAACTTTCGAAAAGATATGAATGAGTGATGTTAAAGTACATGTCTTTTATATTTGGGTAGTTCGGTATACCTTCAATTACCGGATAATCCCGATGTTCTGGTGTTCTGGGTTCCGATTGAAGTATTTTTTCATACCGACACCAAACTTCCATTCGTGATAATCTCTGCTAAATTAAGGAGGGAGGAATGTTTCCTTTTATTAGAAATAGTGAAGTGTAACCAAATTTAGTTCAGTAGATAGTCATTTTGTAACATATATATATATATATATATATATATATATATATATATATATATATATATATATATATATATATATATATTATCTTTTTAAACATTCTTATTGGGCGCCATTTTGTTCCACCATATTGGATTCCTACCAATATTTTACCAATTTCTACTTACACCACAATTGATTTTTGAACATAATTTAAAATAAATTCAATAAGTAGTTTTTACATTGTCACAAACTGCTAGTTTATCTCTATATCACACTTAACACTTGCACAAAATTTGAAATTAATCTAATAAGTAGTTTTTTTCAGGCTGATTTTTTAAATATTTTATTAGGCCGCCATTTTGTTTTGATACCTTATATTCATACCAAAATGCTACCAGATCATTCCTATGTAATACTGGATTTTGTGCAAAATTTGAGGAATTTGGATAATTGGATTTTTTTTTGTAATACTTTTTTAACGTTTCACTAGCCGTCATCCTGTTCCGGCATATTGGATGTTTACCAAAATATTACCAGGTCATCCCCATATGACCCCTAACTAATTTTTGACTAAAACTTGTCAGCCTGGTGAGTAGTTTTTAAGCTATGCCGTGAACTGTCACTTCAGGCAGGCAGACAAAAGACGGACCGACGGGATTGATAAAACATATTTTTTGACATCTATAGACGCTAAAACCTGAGAATCTAACCTAACCTAACCTAACCTAACCTGAGGGTGGGTTTTTTCACGATCACAAATCTTTTTTTGGTCACTATTTTGTTCTGCCTCTTGAATTAGTACCACAGTTTTACTAGTTCATCTAAATACCACAATTTTTTATGAAACACAATTTGAAATCAGTCCATTAGTAAGTTTTTCAACCTGACTTTTTGAATATTTTATTAAGCCGCCATTTTGTTCCGTCATTTTAGATTCGTAGCAAAATTTTAACAATTAATTCCTACATAAAATTCGATTTTTGTGCAAAATTTGAGTTAAATTGGATAAGTAGTTTTCACTTAGTCGCCATTTTGTTTTGCAATAAGTACTGGATTTTTACCAAAATATTTTCAGGTGATCCCCATATAACCCTTAATTTTTGACAAAAATTTTAAGTCAATCGTATAAGTAGTTTTTTATCTATGACGCGAATAGACAGACCTACATAATTCAGAAAACATGTTTTTCGGCATCTAGGGACCCTGAAACGTAACGATCTGAAAAAATCTCGGAGGGTAATTTTTTCAAGATAACAATACTTACGAAAAAGATTCACAAAACTGCATAATTTTTGACAGTTTTAGAATAAAATATAAAATTATTTAAAAATTATTTAGGAGCATATCAAGACTATACTCAGTATATTTTATAAATATTTATTTTTTACTCAATCTTTTATAATTTGAATTGATGGCGACTTTTCCATATTTGAATAAGATAAAAACTTATTTTTTAAAATAAAATTCAAAATTTCGAAGATATGATAAAAATTATGCTTATATTTATAATTTATGTTTATAAACTTGATGCTTGATGTATTTTACCTTGTTGGGAATCCTCTAATTTTTCTACACACGTCTAAAACAAGTTTTTAAGGTTTTCTAGCCAGGTAGAATACCTTAGGTTTTCTACTGATCGAACCACGGTTTTTCTTCGGGCAAATCTCGCAGTGGATCCCAACAACACTGAAAGACGTCAAAGGATGCTTTTATTTTATTTTGGATGAATCTCTATGTTTTGTGTAATAGATTTTCTGTATTATACTTTAATATTTAATGGCAATATCTATATTCACGATATTTTAATGCAGTGCTGGTAGTTAAAGTATACATTATTGTTACTGATAAATATCTTTGCAGCTACTTCTCGTATTTGCTCATCCGGATCCAGTATGCGATACCCTCTCTAAAGCAGCGGATAAACTGGGATTCGAAATAACAATAAGCAATACAGATATTGGAGCTCTAGATGAATATCAAGCCAAATCGCATGACCTAGTAATAATTGATGCTAGAATTAAATGTTTCGATAACGACCTACTATGTCGGTAAGTGAATTTTATTTAAATTATACCTATATCGTGCGACTATTGTGCCTGAAATGTATTGTACAACTATGTCTATATATTGTTTATCCAGAAAGTGACCTTAAACATGTTTTTTTCTATAATCAAATTAATAAATTATGCTGAAAGTTACGACCCGATTTCAGTAGATAGTTTACCTTCAAGAAGCAATAAATATTACAATTTTCGGTCACATTTTTACATTCAAAATTGAACTTTATTGCCAAATTAAACAACTTCCCGTAAATTCACTGCCTTAGTGACGTCTCTGAGGTATCTACACAAATAGCTCATTTATCATGGCAAATAACTATATCCACTTTGACGGATTACTTTCATCTCAAGACCGTTTTTTTGTGTCAAGTTCTATTTTGAGTGAAACATCATACGGTCTAACAAGGTATGGTTCTGGTAGAAAGTTTGAGTTAAATTAGTATTTATAGCTTCCTTAGGAACACGGCAATCTGAAGAGTTATCCCAAACCAGGATGCCATGTTCCCTTATAGTATGGACACGATGACTTTTTTATTTATGTTAACCTGATAATGGTTATGTTGTAGAAATGACACATCGTATTTTTCGGTTTTGGATTTCGTTGCATTGTGTTCTGCCCTGTGGAGAATGTTAAGTTGAAATGAACCGACCTGAAGTCATTCAAAACCACTAAGTTATTTACCTCTGAGGGTTTAGAGTTGACTTTGTTTTAATAGGTGAATTAAAATCAAGTGACACAAGCGACACTGGTGACAATGATCTAGGATCTTGTGTCGTCGGAGTGTACTTCCCTTGGTATTCCATATCGGCAAATTCCTTCTTGAAATAGTACGTCGGCAACAGTGATGGCATCTTGATTGGATATTGCGTAGACTTCTCGCCATTTGCTAAAATAATCCATCATAACTAGTACAAAGCAATGTCCCGATTTACTAACTGAAAATGGTCCCGCTACGTCTATGGCAATACGTTCAAATGTAGCTCCCATGTTGTACTGCTTTATTTTGCCACGAGTGCGAGTTCGGGGTCCTTTACTGGCGGCACAGTCCTCACAGGTCCGGTACCAGTCTTTCAAATCTGTACGACGTACGACTTCCCAACCAATAAAACCTTACTCAGACTTTTTCGAAAATCTTCATGCCAAAACATCCACCGCCGACGCTGTTGTGTACGGCTTGCAAAACTTCAGGGATCTTCTCTCAAGGCAAAATTGTCTAATATTAGTGGTTTTGGCCGTCAGCACTTTCCCAAATTATCTTTAACAAACCATCTTTCATCACTAAAGAGTCCCAGTATTCTTTAAATTCTTTTAGACGCAATTTCTTGGTAACTTGGTCTTGGTGATTCTTCAGTAGTTGTTTTCTTGTCACACAATAGTTTCGTTTAGGTTTGAAAAGAACGCTGCTAAAGTAGACTATGACTTTCTCGTCGCCATTTTTTAGTTGTGACAGAATACCACCAATAGTTGCATTGCTTGCATCGGTGTCTACGATAAACACCTGAGATTGCTCATGATATGACAATACTGTTGAATTACACAAGGTTTTCTTCTAGTTGTTAAACGCTGTTCCATATTTTCGGTCCATACATAGCTAGGATTGCTTTTAGTAAGTCGATGTAAAGGTCTAGCTATATTAGCAAAACCTTTTATGAATCGTCGAACTTTCAATTGTCACAATCCAATAACATCTTTATCTGCTTGATTATGTTTTACTTGCCAATAACCACTTTTCAGGTCCAGGGTCGCGAACCATTTTGATCCTGTTAAAGTGTCCAAGGTAAGGGAAAACTATCATGTCGTGGCGTCTTAAGTCTGTCGAAGTCGACGCAGAATCTAGTGAAGCCATCTTTTTTCTTAACAAGCACTACTGGAGACGACCAGGGGCTTTGGGAAGTTTCTATGAGGTCTTGTTTTTCCATATTCTCAAGCATCTTCTCAACATCTTCTGTACGCCGCTTTGCTAAAGGTATTCGTCGGTTTTATAGGCATTGCATCACCAGTGTTAATTCGATGTTGAATTATAATGGTTTTACCTAAATTGCTGCTGAGAGAGAGAGAGAGAGAGAGAGAGAGAGAGTCTTGATTTCTTCTCAGAGGTTCCTCCAATTTGGTCACCTGTGCTTGAATTAGTGACCATTTGACATCACCATGTCTTGAGTTACTTGTACAGATAAATATAGTACTGGCAGGTTGGCAAGTTCCAATATTGTCGCCTTTTTTATATGCTGGAGATGATCTTTTAGATTCATCATTTGGACAAATATCATGTTTCCAATGCATTGAGTTAAGGTTCTTGCTGGTAAAATCCCCTGTGTACGTAGTGGACAGTGTTGAACTGGTTCGACTAAAATTACTTTTTTCTCGAAGTCATCAAGCTTCGCTTTCAGAACAGACAGGTAAGGTAGCATCTTTTAGTAAAACCACATCTCGGAGAGTGGAATTATTTCTTCGTGGCAAGTTCATAACTATTTCTTCATTGTTCGTACGGAGGACTCGTTGTGGTATGTCAATGAAAAAATTATGTTGGTTCATAACATCAAGCCTTAGTATGACAAAATCCATTATATCTGCGATGAAAACAGGGTGTATTTAATTTTTATTGGAACTTGGTAGCACCGAGTCAGATTTCGCCCTTTACCTAAAACTGCCTAATGGGAGTTTTTCTGAATATTTTCAGGAATCCCATTACTGGTACAGCGGCTTTGCTTGGGTCTCATTTTCAACAACGGATACCTTTTTTTGACGGAAAGTTAAAGTTTTGTTTTCGTCTTTCTAATATTTAAGAAGAATCTCTTGCAGTATTTTTAAAATGTTCGAAGTATTTTCATTTGTTGTCCGGTATTCTAGAGTGTACTGTAGTCTTCGTAATTTTCCTTGACTCCTGGATGTTTGTTTAACAGTTTCAGACTCAAGGAAATATGCAAGAGTTTCTGCAAAAATTTTCTTTGTTCTTCTATTCTTATAACGAAGGACTTCAACATAACTGCTTAGTGCCAACTCTTGCTTGATCCCTTCAGGATGGGCTAGATAAGTCAAGTTGGTTAAATGCACGATATCTGCCTCATACTGTTGAAGATTTTAATTATGTTTTTGACTTCGACATTGAAGTTGCGCTCTATGATCTTCCTGTATATGTGCTTCGCCATAATGCATTTTTAGATGGCTTACTAATGCCCCAAAGTAATTTTGTTTATCTTCAGGTATGTTCGTTAGTAACTTCAGCTTCCTTGCTTCACCACGCAAGGAACAAATCAGTGCTCGTGCCTTTTCGGTGGAGTCCCAATTATTTCCAGTTACGGCAGCTTTCAATTGTCTCATTTAAGTAACCCACGGCACATTACCATCATAAGTAGGTGGTTTTATTACATGTGATGAAAAGACAACCTCGTATTTTAGCTTACTTTGATTTACAAACTTCTGCATCTGAGATCGTATACTTCCTGCTGCATTTGGTCATGAGCATCTTGGACTTTTTCTATTTTTACTTAATTCTTCTCGTATGCCTTCTTTAGTTAATGTCAACTCAAGCAACGTTTTTTTAATTACTTCTTCCTAGCTCTTCTTTATATCTTCTTGGTGTTTCTTCATGATAAAATAACGGAACAAATAAAAAAAATACATATAATTTGTGTAATTTTATTGCCGCTTCTACCAGTTTCATACAGGATTTGGCGAAATATTTGTGAAAAGAATCGAGATATAGCAGAAATGTATTCTAGACTTTGATGATTGATAACTCAAGAACGAAACGTCGTCGACAAAATCTGACTTCGGTGATCAGCTCCCCAAAATCTATAATCATACCAAATATTAATTAATCGGTGATAGTTAGCTTCACGGAAATTTTACCGTTATTTGCTTCTTGAGTTAATTTTTGCTATTTGGCTTGACCTGTCATGCGTTTCTTCCACGACAAACCCACAGAGATCCGTGCCTTACCAATGAGTTTTAAAAGAGGTTCTAGGGTAGATGCTCGATTTCTAAATTGGGACCTTTTTTTGAAAACTGGAAACACTGTTTTGTGTACCTCGGATACAGAAGTTTGAAGTTGATCTTGCTTTAGCAATTCGTCTAAATTAACATCATTTTCATTTGAAACTCTCCCAGCTCAATCTTTTTCGGTTAGAGTTTTTGCAGATATATTTGAATGTGGCATAATTGTATGCTATTATCTATCATTGTACCCTTATAATCGTTAAATGCAAAAGGTAATTTAGGTAAATGAAGGAGGACAAGGTACGCTATACAATTAAGCTGTATGGATTTATCTGATGCCAACTGTTCATGGCTTATCCTGTTCATTTTTGCACCTAAAGAAGCAAATATACAGCCTTAGGGCAAATCCGACTATGTTTGGTTTTTGGATGAGGATTCAAAAAACTTATCAAACGAGCTACTTTGGCGTTTGTAGAGGAGAAAAAGTGACAATGAAAAAGTGGAAATTATTTTCACCTCTCATTTCGATTAATCCTTAAACTTTACGGTAATGCAAGATTACTAAAGCAACGAGGCAGGGTAGGACTCGGTTTGGGCAAAAAGATTAAACCGGGTCCTACTTTGCTTCAGTGAAACAAAAAAAAACGACGAAATAAACTAACAACGAACAACAAATATATTTAAAATTACTGAAAACTACTTTCGCAAATGCTCAAAATGCCGGCCGGGATTGTCAATACAACGTTGCAATCTTTCCTGCGTCGATTGGACTGCAGCCTCCACTTCTGCTCCAGAGATACTTTCGGTGGCATTCCTAATACGGTCCACCATATTGGTTCTTATAGTAGATCGAGTTGCAAAAGATTTAATAATCTTTTTACCTTGAGTAGTTCTCAGTAATTTTAAATATAGTTGTTATTAGTTCATTTAGCAATTTTTTATGCTGTTTCACTGAGGCAAGGTAGAACTCGGTTTAATCTTTTTGCCCAAACCGAGTCCTGCCCTGCCTCACCCTAGCTTTAGATATTTTATTGCCAAGCTTATGTGATTACGAGACTGATTTTTAGTATTCTTTGTTTTGTGTTTTTCCAGTTTTTCGGTTTCCCTAAAAATTTCCAATCCGTCGTTTCGGGTTCTAGAGATCAACTTTCTTAATTTAAACGCGGACCTAGATTTTTTTGCGCTACTCAGTGCCCTTCATAACTACCAAATAAATTGTGATATAAAAGCCATAGCATAGCATTTGATTTTTTTAAGAAAATCGGCTTTATTTCGAGAATTCCGAAACAACGACATCTAGTGTTCCGAAACAACGCCATCTAGTGTTTCGAAACAACGCCATCTAACAAAAGTCATTACGGTACAACTTATGGCTCCACGAGTAGACCAAAAAAGTACTTTTTCCGACACCAAATTGAATAAAATCGGTTCATCCAAAATAGAGATATCTACATTTGAAAGTAAAAATGTTTGACCTTCCCCCACTACTTTATTTTTGAAAATAGGCAAAAATGGTCTTAAGCAAAAAAAATGGGTCATTGGTTGAAAAATACAATGGTTATGTTTTCAACATACCTCAATTATGAAAATATAAGAGAAAATTGGCATTTACACTTTTGTGTTGCTGTTGCGCCCCCTAGCGCCCAATTTTAGAACTCGGTTCCCGAGCTACAGTCGACGTCCTCTATTATTGGACCACCCTGTACATGAAAACATTTTTTCAAATATACAGAGCAGCTCTAAGGATATAAAACAGCCACTTAAAAATTAAAAAAAAATGTATTTAGAAGCATTTAGACCTTAATGAACTAACAGAAAACTAAGGATTTGCAATTCGTTTTATTTTAAATTGAACCGTTTAGATTTTACACTTTCTTAGAATGGAAACTTATCACTTCTTAAACGTTAATATCTTAAGAACAATTGTATTTAGATGTGGGACATGTTACATTGAATATATTTGAAATCTTGTGCAATAGTTAAAATTTCAAAAAGAAATAGAATAAGAATTTAAAAAATAATAGCTCACTTTTGACCAGGTTTTTTGATACCCTGTGTTTTGAAAATTATTTCTAGCAATTAAAGAAGCCAGGTATATTCGATCCCTAGGCATTTACTTAGATACATTTCAATTCACGGCTTTGGCCAGTTAAGAAGCTTGCTTCTTAAGATCACGCTGTGTCAAAATAGTTTTGCTTTGGATTGCAAGAAGCATCTACCGGGTTTGGAACAATAAATTCAGTATTAATAACGCAATATATAGAGTAAACTCCCTGTAGTAAAGAATTGAATTTCAAGTGAATTGCTTTTAACCTAGATTATTCAAATGCCAATTAGATAGAAGTTCCTTAATATTTTACTGTCAAAAATGAAAATCATTGTATTTTCAAGAGTTAAAAAAATTAGAAACAGCTTATTTTTATTCTGTTGTTATATGGAAAAGCTTACTAAATGAGAATTATTGTACTTTATTTGTCATTTTTTGATTTTTATTATAAGGTGATTATTAAAACACCTAAGTTCAAATTTACGTAAGTTTTAAAAACAATAAATATTAAATTTAAAACTTGCCTGTGAATTCTGTAAATCTAACCGTAAATTTAGTCACAACTTATAATCAAACTTAAGGTTAGTGTAAGTTATTTATTTTAAATTAAAAACAGAAATATTACAGTTACGAATAGTAAATAACTATTAATACGTCTAAATAAGCCACCATTGATTGCAACACCCCTGTCACATTTTTTAAAATTCTTAACAACTTTTAAATAGATCATTCAGAATGTCCACATGTGTGTGTTGATGTATGCGATTTTCCAAGTCCTCTAGCGTAGAAGGACGAGCGTTGTACACTTAATTTTTTATTGTATCCCAAAAATGGAAATCCAGGGCTTTTCGTCTGGCGACCTAGGAAGCCATGATACGAAAGGCTGTAGAGACTGGCCCATTTTTCGTTCAACTATAATCTGATTAAAAGAGATTCTAAATTAGGTTGCCTTCTGATTGAAATATATATGAAAAAATATGAAAGTTGTGTTTGAATTCAATTGGAAAATTATTTACATGAAAAGTTCTGCCTATAGTTTTAAAGTTACTCAAGGTTGTTTAATTTGCTTAATTTTCATAAATATCCTTTATGCCTAAACCAACGCAACTTAATGATTATTTGCATAGTTTTTACAATTATGCGTCTAAAATCCAGCCAAATTATTCCTTATTTGTTTGTGTCTACATTACAATGTATTCTTTCGTCTATTTAAGGAATGCAGACGACTTGTTCGAATGATTCGATCTTTATTTACAGAATGTGATTAAAGAAATTTAATTTATATGATATGAAACTGATGAGATTATCAACTCATGCTTCCGGCAAGAATCCCAGATTTTTATCAATGTATTTTCTCTTTCTTTTTCCAGGTACTTTTTTGTATAGTATAAACCTCAACAGTAACTTTCTGTAGCTTCCTGCCTTTCCTGGCTTTGTGTGATCTCTTGATCTTCGTTATTTATAAGTTTTATTATTTGGTGTCTTCCTTCATTCATATACATTTTCGATTTTTTTTTAGCAGTTTCTACGATATGGTCTGACTATCTCAAGGACTGATCTATAATTATGCCTAGATATTTTATTGATTTAACTTTTTCTATCTCCGGATATTTGCAGTTTGTTACTTTTTTATGTCATGAATTCTGATCGAGTTGTCGATTGATCAGCGGAATTTAAGGAAAAAGAGATAAACTTTATTTTGTCTATACTAAGGCTTAGCAAATTTTGATTTAATCAATTTTGCACAATACGAAGGTCGTACTCAGCCTCAGGATACAGGATATTCGAGTTACAAGCAGAGAATATGACTGCCGTGCCATCTGCACATGATATAATCTTCCATTGATTGGAAGATCTAGAATGTAATTAATATATATTAAAAAAAGAAGCTGTCCCAATACGGTTCCTTGCGGAATTTTTTTTGAGGTGAGGAATAATACAGAAAAGATTAGAATGTTTTTATATATAATATATATATATATATATATATATATATATATATATATATATATATATATATATATATATATACAATATAAAAAAATTCTAACCTTTTCTGTATTATTCAAAATTTTCAGGCAGGTAACTATATTGGTTTCAAAAATTGTTTCAATAATAAAATTTTGTTATATGTTTTAAATAATATTACTATAAATACCTACTTCTAATGAATTATTAGGGAAATTAAAATTTATAATTTTTGCGTATTGTGTTTCTGAGTTATTTATCGTTAGACTCTGTTATTCCTACGTGCACAAAGTAATGAAATTCTCAACTACAAAATCTGATTTTCACGGTGTTCTCGAATACAATTCTTCTGCATCGCTGAAATGTTTGAATTGTGCCATATTCGCTGTAAAGTTATTGTTTGCAAACGAATTTGCCTATTCAAATTAAGCCGAAAATATAGACATGCAGATTTTAAAATGAAATTCCATTATTTGTCAAATTATGAGTTTACGAAGAAAATCATTTATAACTGCATTAATATGCTAATCATCATAACTTGAACCAACGTTTTAATCTAAGAAAACAAGCCTGAGACTAATAAACAGTGTTCTTTAAGTTAAATTAAACTAATCAATTAGAATAATAATACTGATTAATATTATTAACAAAGATGATTTAATGGAATGGTAGTAAAGGATATTAGGTCCCAGAAAATGAATTTTTTCTTTCCAGGTTCAGGGTAGATCACATAAGGTAAACTAGTATCTTAATTGGAAAACTATAGGAGTTACGAAAAAAGTTAAATATAAAAGTTTATTGTTGTAAATTTTATGATATTCTTGTATATACAGGATGACTCGTTTTCCTTGGGCCACTATTATCTTCGTTATTTCGAATGTGACACCATATGTATTTTTTCATTTTAAATTCTACAGTAAATTTTAATTGCATTGCATGTAGCATGTCCTATACCCAAATTTATCATTTTCGTGACATTGACATTTGAAAATTGATATTTTGAGCACTTTCAACAGCTATGAAATTTTAACGGTTTGATTTATAACAAAACGGTTTTTACTTTCATATCCCAGTCAAATCGGAAGTTGAAATTTTTGAGCTTCCGGTTTAAAGGAAAGTTGGCATCAGTTCATGGATTTTTAAAAACTAAGATAGAAAAGTGCAAAACCTCTTTGTTATAAATCAAACGATTTATATTTTGCAGCTTGTTAAGGTACCCAAAATATAAAATTGCAAATGTCAATATCGTAAAAAAATGAATCTGGATACAGGACATGTTACGTGAAACGAAATTAAAATTCATTGATGAATTTAAAAATGCAAAAATATAGAGAATAACGTATTTAAAATAATGAAGTTGATAGTCGCCCAGGTAAAAGGAGTCTCTTTTATTTACAAGAATATTATAAATGAAAACTTCGTTTTACAATAATAAACTATTATATTTAACTTTTTTTCGTAACTTCTATAGTTTCCCCGATGAGTTACCGAAGGAAAAAGTCTTCCTTTATGTGGTCGAAGGAAGGGCCGTGTAATGAATATTTACAATGAAGAATAAGGCCTAGAAACAAAAAAATTGCTTACCTTGACTTTGCCAGAATATGGCCTTAATTTTATAAAAGAAAGGTAAGTGAAACAAAGAGGTCTGTCTTTTACATGCCAAAGGCAAGAATTAGGTCTTCAAGTTTTTCGATCACGAGATTCTGTCGAAAAGTGACTAAGTATGTGAGTTAGGTCTCAGAAATGTCCGAAAAGTCCGTTAAGTTTGTCAGCTTTTTTAAGTTAATTATCAAAGTCTTACACACTATTTTGTATGTAGCACATCTATCGGCACAACCTTGACAATCATTCTGTGATTATAATAAACCAGATATTATTATGTAATAAGTTGCAAAGAAAGGTCCTTGACTTTTGACACCTTTTTTATTTTTTTTTAGTTAATTTTCAAATTTGAAGTTTTCATGTACACAATCTTAATGACTGTGCTTTGGTTATAATAGGCCAGAGATCTCAAATTCATGAAGAAAATTGTTTAATCAGGTCATCTAGTAATAAAAAACAAAATACGAATTAAAATGTCAATATTATGTAAGTAAGAAAAATCCAAAATATTCTTAAATGTATCTAAAATATACAGTTTAAATAAAAACAAACAGAAATCTGCAGTATCCATATTAAGCCATTAACAAATTAAAAATTGAAAACTTTTTATTAATGCGTAATAATACACATAACATGATATGTATTGTGAACAGAGCATATCGCTCCAAAAATTCCTTTGTTACTTGATGAGGGCCAATATCTTTAAAGCTTTAATTTCTATGATACAAGTTCACCAAATTTAAACTCTTTTCAAAAAATTCCCCTAGTTACAATTTAGGAACAAATAAAAAATACGTTCGAAAATCACCCAAAATCAGTCAGACATTTTTTCCGATTTATTATTAATTTTTTGGATAAAAATAAACAAACAGTTTTAATAGATTTTGAAGTTTAGTATTTGATTTTGGCTGGTAAATCGATCCTACTGAATCTTCAAACCTAGAAAGCAAAATGTTACGTTTATTGTAAATTTTGTGGCTTTTTAAAGATATTACTGCCCTAAAATTAATATATTATTTATTCACCATAAATGTACATACCTTCATCCGTACCATTTTCATACTTTTCTTTAAGAGAAGTGAAGTCTACTTGAAAATAGAAAATAAAATTTGAACTCGGATTTATGAACTACAGATATATAAATCTTTTATGCGTTAACAGTCGGGTGTCCATGAAGATAGGAATGTAAGATGTGATTACAAATAAGACTGGCATTCATGTTTATTTTTCATCCAGTAAATTTACTTGTATATTTCTCAAAAGGTATTAACACAAAGTTGTATATGTGGACTCACATTTTATTTTTAACTTTTCAGTTTACTTCATAAATACTTTTAAATTTTTTTCATGTATTATTTTATTTATACTTTAGTTTAGGCCTGGAAATCTTATAATCAGTTTTCTTCCTTTATCTCTTAATCGTCCCCGCAAATACTCATGTTCAGTCGAATCTGCACAATTATCACGCAGTTGGTTTGGTATGTTGGCTGAAAATTGTAAATTGGTAGTCTTAAGTACACCCAGATAGCGTCTTAATTTAAACTTTTCTCTATACAAAATTGTCAAGTTGTACTATCACGATAACTATGTATGCATGCCAATTTTGAAGTTAATCAGATTTGTGAAAGTAGGTGAAAAATCTGTTAACAGATAAGATTTGAACAGAAACAAGCAAACAACCAGAGTAAAGTTAATAAAAGCGTCAAACGTATTTCCGAATTTACTACTTTCATTCTTCCTTATATTGTACTATAAAACAAATGAAGCTGATACAAATATAACAAACAGTTTTAATAGATTTTGAAGTTTAGTATTTGATTTTGGCTGGTAAATCGATCCTACTGAATCTTCAAACCTAGAAAGCAAAATGTTACGTTTATTGTAAATTTTGTGGCTTTTTAAAGATATTACTGCCCTAAAATTAATATATTATTTATTCACCATAAATGTACATACCTTCATCCGTACCATTTTCATACTTTTCTTTAAGAGAAGTGAAGTCTACTTGAAAATAGAAAATAAAATTTGAACTCGGATTTATGAACTACAGATATATAAATCTTTTATGCGTTAACAGTCGGGTGTCCATGAAGATAGGAATGTAAGATGTGATTACAAATAAGACTGGCATTCATGTTTATTTTTCATCCAGTAAATTTACTTGTATATTTCTCAAAAGGTATTAACACAAAGTTGTATATGTGGACTCACATTTTATTTTTAACTTTTCAGTTTACTTCATAAATACTTTTAAATTTTTTTCATGTATTATTTTATTTATACTTTAGTTTAGGCCTGGAAATCTTATAATCAGTTTTCTTCCTTTATCTCTTAATCGTCCCCGCAAATACTCATGTTCAGTCGAATCTGCACAATTATCACGCAGTTGGTTTGGTATGTTGGCTGAAAATTGTAAATTGGTAGTCTTAAGTACACCCAGATAGCGTCTTAATTTAAACTTTTCTCTATACAAAATTGTCAAGTTGTACTATCACGATAACTATGTATGCATGCCAATTTTGAAGTTAATCAGATTTGTGAAAGTAGGTGAAAAATCTGTTAACAGATAAGATTTGAACAGAAACAAGCAAACAACCAAACAGAGTAAAGTTAATAAAAGCGTCAAACGTATTTCCGAATTTACTACTTTCATTCTTCCTTATATTGTACTATAAAACAAATGAAGCTGATACAAATTTTAAGTACCTATAATATATTTACGATTTAAATCGAATTCAAACAAAATATTACGATTTTTTATCTATAATATATTTATCAAATAAATGTCAGATAAATAGAAATATGTAAAAAAATATGAAAAAAAAACACAGGGACTGTGTGGGATTTGAACCCTTTCCCTTTGGACTAATAATCTACTCATAACCAAAACCTTAAGCAATCAAGTTAAAAGACCTACAACAAAATATTTGAAATGGGCTTTACCTACATTGACAGTAATATTAGACATTTAGTAACTTTTATGTATATTTTTGACTAAATTAATACATAGTTTATAGTTTGGTTGCATCTTCTTATTGAAAAACCTAAAGCATACAAGTTTTAGCATCCAAATCCTTGGAACTTTCAAGTAATTTTTGTTATGACGAACACTAGTTTATTAGATAGATTTATTAAATAACGAAGGAGGCAGTGACGGCTCCTCAGTGGCGACAGGGTCGGTCGGGCCGTACCAGTAAATATACAGGGAAAATTCTCTTTTTAAAAAAGTAGGTAAATATTTTACAAAAATAATTTTGCAAACATCCTAAAAACGCACAAAATCAAAATGTAGTTTATTATTTCCTGGGCACATAGCAAAATAGGTAGGTATCCCTATTATCGTTGCTTGACTAACACACAAATAACGCCATTAACAGCAGTCCGTGGGCAAAGTTTACAGAATGAAATATATTTAATTCTGTAAACTTTGCCGTGTGCCACTGTCCACAGATATTCTTATATATTTATTACAGACGGTGGCTCGGCCAGCCGATTCCATCATCTCACATGCAAGATTTCAGCTAATAGTTCACGCGGTACCTGTACATTCGCCTACATCTCCCTGCTATAATGTTCGTCGTAGCTTATATCACCCAACACCGGCCCATCTCGATGTAGCCGTATCCCCGGAATTTTTCCCAATTATTATAAAATGGTCTACTTATTTTTAAATTAATTTGTTAGTTCTTTACATTAGTCATGACTAATGATGGTTAATATATTATATTAGTAATTTTTACTCCATGTTACATGTTTAAATGTGGTGACGAAATGTGAACTAAATATTTTAAAATATCATTTGCAATTTGTTTTATAAGTCGGCCGGGCGCATCGTGGTTCTTGCTGAACAATATACTTTTTTGGTTGTGTATGTAGCTTTCGCTTTGGCATAAATTTTATTTTGAGGCAAGATACATTAAAATATCAAAAAACTAAATTGAATGACTAGAGCGTTTTGCTAACATTTTTGTCTTATTTATTAAATTTATACTCTAGCCTAGATCTGCTATATATAGGTTAGTGCCTACCTAATCATTGGCCTCAAGGGCGATTTTAGGAAACCTTTCTGGGGGAGGGGTTAATTTAAAAAATTCACGCTTCAACGAAGTGTTTTATCTTAGTGAAAAACGAAATTAATTACCGAAGTTTGCCGCGATTTTTTTTTTATTTCCACGTTCCCATAACCACACACCCCACGCACCCAAATTCAACCACTTAGCTGCAACCGTTTTGAAATAGCAACTATGCAAGGTCAAAAGTACGTTTTCGAGCTAATTTTTTGGTAACTTTGGCGATGTCTATAATAATAGCCTGTTCCCTATTCTAACAATGTGATTTATATAGCCCTAGTTGGCCACCTTTTCTCCATTATAAAATACTTTATTATTGAGTTACATATTTAGTTGGGTTTTCCCTAAAAAATAAAACAACGCAAAACGATGTAGTCAACTCTTATAACAAGATATTTCATAAAACGTATATAATAGGGATTAGCTCTCTAATGCAGGCTTACCCCATGCTGATTCGGAAGCTCAAGCGCACGTGGTGGGCTGATTAACCGTCCTCTGTGGTTGGAAAGATCTATTTTTGATTTTTGTTTAAATCTAAATAACTGATGGAGGTACGAAATTAAGACTTTACTTCTCCAAAATAAAAAGACATTTTTAAAGCTCTAAGTTCAAGAACGTCTTAAAAAAAAATTTGAGTTAAAAATTTCTGAATATTTTTTTCAAATTGCCCGCTACTAATTTCTGTTATGGATGGTCTCAGTGTGGATAGGTTTGCTCGCTAATCGTTGAAGAGTAAATTCGTTGCACTTGGCACACATCCACTTGTGTATGTATTTATGGACACCCCACGTTTACTGTTCGCTAAATATGGACGTCAAGGCCAATATTAAACTAAATGTACACATTTTGAGCGCATCACGCAATGCTGTTCGTTCGTATTCACTAAGTAAGTACGCGCCTAAGGAAGTCCTTCTATCTCCCTAATATTCATATAAGATTCCTTATCTTAGGTACGTTTTCTAAATTTAAAATAAGTTATTCTATTAGTAATACAGTTAACTAAGAAATCATGGTTCTTGGGATTAGACCGTGTCAAAATGGAATCACTTTCCGACGTTTCGCTTTCGATTTCATGAGGCATCTTTAGGGATCTTCACTTTACGAGATCGAAACACTGAATGAGCTGAGAAAGACCTAGGTCAGCTATTAATAGTCGACCGTGACTCGGGGTAACGATCGGTTTCTACGTATGATGTAGACTGAAGCCATACGGCTCTATTAAAATTGTTAGGATGCTTATACATATCAATAGATTCTCTAATTTTCTGTTTATCACATCTGTGGAATGTTGGTGTTCAGATAGAGCATACAATTTGTTTCTTTCTAAGCCTAGTCGATATGGATCGTCCAATTTCTCCAATATAGTCATCGCCAGAGAAACAATGAATTGCGTATACTTCTTCCGCCTGGAAAGAAGTAATGTCCTTTGGCGATCACAAACATTGTCCAATTTTCTTGTGTGTCTTGTAGATTGTATATATGTTGGACCGCTGAAGTAACCTTGCAATTTTATTTGCGGTTCTGTGTATACCTGGAAGAACTATAATTAAAGCTTGAGTTAGTTTCTCTGTTTTTGATTGTAAAGAATTTTGTTCACAAATCGCGGGGCTCTGTAAACCAAAGAATTAATAACTGATTGCTGAATGTGAATTTCCATTTAGCTATCTGTTCGTGTGAGTTGGTTTTCTGTATACAGAGTGACCTAGGGGAACTATCGCCTTCCCTTTGTTTAAGAATATGTAGAAAGGGGAATCGTGCCTTTTGATTCAATTTTCATTGTATTCAGTTTTCATTGTAATCTACATATCTAAACCACAATTTTGACTTTAATAAAGTAATGAAGACGACTCTAAGGCTTCCTTCGCAAAAGCTCCCATGAAGATATTGGCTATCACGTGTGACAGCGGAGATCCCATGGCTGCTGCTGAGATTTGTTCATAAAAAGTTCCTTGAAAAACAATAACATGCCTAAATCAGATCTAGAAGTGAGTTGTCAATATTACTATGGTAAAGCAAGTCTGGTCTTCTGGAAATAGAATCATCAACAGGCACATTGATATATAGCGATTCTAGATCGGAGACTGACTAAAATATCTTTTGAATCTAATTGGATTGCTTATAATTTATCTACAAAATGCGTAGAGTTTTTAATACATGAATGTGTTTTTCCTGTAAAATTATTAAGAATATTTGAAGAATATTTGCCGATTTTGTAAGTGGGTGATCATATCGCTCTCACGATATGTCGAAGTGGCACATTAACCTTGTGTATTTAGAGCTGCTTGGTCTTAACGTCTTCTTTTCCTCTGATGGCTGGTTGGATGCGTTTATAGGGTTGGTTATCCGTCTCTCGATTTTCTTGGACGGGTCTGCTTGGACCCCGTCTTCTGTTTTTTCCATGACGACAGTGGCATTTCACTTGTCTGCTGGAAGAACTAAAATGTCTGGACTGTTGTTTAATGTTTGTAGTCGTTTTTCCCGCAACTGATAAATTCGACTTAGGCATCTTAGAATGTTTGACGATCTTTACTGATTCATACCTTATATCAGCTTACTCTGCTGGAATTCTTCTAATTGTAGATTGTAACGGATAATATTGTCTTCTACTGGTATGTTCCTTGGTGTCATGGCGAAGTTTTGGCTTTTGGACAAAGGATTCTTTTGTTTCAGTGTGAGTTTTGGAAGACAGGTTTATTATGGGGTTTTTTTGCTGGTTTTACTGGTCTTTGGTTGTTTAGAAGTCCTTCGAAATTTTTCTGCTGCTTAATAGTATGTGTGTCCTTTCTGTCTGCACATTGGTGATTTCAGCGGGAGTTCTAAATATTTGATGATCAAATATAAAAGCTAATTTTATGTGAATATTTGGAGTTTATATCCAAATAACGATGAGTACCTTTTATCCCTTCTTTTACTAATGTTCGTTAATAGGTGTTCCTTGCACTCCTTGATGTAAAGTGCTAGGAACATCTACAAACGAATCATTATGGCATTAGTAAGAGAAATGATAAAGGCTAATCGTCATGATTTGGATACAAACGCTCGTATGTTATTACATATTCACTTAAAATTAACTTTTATAGTTTAACATCAAATATTTAGAACTTTCGATGATATCACCGATGTGCAAGTAGAAAGGATACAACAAGCAGTTACTATTAAACCACAGAAAAGTTTACTAGGATCGCCCAATTACAAAATTGGTAAATATCTTTCAAATATGCTTAATAATTTTACAGGAAAAACACATCCATATATTATAAACTCTACACATTTTTTGTACAGCAATTAAAACCAATCTAATTATATCCAAAAGATAATCAGTTTCGATGTAGAATGCCTATTAATGATTCAATTTCCATAATATCAGACTTATTTCACCATAATAATATTGACAATTCACTTCTATGTCTGACTGAAGCAAGACTCATCAACTCATTTTGTTGTTTAAGGAACTTTTTATGAACAAACCTCAGGAGCAGCCATGGGATCTCCGTTATCACCCGTATTAACCAATAACTTCATGGAAACTTTTGAGGAGAAGGCCTTAGAGTCGTCTTCATTAAAGCCAAAATCGTGGTTCAGATATGTAGACGGTACTATAATATGGCCGCATGGCCCAGAAAACCTCCCCGTGTTTCTAAATCATTGGAATCAACAACATACTAATATAAAATGTACAACGGAAAGTGAATCAGAAGGTGCCATTCCCTTTCTAGATGTTCTTGTACAAAGGAAAGGGAATGGGTTCTTAGGAAATGCAAATTCACATCATCTACCTGCACAAAAGCAGTAAGTTATTAATTCTTTGGTTTAAAAAACCCTTGCTATTGTAGCCAAAATATTTACAGTCGGAAGCAAAGCAACTGACTCAAGCTTCAAGAGGGAATGGATATTTCACTGAGGATATTAGATAATCAATTAAAATATAAAAATCCTACTCCACGAACTGAAATTAGTAGGAAGTTACGGATAGGAACTGTAGTTCTTCCGTTTATATACATGACCACAGATAAAATTACAAGCTTACTTCGCTGATCCAACATACGTACAAACTTCAACATACACAAGAAAATTGGGCAATGTTTCCGATAGCTAATGGGCATTATTCCTTTCCAAACGGAAGAAGTCTGCGTGGCGTGAAGTGGCGATGTCTATATTGGAGAATCTGGATAGTTCATATCGACTAAGCTTAAGGAACATGGACGATCTATCGTAAAGAAACAAATTGTACAATCTGCTGTATCTGAACACCAACATTCATTTGGACATGTCATAAATGTAAAAGAAATCAAAGTTCTTGTATCGGTCTCGAGATTCTATAAACGAAAAATTAGAGAAGCTATTGAAATTTTTAAGAATCCTAACAATTTGAATAGAGATACGAGCTTCAGTTTACATCATACGTGAAAACCGGATCACGGGTGGGTGAACATAGGTCGACTATAAACAGCCAGCCTAGGGCTCTCCGAGCTCATTCTGTATTCCCATCTAATGAAGTAAAAATCCCTGAAGATGCCTCATGCAATCGAATGCGAAACGTCGGAAAATGATTTCATTTTGACATGGTCTAATCTCAAGAACCATAATTTCTTCTGTCCACAGCCATGAAAGCTTTCGTTCTAATATAGTTAACTCTTTAAATTATATTTAAAATATAACATTATTCTTTTTATCGATTGACAAGACCGCATTAAGTGAATGTCAGTCGCCTTTCTGCTATAAAGCTAAAATCCCATATGTATTGCTGTTGTTTCCGTTCAATTTTATTTTCCTTATGTCGTAGAAAATTGGGTTATCAGGCAGAAAGAATGTGGATAGACCTCCAATCCCATAGGAATTTTATTCTTTTACTTACTATATTCATTGTAGATACACAGGCCCCACAGGGTTTCTCGCCAAGATATAACTCTGACTTTTTTTCTGTAGTTCATAAATTATTGACATAGGTTATTAAAATATAAATTTAAGTGCAACTAGAAAAGTCATATTAGTCATATTATATTATTAGCGAAATACATTAACTTATATGTTGATTATGTGTTTATTAATTAAAATTGTGTGTTAAAACTTTGGCATAAGCCACAAGTAACATTTGTAACTTCGGTTGAAGTTGGACTCACGATATAGAACCAAGGCATATCTATTACCAAAGACTGATTATACTATATATTATATTGCACTTCGAGTAGACAGGCAATTAGGCATTATCATAAATTCGCACATGAATCTCCCGTGTTGCCGTTTAATAGTAATAATAGCATACAAAAAATAATATTTAGCTGGGTGTTCTCTCAAAAAGAACCCTATATCAGACAATGCCTTCCAGTCGCCATATTATCTATGGAAAAAGGAAGCTCTACAACTTTTTATTTGTTTGTGATGCTGTTAACCTTTGTTGTTTGATTGATATTTTGGTGTCGCTTGATATTCATTATGTTGTAAAGTCCCCTACGAGAGTATATCAAAACTCAAGTAAATACCTGTATATATATTTTTTTATTAACACTAGTCTTGCGTATCCGTAGTAAATCTAGGTCTCTCTAATCATTATTCGCAGTATCTTAGTATAGATGTAGTTGGGAAAGCAACTAGGAAACTTCCGAGGTTAGAATGTGATAGAATTTTCTCTACAGAAAACTCTGAACATTTTATTAGTACTTTAAGGCAAGAAGAATGGAATAATGTGTATTGTCAAACTTCCTCTGGGAACGCCTTCAATATTTTTGCTGACCCTTTGTTTCATTGTTTTGAAGTTTGTTTTCCATTAAAGAAATGTCATCTCAACACTGCATGGAGAGATAAAATAGCACCACTACCCCAAGAGTTAGTTAAATTAAGGGAAAATGATACATTATATCTAGAGCTGGCTAAATCTGACAAAAAAATATAGAGCGCAGTTAAAAAAATTTCGACAAAAAAGTAATGATAATAAAATTTTTAACACTCAAAATAAGACTAGAGCGATGTAGCAGATAAATCATTGGCCTACGAAAAAATTACAATAACAACAGAAAAGGCATTTTGATATTTCAGAATAATAACACGTTAGATGTTCTTACTGTTGCAAATACCTTTAACGAAAAATTTACTTCAACGGTATGTCCAGATAATATAGACTTTGACCTCGTGGATAGAATCATTCCGCCTGGGGTCAATACATTTTCTGTCTGCTGTTGCCGCCCCAAAAGTTATGTCTGTCGTGGGTAGACTAAAAAACTCAAATGCTAGTGGTTCTGATGGCATTTTTAATATGCTTATGACTTCTAAACTCTACCTCTCCGATGTTTAAGATTTTTGATCAATATGTCATTTGCGGAGGCGGTTTTTCCCAATAAACTGAAAATAGCATCGGTTCATAAGTAAGTATTATATCAAGGGTGTTTGACATTTGTTTAAAGGACCAATTAACTATATTTTTTAATAAATATAACCTACTTTCTTCTATACAACATGAGTTTATACCATTAAAGAATACAGAAACTGCCATACCATACTTTCAGAACAAAATTGTTAATGCTATTGACAGTCAGATGTTTGTGAAGGACTTATTTCTAGATTTTTCACATGCTTCTGATTTGTTGGTGGACAATTGGCTTATATTAGCGAAGCTCTGTCGGTACGGAATTCGTGGTATTAAACTTTCTTACTTCATATCTAACCAGTCGGGCCCATTATGTCACTATTAATAACAAAAAAGGCAGCTGTTGTTCGATAATACTAGGTTTTTCTCAGGGATCCATTTTGGGCCCCTTACTTTTTATATTATTTGTCTTTCTTATGATATCTTTCCAGTATGTCTTTCCAGTATGCTATGCCTATGACATAAACATTTTAATTGTAAAGCCAAATATAATATCTTCAAAAAATACTGCTAAAAATATCTACAACTATGTACTAACTGTCTCAAAAAAACAACTTAATTTTAATTAAAAATGACAAAATTTATACTTTTTTTTATAATAGACGCCAGGTTGACAAAGGTTTTGTATTGTTTCATGGTACACCACGTCAAATGAACCCCTCACTCAAAATACTGCTAAAAATATCTACAACTATACTAACTTGGTCTCAAAAAACAACTTAAATTTAATTAAAAATAAGACAAAATTTATACTTTTTTCTTATAATAGACGCCAAGTTGACGAAGGTTTTGTATTGTTTCATGGTACACCAGGTCAAATGAGCCCCTCACATAAAATTGTTAGACCTACCATATTGACGACCTTTGCGGTAGGTTGCGCAGTTTCTATATAACCTTAAGATTTCTAAAAAATAATTGCCGTCAAAGCATTTTACTGACTTTATACTATGCCAAGTTTCAATCCCATTTCAACTATGGTATCTTAAATTGAGGCACTAGTATCCATATTAAACGTATATTTCTGTTGCAAAAATATGCAATACGAATAATCTACAGTCTCTCTAATAGCGACTTAGAAGACACTTAGAAGTATGTACATATGCTTATAAAAACAGATCTACTGCTCAGTTAAATCGATCTGCTCATCATTATAACACACGCATGGAGGAACTGCTTTTGCCTAATAGTCACAGGTCATCATTTTATCAAAAAAATGTTATATTTAATGCATGCAAGGTTTTTAATGTGTTGAACAATGATATTAAAGGGGTCTTTGACATCGAATATTTCTAGATCAAAGTTAAAAACACTACTACTTGAAATTAATTGTTATTCCCACCAAGACATTTTTACATGGATTTAATTTTGTATTGTTTTACTAGTTTTTTAAGTTCAATTCAATTATTGTATGACTTTTGTAATACTTTCAAATGAGGAAATGATTGATTGATCGATTGACAATAATACGATGGTATTAGAAATTCCGTTTTGTGTGTCATCTGAATATTCCAATTTAATGAAGATAAACATTTTTTAAGTCAAATTATTAGCAAAAATTTATAATGGTTGTTTTTAATTATCAATTTAATTTTTTCTCAGCGATTTTCTAAAATTGATTATTTTTAATAAAATTGCCTCGAAAAAATATTTAACAAAAAAATGACTAGGGCATGAAGAAGCTTAGATAGCTTCTTCATGGTTTTAATAATAAACCAAATTTTATTTTTCTATAATAATGTTCTAGGGTGTTATTTGTTATTTAATTCACAGACATAATCTCATTATTTATAAGGTAATCAACTAGTCGGGCATTGATAGAAATAATTTTTTTTAGTATCGTATCGTTAAAAAAGTTAATCTAGATTTAAATCGTTAAATAAAAAACGTTTTGTGTGTGCCATCCCCATATTTCAACTTAATAAAAATAAAGATTTTTTAAGTAAGTCAGATTATTAGCAAAAACTCAAAATATTTGTTTTTTTAATTAGCAATTTAATTTTTCTCTCCAGCGATGTGTTGAAATTGATTATTTTTAATAAAATTGCCCCGTAAAAATATTTAACAAAAAATTGACTAGGCCATGAAAACGCTACCTCGAGCAGTAAATGTATAATACTAAAATTATATCGTTATTTTATTTAATTCAATTATTTTTAGAGTCGAGAATATTTTATGATGTTTTATAAATATCTCATAAAATAATCCAGATATTATTTTTTTTTCGTTGCCATGACCTGCTTGTATATTTGATTAGTTATTGAGAAATTAGTGGTATAAAGCTAATAATGATCGACACAGTTTTTACCGAGGTCCTCTAACCCCGAAGCATATTTATGCGTCGATCGAAAGCGTTATCCCTTATAATACCCGTGATGCCTTCAACGTTTAAATGTCCGAATAATTCAAATATTTTTTAATTGAGATATATCTAGTTTTAATAATAATAAGCCAAATTATTATTTCTATGTTTCTATGATGATGCCCTAGGGTGTGAGAGACGTAATGTCATTATTTGTCAAATAAACCAATTGGGCATTAATAGAAATAACCGAGGGGCGAACCGCTGGTGGTATTTATTGTACAAGCACTTGGTAATACTGGTATTTTTTTGGTACTAATTTGGTATTTTTGGTACTAATTTGATATTTGGTACTAATTTGGTATTTTTGGTACTAAACTGGTATTATTTGGTAATAAACTGGTTTTATTTGGTATTAAACTGGTATTAAACAGGTATTTTGTTGGACATTTGGCAACGCTGGATTTGACGCACGTGGCGACGACGGTCGGGAAGCTGATTGCATCATTTCTAGCCCAGTTGCATTGAAAATGAGCCGCCTTCGCGCTCTTTACACGATCAAAAATTTTTAGTTCGACCTATTTTATATTTAGTATTTTGAAGTTTTTGTATTTAGTGTCAAAGGTAAGTACCTACTTAACAATAAAATATACCTCGGAATATACATACTTAAGAATAATTACTTGTGTTTTGAGGTTAGGTTGCTGGCCTATTTGAAAATAAGTTATTTTTACTCGATATTAATTGCCAAGCTTGCAATTTTTCAATGCATAAAAATGGTTTTTACGGAAAAACGGTGCATAGCGTCATACGAAAAAATGTCAAGAAATTAAAGAACTCGCCTCATGGAAACATAATCTCGCATAATATGGATCTCGTTAGAATTTCTTATTTTTCTTGTGCATATTACTATATTTTTGAGCTTATAAGTAACAAATACCTAGCACAAATAACAAAAAATTCAATTACTTTTTATGTCTAGTTTCTATTTTATAAATTTTTGAAATATTGATGTTAATGGAACCGATGTTTTTCTGACCTAATTATCCTAGTTTGACATGACTAGGCTCTAAAGCTCCAAATATCTTAAATTCACGTGAAAAACTAAACATTAACAAAAATTAAAGTTATTAATTAGTTAGCGACTCGGTTAGCGATTGACATTTTTTATTATTAAATTAGGTTTATGTTTATAAAGTCCCAAACCGTCCAAACATACCTACGTAAAAAAGGATAACGTGCATGTCCCATTTTACATGTATATTCCACCCCGCCTATATTTAGAGAAATAGTAATATACCGGGTGTAATCGAGATTTCTTTCCGGCTGCCATTTTGTTATTTTTTATCCGATCGTACGAAATTGGGTAGGGATCTAGGGTTAATCAATTGCCATTTTTTGACATACTTGACAGTTTTGTATGACTTCCGGTTTGACCGGAAATGGCTCCATTTTTCTTTATTCAAATGGGATTTTGGACCTTTTTCTGTATAGTATGGCATAAAAAAATCAAGTCAATCCGCCATTTTGAAATTTTAAATGCTATTTTTATTTTTCAATCTAGGGTGCTGGTTGAGTCCACAAAAAGCACCACTTTAAGCTTTCCCGAAGGTTCAAAAGAAAACCCGATATTTTCTTTAACCAAAAATCTATTATCTTAAATAATTAAAATTACAATTGTACAAACAATACAAACTTTGTACGGATCGAGGTACGGATTAAAAGGCCAAAAAATTAAAGTGAACTCATTGAATACGTATTCGAGACTACTTTTATTTAACACATAACATAAAGACAGTATTGATTACGGTCCCGGCGGTACTTATCAATATTTATTATTTATAAAGCGGCATATCTATAAAGCCGGGCCGAAGTCTGAACATCCGAACTGCTAACTCCAAGAAATTTTGCTAATTTTACTTTTGTTAAAACTATTACCTACTGGGTGTCTGTGCCATGAAGTGCCCTAAATTACTTCTATGAGCTTAAAGAGGCTGTAAAAAATAGTATTAACTTTATTTCATTGTAAATTTCTAATGCAGAGTTACTAAAAGTCGATAAAATCAGTTTTTTTTAATTACTCACAATTTTTAAATATGAGTATACTACTCGGTATACAATTTTTATATTACAACAAAACGCGCATTTTCAATACGAATCAAATGAATATAAACACATCAGGTCAATACACAAATAAAATTTTTTAATAATTAAAAAAGGATCAAAATTAAAACAATAATTGATAAATAAATTAATGCTTTTAACTGTCAAATGGTTATTAAATTTTCTGCAGAATATCCTGAATATGCCTTGTGATACACTTTCCGTCGTGTCCTCGGTCGTGTCCTAAGCATAAAGAATAAAGCCTCGAATAAAGCATTAAGAATTTTAATATCTCTTACTGTTTGGGCACCAGGGGTTGTTTCTTGATTCATTAAATTTTGCTTTAAATTTTTCTAATAATGAATTAACTTTTTTAAATGGGAAAAATAGCCTTTTAGTAATAAATAATACTGTTCTTTTTAGATGTCTTCGATATCTTCAAATAGTTCAATTGTTGAACACGAGGTTGAACATGAATCAACGCCGTCTTCGTCTTATTTAGTTTCGACGGCCCCGAAGACGGCCCCGACCGAGGCCATGACAGACGTTTTTACGCAATTTGAACTTTCAAAGAAAACTATTGTTCCAGTTCCGATTAGAAATCTCTTAACTATTAACGGATATGATACAGCCGCTGTTTTACAGCATTTGTCAGAAAAGGATATTGAAGCAATTGAACACTTTGCACGACATGACCTGCATAAAATAATTTCCGTGTCTGAAATGAAACTATTTTACGGCCCCCTGTATATTAGAGATCCAGAGAAATTGCCAGATCATTAACATCAACATTTTCCACTGTTATAAATTTTTCAATTAAAGATTTTATGTACAAATTAGACCGCATTTCTTTTATAAATAATGCTGTTAATGATCTGCAGGAAGAATTTGTGTTTCCAAGGGAGAGGAAACGCTTTAAATCAAATTTATTAGGGATTTCTGAATATGACTTACTCGATGACTTAAAAAACATAAATGTCAACCTCAATGTCAACGATATAATAAATAGAGCCATGGCAGATGCGCATGAAGATACGACATCCCTTGGTATGGACCAAGCAAAAAATATAGGAAATCAACTTGATCTTAAGTTACCGACTTACCAACTGACCCACTTACCAAAACCTACTCCTCGACCTACTTCTACAATGATCGAGACAATGATAGACATAGATTCTGACCTCGAACCTGACACTGACTCGGACATTGATTTCCATACGTACGATTTTAAAGAAACTGGACAGACTGAACTTCTGGAATCATTTCTAAAAAATGAAGCTGAACTTGATACAGGCAATTCCGTAGAAATGGAAGTAGATCTAAAAGATTATTCTCACAAAGTAGCAAACATTGATGAAAACCTCGATGAAAACAGTCCCTATTTAAAAATAAAGTTGCCAAACAATAAATTCACAGTCATTAAAAAGTCTTCCTATTGTTGGTTGCTAGATGAGGGTAGTGGGCGCATAAGTACAGATAGACTCAATAGGTTCAAATCTGCAAAAAGTCCATCTAATGGAAAAAATAAAAAAAAAGCAACGGGAAAGGTACAAGGTAAGAGGTTAAAAAAAAGTGCCGCAGTTGAAGAAGATAATAATTACTGTACAACTTCTACCTCGACTTCTACCGACTCAGAAGAATTTAGCGTAGATGACTCATCTGATACCGATACTTTTTCAGACGATAATGAAATCGTGGAAGGAAAATTACCTATTATATCTCTTAAAGTAGATAAATATTATGCGGTAGCTTATGATGAGGATTGGTACGTTGGTCGCATAGTTCATCAGATAGAACCAGATCGGTACCAAATAAAGTTCCTCAAACGTGCTAGCAAACGTGATTTAGGGTCATATGTTTGGCCTAAATCGGATGATATAGCAAATGTTCATAAAATGTTTATTTTCTATGGACCTCTGGTATTAACTGGCACTGAAACATTTTGCCTTAAAAGAACTGATGTTTTAAAAATTAGTAAACTCTATAATAGTGGAGTTTAAAACGTAAAATATTCCAATTTCCTTTGTTCTCGAGTATACGTTTGGACAAAATTTTCCAAAACGGCTTAATTTAAAAACAAAAACTAAACAGATTCTTAAAAATAATAAAATTGTTTTATGCATTCGGATACAATCGAGGATATAATAGACGATAAAAATCAGTTACTTTCTAAATTTTAAGTTGTAATATTTTTAATTTGAATTTTTATTTGCAAAAAGTTTTTACCCAACCAATCGAAATTTTATGATTTTCAAGAATCAGTTTAGTTTGACAAAAAAAAATAAACCGTTTTGGAGGTTTCCAGAAGTATGCCCAAGAACAAAGGAAGTTCAACCGTTTTACGTTTTAATGTTGGCGTCTTAATTTGAATTTTCGTTTGCACTTTATTATTCCTTATACACAGTGGATTGCAGAAAGCTCTGTTAAAATTTAACATACGTTAAATATATAGTCAAACGTCAATTTAACAACGTGTCAGGATTTAACATAGTGTTAAATTTTAACAGAGCTTTCTGCAATCCACTCTAAGAATGTAAAATCAACTGGTCGTCTAAAAATTGTATGCTGCAGAGGATGCCGCGCCGGGTGATTAGCAAGTCTTGAACGCATTCTTAGGGTATAAAATATTATAAAATGTGATCCCTACCTTTTAGCAATAAAGTGTAAATGGAATGACGCATAGCAGCAGCTCAGATTAAAAAAAAAACAAATAAATATCTTGCCTTTATCATCAATTTTTGACTTTTAAACGCAACCGTATGTCCACCTCTCTGATTTACCTTAAAGAAAAACTGTAAGACGAGCTGTAAGATTACCAACTCTTGTTCCTTTATTTGCCAAAAACTTAGTTTATCATTATTTTTAGTCATTAGCTATTAGCTATATTTTATAAATTATTCAACATGTTGTTTGTAGTTTTTGCGTTTTTTAAAATAGATAGGTGTATGATGTATAATGTTTTTCTCGTTTTAGTTAAGTGCATATCTATATTATTTGTTAATTTTATATTTTCAAGTACTTTATTGGAGAGTTTATTGGGTTTATTTGCTTAAGCTATTTTTTAAGCAAATATTTTAAGAAGTTGTTTTTTTGTACTTTTTGTTTAACCTTGGGTCTCGCCTTGGTTTATTTGTTTGAATTGTGTTCCAAAATTTCTTTTAATAGCTAATAAATAATAACAACAGCTTATTCCTTTTAAGTTGCTAAACTGACAGGTTGTTCATTATATTTTAATTTTGTACTTTTAGTTTAACTTATTGGGTTTATTTGTTTAAGTTATGTTCCAAATTACCTTTTAATACCTAACAAACAATAACGACTGATTCCTTTTAAGTTCCTAAATTCGTTCCTAAACGACCTAAACTAATGTTTAAGTAAATATTTTGACGGGTTATTTTGTAATTATTCATAAGTTTTAAAAAAATAGGTACAAATCTTAGATCTCTAACTTTCCTAGATATTTATTTTTATTTCAGTTTTTATCGCGAGTTTTTATTTTATTTTTCAAGTAAATATTTTTAGTTTTACTTCATGAGAATAAAATATTTAACTGTTTTGCTGGGGGTAATATCGCTATTAATGTTATTATGCATTTTTGTTTAGCTTTGAAAATAAATGTATTTTGATTTAATAAGGCTATTTCATTTTTTAAAGCATAATCATCGATATTAATCAGTCAATATTTTGGTACTGATGGTATTTTTTGGTAATATTGGTACTAATTTGGTATTTTTGGTACTAATTTGGTATTTTTGGTACTAAACTGGAATTTTTGGAACTAATTTGGTATTTTTGGTACTAATTTGGTATTTTTGGTTCTAATTTGGTGTTTTTTGAAAATAATTTGGTATTTTTGGTACTTTTTTCCAAAATTGGTATTTATTGTACACCATTTTTGGCAGCGGTTTGCCCCTCGGAAATAACTATTTGTGTTGTCGTATCGTTAGAAAAGAAAATTGATCTAGATTTAAATTATTAAATAAAAAATAAGATCGTCTCAAAAAAATTAATCCGATGGTATTAGAAATTACGGTTTGTGTGTGCCATCCGCATATTCCAATTTTTAATTGAATTAGATTGACAGATGGCAAACCTTTTTGTGGTTTTAAAATTACTCTGTATAATATTTTAAATTTTATTTATGAAATGATTTGTGAAATGATTTCCCATGTTCCATAAGATTAAAATATAGGTCAGCACATACAATCGTCTAAAGATGGATTGAAAGAGAGAAGAGTTTCACAATTTGGCACAACTATACTTTTAAAGTAAAAAAAGGCCAAAGATAACCTAACTTTACAAAGACATTTGTATCTTAAAAAGTGTTTATAAAAATATTTAATTAAAAATGCCTTATTTTCTGATCAACTGAACATAAAAAAAAATAAAACTAGATTTAGGGGTTTTTGCTAGTGATTAAAAAACTTTATTTTGATTAAATATTCTTATCAGTTATTAACCTTATTTTGTTTCATAATTAATGCAAGTGTTAAGGTATTATCTATTCTTTCGATAGCATCGTCTTTCTTTGAAAAGGAGGAATTAAGTAAAATAGAAATACCCTAATATATATATATATATATATATATATATATATATATATATATATATATTCATCTTTTTTGGTTTTATACAACAATTTCGTTCCTTCAGTTCTTTTTTCATTTATATAATTATATTTTTAAAAACTTTACATATGTCATTGTTACTCGCGGACGAGCAAACATTGAGACCTGAAAACAAATCTTTGTTAAATTAAAGTTATTCACCATGGGGGTTAAACAGAACTGCAATTTTTTAACTGATTATTAAAAATATACAAAGTTACAACTTAAAAGTAGAAAAAATAAAACGGTTTTCAGCAAAACAGAAGAAATCATAACTAGTATTTTAATAAATCAAACTAGATGAACATTGTTCATGAAGACACACAGTTAGTGTTAAATATGTCTGCCGTATACGGGGTTCTGAGAGAATTTTTACCACATGGCTTATAGATAACCTAGACTCATTTTTAACATTTGGATTCACAACGAAGTCTCCTATTTCTTTTAAGTTTGCAGTCACTTTACCAAATTAGTGAATATATCTTATGCAATCTTTTGAAGGCATATTTGTATTAGCTTTGATTTTTATCAACACCCAGGAACCAACTTTAATTTCTGGAATATTGTCTTTCTTATTAGCAAAAACTCATAATATTTGTTTTTTTCATTACCAATTTAATTTTTCTCTCGAGCGATGTGTTGAAATTGATTATTTCTAATAAAATTGTCCCGTGAAAATATTTAACAAAAAATTGACTAGGCCATGTAAAAGCTGTCTCAAGCAGTAAATGTATAATACTAAAGTTATCCAGTTATTTTTAGAGTCGAGAATATTTTATGATGTTTTATAAATACCTCATAAAACAATCCAAATATTATTTTTTTTTTCGTTGCCATGAACTGCTTGTGCATTTGATTCGTTATTGTTTCGATAAAATTATAGGTAGAATTAAAGTAACATATCAACTCCTGCCGCTACATAATAGTTAATCAGGTGTCAGTGGCATAAGGCTAATAATGCTTGAGGTCGACACAGTTTTTCCCGAGGTCCTCTGACCCGAAGGATATGCGTCGACCGAAAGCGTTATCTCTTATAATACCCGTGGTGCCTTCAACGTTTAAGCCTCCCGCTAATTAATATATTTTTTAATTGAAAAAAATCTAGCATTAATAATAGTAAGCCAAATTATTATTTTTATGTTTCTATGATAATGATATTAATAGAAATAGTTACTTGTGTTGTCGTATCGTTAGAAAAGAAAATTAATATAGACTTAAATAATTATATAAAAAATAAAAATCGTCTCAAAAAATTAGTCAATACGATGGTATTAGAAATTACGTTTTGTGTATGCCATCCGCATATTCCAATGTGTAAGTTGAATTAGGTTAACAAATGGCAACCTTTTTTGCGGCTTTAAGATTACTGTGTATGTAGCAAATAATATTTTAAATGATGTAGTTTGTGCGAAATTATTTCCCATGTTTCATAAGATTAAAATATAAGTCAACCTATACATTCGTCTCAAGATCGATTGTAAGAGAGAAGAGTTCTACAATTTGTCACAACTATACTTTTAGTGAAAAGGTCAAAAATAACCTAACTTTATGAAGACATTTGTATCTTAAAAATTGTTTATAAAGATATTTAAAGTAGTTTTTTCAGACTGAATTTTTAAATATTTTATTAGGCCTCCATTTTGTTCCACCATCTTGGATTCGTACCATTAATTTCCAACATAATACTTCGATGTTTGTGCAAAATTGAAGATAAATTGGACAAGTCGTTTTTTAATAATATTTTTTTTTACATTTCGCTAGGCCGTCATTTTGTTTCGCCATATTGGATTTTTGCCAAAATATTACCAGGTGGTCCCTATATGATCCTTAATTTTTGAACAAAATTTGAAGCCAAGCGGGTAAGTAGTTTTTAAGCTATGTCGCGAACTGACAAACAGACCGACGGACGGACCGACGGAATTGTTAAAACATATTTTTTTGCTATCTACGGACTCTAAAACGTGAAGATATATAAAATCTGAGATAGTGTATTTTTGACGATTACAAGCAATATTTTATTTGGCCGCCATTTTGTTTGGCCATCTTGAATTAGTAACACAATTTTGCTAGTTGATCCCTATTCTACAATTAGTTATGGCGCACGATTTGAAATCAATCCATTAAGCAGTTTTTTCAGGCTGAATTTTTAAATATTTTGTTAAGCCGTCATTTGGTTCTGCCATCTTGAATTCCTACCAAAATGTTAGCAATTGATTCCAACATAATATTTGATGTTTATGCTAAATTTCAGATAAATTAAATAAATAGATTTTTAATAATATTTTTTTTAACATTTCACTATGCCTCCTTTTTTTCGCATTATAGGATTTTTACCAAAATGTTACCAGGGCATCCCCATATGACCCTTAATGTTTGACCAAAATTTGAATTCAATCGGGTAAGTAGTGTTCTGGTTATGCCGCGAAAAGACAGACGGATTTGAGAAAACATGCTTTTCGGCATCTAGGGACCCTGAAAGGTGGAGATTTTTACCAAAATGTTACCAGGGCATCCGCATATGACTCTTAATGTTTGACCAAAATTTGAATTCAATCGGGTAAGTAGTGTTCTGGCTATGCCGCAAACTGACAGATTTGGGAAAACATGATTTTCGGCATCCAGGGACCCTGAAAGGTGAAAAAATCTCAGACGGTGATTTTTTACACGATTATAATACTTTCCTTTTACAAGGAAAGTAAAACGAAACTGCTTAGAATTAGTATATTAAGATAGAAACAGAAACCACAAAACATACTAAAATAGGCGACACTTTACTTTATGTAGGCATAGATACCAGGTATCTCGTATAATGTAAAAAATACAAATTAAATTAGATGTGTATCCCCCGTAAACTGATGAGAACATCTACTCCATTGTCATGTTTAACACCATCTACCAATTTACTGTTTTTATTATTATTATCTTTATTTGGTAAACACAATTCGGCAAGAAATATAGGTATAGAACTAAAGTAGGATACATTTCTACTTCCCCTAAAACATTTAAGAAGATATTTGCCAATTTCTGGACCCATCTCGTAATAAAGTAAGTCTTGTCAAAGTTTGTACCGATACGTAGGTACAAAGACTGAAAACCAAGCAAAAAATTCATGGATGCTGCATTTAAAAAATCTCCCAAAAGTCAGTCTTAATATCGACCGGGCTGAATTTTGTACCAATAGGACATCAGATTATTAGAGAACAACAGTTTCTGAAAAATATTAGAGCATTATGTATATATATATATATATATATATATATATATATATATATATATATATATATATATATATATATATATATATATATATATATATGTATATATATATATATATATATATATATATATATATATATATATATATATATATATATATATATATATATATATATATATATATATGAACGTTTTTCTTCATGATATCGTATTAAAAAATGCGACTCAATTCGCCATTTTGAAATTTTCACAGCTATTTTTGCTTTTTCATATAGTATGCCTTAATTTACTTAAATAAGCTATACAAAATACGAACATTTTTTCATATTGTTAATTTGTGTTACAGGGTGGCCCAAAGTTAACAGATTCACTTCTTTCGAAATTACTCGAAATTTTTAATTACAAGTATATTATTTTCAGATTACAGCTAAGTGAACCTATTTAATACGAATCTAACGACACTAACCTACTGTAAACACATTAAGTCAAATTAGTAGTGGAAATAAAAACTTCTAATTAAAAAAAAATAATAACAAGTTCTGAAAACGAAACAAAAATCAAAACATATTTTCTAAAATCTAGCCATCAGTCATGTTCTCCGTTGAGTTCTTGGCATTTTCTCATGCGAAAACGTTTTCCTATGCCACATTTTTGAGCTATTCAATAATTAAACTAGCAAATCCTTTTCGAATACGATCTTGTAATATTTCTTAAGTTTCCGGGGGTGTGTTATAAAAAAATGTTTGATTTTACTCTAGAAAAAAAAGTCGGGTGTTGTCAGGTCCGGTGAACATCGAGGCCATCGCACTGGTCCATTATTGCGATCAAAGATTTCAAGATATCCCTCGCCTGTTAAATGTCCAAATATTCAAACCTAACCTCCCCTAGAAATTTCCTTCTTTCATATGGTGTTGTTTTTCTGTTGACCAGTACCTGGTGATATTATTCCGTAAAAATCAGCTACAATAGTCCAATCTTCTTTAAAAATCGCCGACATAAAGGTTTTGATGTAATTGATATTTGAATAAGCGAAACCATGTTTCTTCAAAATGCGGTAACCTGAACAGTTGCTAATACCAAGTTCGTGACCGATTTGTCTAGTAGATGCCGTGGGACCCAGGTTTACAAATGCCAAAACGTTAATATCCATTTCTTCGCTGATGATAAAGGCATTGTCTTCTTGGATGACAGGCTCCTCGCGCATTTTTGTTATTAAATAAAAACGTAAATTATCGACATTTCTACTTGCTTCTTGTCAACAACTTTTTTTTTGCTTAAGATTTAAAAATGAAATTTTAAGAAACGAATAACCAAACTTTACTTGGTATTATTATAACAATTTTCAAACTGAGAAAAAGTTGATTTGTATTCCTAATTTTTATGCACGTATATTATGTATTCTAACACCAAAGTATCAAACAGAGTTTGAGATATGTGCATAAAAATTGTTATAAATAAATTTGTAGTTATCTGTTCTAATAAAGGTACTTTATTTTATATATATATATATATATATATATATATATATATATATATAGGGTGTCAATTAAGTACTTGTACAAACTTTAAGGGGTGATTATTTGACTAATTTTAAGATTAAAAGTTCATATGAAATGTCTGAAACGGCTTTGTTTCTGAGAAACAGGGCGTCCAAAAACACAATTTTATTTGGTTTTTTGCTTATATTTTTGTTAAGAAACATGACAATTGGACAAAATTTGGGATTCTGGGTATATTGATGACGAAAAATTCAAATATTAGCTTAGTTTTTTATATAATGTTAGAAGGCGCCACATACAGTGCTGTTCCTGAATTTAATTAACCATAACTTTTTTGTGAAGCCATTTATCTTATTTTTGACTAGGCAGACCTATTTTTCAGTCAATTTTACATAAAAATGTTACTCTTAGTATTTGTCGCTAAAAGCAGCCGTTTTGGATAAAAAAGGGTTTGAAGTTAAATCTGCGTTGAAATTTTTTAAACTGAATTATTGCCGAAATTTTGAAAAATAAGCAAAAAAATAATTTTTCAAAATCATGTGTTATGTTACTCTATCACATTAACATATCACAATTACCAAGTTAGTGAAAATTGGATAAAAATAATAAAATCGTAAAAATGTCCTGCATCTTTCCTCTGCAGCCGCAGTACACAAGAAAATAGTATTGGTGAATCCATAGCAGGCCTTGGACACCAATTGAGAGGTTTCCATGGTAGCAGAATCAGTCATGGCAGTTGATTTAGAATAAAACAAGTAGTTTTGTATCATTTGGCATTATAAGTAATAATGTATCGTGTGTTTTTTCCAAAATGTACCAATATACCAACGCAGAAATGGCAGACATTCATTTTACTTATGGAATGGCTCGCGGTAATGCACAAGCTGCAAGACGAATGTATCAGGCGCGATTTCCTCAACGAGTGGTGCCACACGTCCAAACTTTTATTAATATTCACTGGAAACTGGCAGCTTTAAAAGGATAACAGATGTTCCAGGAAGGCCTGCAACAGTTCAAACAGTTGAGATTGAAGAAGCTGTGTTAAACAGAATTAAAGAAGACCCGCAAACTAGTACACGGAAAATAGCTCTTGAATTGAATATTACACACACACTTGTTTGACAAATTTTAAGGTCCCAACAACTTTATCCATATCATATGCAACGTGTGCAGGCTCTATTACCTAGAGATTTTCCCCTCCGACTCGATTTTTGTGTTTGGTTGTGTAATAGATTAGTACGAATCCCGGATTTCTTAAGCCATGTGCTTTTCACAGATGAAGCATCGTTTTCTCGAAATTCCATAATTAACTTTCATAACAACCATATCTGGGCTGAGTATATTCCGAATGCTATCAGAGAAAATCATTTTCAGGTGGTATTTTCTCTCAATATTTGGGTAGGAATTATCGGTAATCATCTTATTGGACCTTGCATTCTTCCGCAAAGGCTTAATGGCGAAGAATATCGCAGGTTTTTGGAGCACGAACTTCCCAACCATTTAGAAGAAGTTGATTTAGAAACCAGCAACAGGATGTGGTTAATGCACGACGGAGCTCCGCCACACTTTAGTGTCGTTGCGCGTCAATTTCTAGACGAGAATTACCCTAACCGTTGGATAGGATGAGCTGGACCACAAGCCTGGCCTCCCAGATCACCAGATTTGAATCCTTTGGATTATTTTCTGTGGAGTCACTTGAAGTCTTTGGTTTATAAAAGTCCAGTCCAAAATGAACAAGATCTAAGAAATAGGATATTTGAATCTTGTACCATTATTAATCACACGCCAAGTATATTTGAAAGAGTTCGGCAATCAATGTTAAGGCGACTTATTGCATGCGTTGAAGTAGGCGGTGGTCATTTTCAACAATTATTGTAAAATAATGTTATTAGCTAGTTTAGTTTTAGTCTTGTAAATGATTTAAGTTTTTTACCTGATAATACAATCAATAAAAGATATATATTTTTTTTTTCTTATTTTTCGAAATCTCGAAAATCATCCAATTTAAAAAAATTCAACCCAGATTTAACTTCAAACTCTTTTTTATCCAAAATGGCTGCTTTTTGGGACAAATACTAAGAGCACCTTTCTTATGTAGAATTAAGTGGAGAATAGATCTGCCTAGTCAAAAATGACATAAACGGCTTTACAAAAAATTTATGGTTAATTAAATTTGGGAACAACCTGTATGTGGCGCCCTCTAACATTAAATAAAAAACTAAGTTAATATTTGAATTTCTCGTCATCAATATACCCAGAATCCCAAATTTTGTCCAATTGTCATGTTCCTTAACAAAAATATAACCAAAAAAACCACGTAAAATTGTTTTTTTTTTGGACGCCCTGTATCTCAGAAACAAAATGTTCATATAAACTTTTCATCCTAAAATTAGTCAAAGAATCACCCCTTAAAATTTGTACAAGTACTTACTGGACACCCTATATATATATATATATATATATATATATATATATATATATATATATATATATATATATATATATATACATATATTTATATATATATATATATATATATATATATATAAATATATGTATATATATATATATATATATATATATATATATATATATATATATATATATATATATATATATATATATATATATATATATATATATATATATATATATATATATATATATATATATATATATATATATATATATATATATATATATATATATATATATATATATATATATATATATATATATATATATATATATATATATATATATATATATATATATATATATATATATATATATATATATATATATATATATATATATATATATATATATTAGATAGATAGGTAGTTACTATTCGAAACGTTATGAAACCAAAATAATAAAGACAATGCAGGTCCGACAGAACGAGTTTGTCTACCACCACAATATTTCTAAAAATGTATTTGTTATTTAAAGAAACAATATCGCTGAACCACCTTATTTTATTCCCAAAAGAAATTTTGGTAGAATTATATTAAGAAAAACTGTGTATAAAATAATTGATCAATTTAATCTTTTCATGCGAGGTTCAAACCTGACCTCTCATTTGAACATGGTGTATTTTTAAAACTATAGCATAGGTAAAAAAATCAGGTACTTTACATTTTCGAACTAATCTTATGATAAGATTAAACCATTTTGTGCGAGATTTATCTTCGAAATAAAATATCTTAAGTAGTCCTTGTTTGTTTAGTATTAATTTTTAATCCGATGTACAGCACCTTTAATAGACAATATTTTCACCTTAAATACTAACATTAAAAGTATATTCACTTTAGCGTTTGGCATAATTTAATGTTATCAATTAATTCCACTTAAAGGTTTCGTGTTATCTAGTGACGAATTAACGATTTGAAAAATAGTTATTTATTGGATTAACGAGTGGCGTATGTTTATATAATTCTAATAAAACATATTTCTTCATATATTGGAGAAATAAATATATGATAAAATATAAGAGTAAGCAGACTTTTTCCACCTAAATGTTTTTAGACCATCCAAACAACAAACTAATCTAAAATTCACTATGGAAATTGAGTCGGATGGTGTTATTTCCTTCCTTGATGTACAAAAGAAAGAGAACGGCTCCCAAAGTCATCCTGTCTACAGAAAACTGACACACGAATGGATATTTTTAAATGTGTTCAGATTATTTGTTGCGTTTAGATTGACTATTTAATATAATTACATACCTCAACATGTAGACTAGTCTGTCTACAGAATGTTTCGATACATAATATTGACAATATTATTTAAGCAAGCATAAGAAGTTATATCATTTACCTTAAGTTTTTATAGACACATAGTAGTTGAACAAATAATATCATCCTATCGGGACTCATCAGTGCGCCGATCGTAAGAGAGAAACATTAAATTAAATAATAGAAAAGAATTGATTTCAATATTTTAAAATTTGTCAATTTGTTTGACATGTAACCTAGATATCAAAAAAATGATAGTTTGGAGCCACCTATAATGTTATTTTTAAATATGTTCAGATTATTTGTTGCGTTTAGATTGACAAACAAAAGTCTTTTTTTGGCTTTTTCGCAACTGAATAAAAAAATTTAACTTTAAATTAATTGAAGCAAATATTTAATATAATTACATACCTCAAAATGTAGACTAGCCTGTCTACGGAATGTTTCGATACATAATATTAACAATATTATTTAAGCAAGCATAAGAAGTTATATCATTTACCTTAAGTTTTTGTAGACACATAGTAGTTGTACAAATACTTTCATCCTATCGGGACTCATCAGTGCGTCGATCGTAAGAGAGAAACATTAAATTAAATGATAGAAAAGAATTGATTTCAAAATTTTAAAATTTGTCAATTTGTTTGACATGTAACCTAGATATGAAAAGAATTATAGTTTGCAGCCACCTATAATGTTATTTTTAAATGTGTTCAGATTATTTGTGGCTGCAAACTATCATTTTTTCATATCTAGGTTACATGTCAAACAAATTGACAACTTTTAAAATTTTGAAATCAATTCTTTTCTATTATTTAATTTAATGTTTCTCTCTTACTATCGGCGCACTCATGAGTTCCGATAGGATGAAAGTATTTGTACAACTACTATGTGTCTATAAAAACTTAAGGTAAATGATATAACTTCTTATGCTTGCTTAAATAATATTGTTAATATTATGTATCGAAACATTCCGTAGACAGACTAGTCTACATGTTGAGGTATGTAATTATATTAAATATTTGCTTCAATTAATTTAAAGTTAAATATTTTTATTCAGTCGCGAAAGAACCAAAAAAAATTTTTTGTTTACGAATAGATATTTCAATTTTAGTTCTATCTATCATCCATCTCAAAAATAATCCGTCATCAATTCATTAGTCTTTAGGTCTTTGTCAATATGTGATAGCAATTCAGTTCCGGAAGAAAGAGTAAAACTGACTTAAGCTTTAAAATCAAACGGATATTGCACTGAAGATATTAGGCGTTTGATTAGGTATTATAATAAACTCAAACCAAAACCAATATCGGATACTCAACCATTAAGTAGTAAATTTTTTCAGATAAAATTGCAAGAATTCTGTGGAGATCCAACAATCGCACTAACTTTAGTACATACAAAAAGATTGAGCAATGCTTAAGGACACGAAAAGATTTAATTCCTTTGCAATCAGAAGGAGTTGCTTGTTTCTATTGTAAAGTGTGTCTAAGTGACACTGGACGGTCTACTAGATTGGAGGAACATGAAAGGTGTATAAGTAAGAAGCAAACCGTTCAATCCGCGGTCGCTGATGCTAGCACACAACAGGACACGTGATTAATGTGAAAGATACCAATGTTCTTGCATCAGTCTTGGGTTATTATAAACGAAAAATTAGAAAATTAATTGAAATTATCAAGCACCCTGAAATTTTTAATAGAATCCCGTGCTACGTGCTACGTCATGCGTGAAAACCAATTGTCACAGTGAGCCACGCGCCGATGGGCACGAATCAGGTATGAATACCTGAACTCTGCTCATCGCAGCTCATTTAGTGTTTTGATCTTATGCATTGAAGATCCCTGAAGATGCCTCGTCCAATCGCAAGCGAAACGTCGGAAAGTAATTCCAATTTGACACGGTCTAAACCCAAGAACCATGATTTCTTAGTTGACTTCAGCCGTGAAAACTTTTGTACTATGTTAGTAAAGCAATAGTTTAGCCTTTGTAAAGACAATACTGGAGTCTTAATTCTATCTATTTAAACCTTCCTTTATTTTTTTAATTAGGGAAATTTACAAAAAATTAATAACAATGTAAAAATAAATTAACATGCAAAAACAAAATTTAAAAAAGACTTTTGCCTATTTTTCTACTTCCCCGTATAATTATGTCAATTGTTTCTCAAATTGAGGTTTATATGCAAACCAATATGATCAGTTTAACGTGTTTTGACTTTTTCTATAAATCTTACTAGTTTATCAAATAAAAAAATATTAAAAACCTAAAATTTAATTTTGTTTTTAGAAAGCTGTTTCACTCTATAAAATTAATACTTATAAAAAAAAGCTTTTACATGCAAAAAAAAAGAAAATAAATTTGCCTTGTTTTACGCATTTTTTTAAAAAACTAATCGTTGTGGAAATAAAGAATATTTATATTTAAAAGTTAATCTTTTATCCCCTTAAGCTACCCTTTATAATAAAAAAAAACGTTTTACAGACAAAGAAATAAAAGAAATTCGACATGATATATATCATATATCAAAAGTAAAAAAGTATTAACGCGGCAAGAACTATAATATTGTAAATTTTTTTTGGGTTTATTGCTAAAGCTTGTAAAATTTGTCCAACCATAGACACGTCTCTATATTACGTTTCTGGCTTAAGATCTTCGTCAGTACCATCAACTACACGCTGGAACTTCGAAGTGCAGCAAGGAAATTATTACTGGAAATTGACAATGAAATATTTTCAATGCCAATGAATTTTGAGTTACGGTTTTCGGCCTTTGTTTGACAAATTACTAGAGTATGCAGCTCGATACGGACAGCCTCAGGACTCCATCGCAACCGACTTATATAGGGTGTTATATAAGAACCTGTAATTTTTTGAAAAGTTTATTTGACCAGAACTCTTACTGTGGAAGATTTCTTTTTCTCTCTGTGCAACCAAAATAATCTAGAGCTAGGTACAAAAAAACAATTTCCAGCAGTTTTAAAATTTTTTCTTCTTTTCCGACTACAGGTTTTTTAAAAAAAATGATTTTTTTTAAATGGTCTGCTGAACAAAGCCCACTTATGGCAATCAGATTCAGTATGGTCTATCAGATTATGAATAGGGATAAGGGTGCCCTTAAGTATTCCGTACACCAAAAACTTTACCGATTCTAAACTTTTAACAATGTTGAATTTCTACTCCGCAAGGTAGGTGGTATTTCAGGCTTTTGTTACCCACTGTATTATTGGGACATATTCTCAGTTAATTCAAATTGATAAAATAACACGTGAAACTATATTTTATTTTCATTTTTCATTTTTTATTAAAAAACTTAAATTAAAGGCAATATCTGAAAGAATTAAAACAAGTTTTAAATGTAAAAAACTTTTCGATAAAAATGCCCATTATTACTAAAACTGGCATTAGAAGCAACATGGAATTCAAGATTGATAGAAAAAACCAAACCCAACAAATCATTATTTAACATCCACCTCTTGGTTTTTAATGAACCCTGTATACAATATTCATGTTGGAAAATTTAAGGGTGCCAGCCTTGTTTATAATCTGATAGATATTCCTTTGATTACCACAAGTGAGCTTTGTTCAGCAAATTATTTTAAAAAATCAATTTTTCGAAAAAACCGCGTATGTCGGAAACGAAGAAAAAATTTCAAAATGGCCAGAAATAGTTTTTTCGTGCCTAGCTCTAGATTATTTTGATTGCACAAAGAAAAATCTTCTATAGTAAGAAGCTTAACAAAAAAATGACAGGGTCTTATATAGCCCCCTGTATAAGACGGTTGCTATAGTGTCTCACTGCCCTTATCTGGCGGTATACCTTAGATATTGGTGAAATAGAATCCTATCTAAATTAAATTGAAAATTAGAAAAAACATTCATATTTTATGTATAGCGCTAATCAAGGAACCGTTATACTTAGCGAATTCTAAAATTTTACATAGAACCATTTCATGCAACATTAAAGTTTCATAAAAAATTTTGAGGCCAAATGCATAAAACCAAACTAGCCTAATTTTAATATGTTCGTGCATACTAAATGAAAATATTCATAAATAATAATTCATAATAAAAAAAATCGGTAAATTTCATTTAACTTCTCTCGTTATGAATATTTTCTTTTATTAGGAATAGTGACGTGTGACCTAATTTAGTTCAGTTCATAGTCATCTATTAACACTTAATACTGACTTTTAAAACATTTTTAATCGTCGTTGTTAGATCATATGCTACTTATGCCACACTTGATTTTTGGGCATAATTTATCATAAATTCGACAAGTAGTTTTTGTATTAACCAACATCACATTTAATTTTTCTGCTAAATTTAATGTCAATTTAATAAGATTTTTTGTTGATTTTTTAGAAATTTTTTTTGGCCACCGTTTTGTTCCGCTATCTTGAATTCGTACCACAACTTTAACAGTTCATCTCTATATCACACTTAATGCTTGAGCAAAATTTGAAATTAATCTAATGAGTGTTTACAGGCTGATTTTTTAAATATTTTAAAAGGTCGCCATTTTGATTTGTTATCTTATATTCATACCAAAATGTTAACCGGTTTATCCTTATATAAACATTGGTTTTTGTACAAAATTTAAGGTAAATTGGATAATTAGCTTTTTCAGTAATAATAATTTATTTAACGTTTTCCTAGGCCTCTACTTTATTTCGGCATGTTGGAATATTACCAAGTCATCCCCATCCCCAATTTTTGACCAAAATTTGAAGTCGCTCTAAAAAGTAGTTTTTAAGCTATGCCGTGAACTGAAAGACAGACAGACAAACTGACAGACGGACCGACGGAATTCATAAAACATATTTTTTGACATCTAGGGATGCTTAAACGTGAATATATGTAAAACTTGAGAAGATAATTTTTTCACGATTACAAATATGATATTTAGCCGCCATTTTGTTTTGCCATATTGGATTTTTATCAAAATATTACCAGGTCAACCCCTTATGACCCTTAATTTTTACCCAACATTTGAAGTCAATCGCGTAAGCAGTTTTTAAGCTATGTCGTGAACTGACAGACAGACCAACAAATCGGCAGACGGACCGACGGAATTGATAATACGTATTTATTGGCATCTAGAGACTCTGAAACGTGAAGGAATATAAAATCTGAGAGAGCGATTTATTCACGACTGCAAATATTTTATTTAGCCGCCATGTTGTTCCGCCATCTTCAATTAGTACCACAGAGTTCATCTGTATACCACAATTATTTATGACACAAAATTTGAAATCAGGTCCTTAAGTAAGTTTGTTTTCATTTTCATTTTTAAATATTTTACTAAGCCGCCATTTTGTTCCGCCATCTTGGATTCGTACCAAAATGTTATCAGTTGATTCCTACATAATACTTAATTTTTGTGCAAAATGTGAGACAAATTGGATAAGTATTTCTTTAGTAATAATGTTTTTAACATTTCACTAGGCCGCCATTTTGTTCTACCATAGTCCATTGGGTAAGTAGTTTTTTAGCTATGCCGCGAACAGATAGCAGACAGACCGACGGAATTGAGAAAACATGTTTTTCGGCATCTGGGGACCCTGAAACGTAAAGATCTGAAAAATCTTAGAGGGTGATTTTTTTACGATTATTATACAATTTACGAGGGAAGTAAAAACAATAGATTAAAACATATTGAAGGAGTAATAGTAATAGAAGTTCAACAGTCGTTTCTCAAAGATATTTCAAGGGATATCCTGAACGACAGCATCTCCATAAATCTTAGGTCAAATTTCTCAAATAGGGACCAGGATCTTTTATTACTGTTTTTGAAACTTTAATGCTGATAATGTCTTAGTACAATATTAATTTAGTCTGGATAAAAAGCTTTCAACTTTGTAAAACATCTTTATTAATTACAACAAATATTTTTATTTTTGAAATTCCGTTGATGTGCATGTGTTTGTAAAAATGATAATTAAATTAATCTAGAAATTAAGAAAAGTTTAGTAAATAATCGTGTTTTATTTATGAAGCCTAAATACTTTAAAGACATTTTGGCAACCCTGTATCAAATTTTACTTTGTTTAAAAGATCTCTGAAAGACAAAAAATTTCGTTTTCGAACAGTATGTACTAATAGTGGTAAAGGTGGGGAAGGCCGAATTCGACGTATAGGCCAAGTCCCTTGTAATGCCTTTCCACCTCCTCTTACTATAGAGCACCTTCTGCATTGATTTAATCGATTCATCTATCTTATGAAAACTAGCAACTTATCCCAATCAAGGGTTCTTAACTCCTCCCTGGATAGAGTGGATTATCCAAAGGTTGTTCTTCTGAGTCTGCCCCACCTATCACAACCCTATAAAGTGATAACAGGGGAATCGTCTATGTCTTTCTTTTATTTAGGCATTAGTTGAATTTTTTTTTGGGTGTTGAGTGAGTACCTTGCAATTTTGAAAATATATGGCCTGATTTGTGCTGTTTACATGTTTTGAAAGGGTGCATGTACTTTTTTATAACCTACAGTAACTTGTATGTCTAGTTATTCTTTGTTGTACAACGGTGGAGATAGGCCCTATATAATTTTTCTTACAATCAATACATTTAAGAGAGTCAACTACATTTAATTTTGTATTTGACTCATCGAAATCTCTTAGCCTAGAGATGGATTGCATATTTTTATCATTTGTTTGCCACGTATTTTAACGATAACATGTTCTGAAAGAATTTTTACCGGTTTATGACTCAATTCCTGACAATTAGGTAGTGAAAAATAATAGATTTGTTTATACAAAAATAAATAAAACTATCTTCTTCTGATTACAAGAATTATGTGATTATTTTACCAGTTAGCTAATTAACAATAAAATATTTAAATCAATGTTCACATAAAATTAAACAATTTCTAGTTGTGATATAATTATATGTCTGATATCAAAGTTAGCGCCAGAAAAAGATACCGTTATTTTAAAATTGCTAACTCTCTCATATTTGTCTATCGATTTTTATTTGTACATCCAATTATAAAATAAAAAACATAGAAATAAATTCTCACTGATAGTACACTCATTTTGATTATTATATGGTACCACTTTGCAGCATGAACGTTTGAAAATTATTTTATTCAAATGAACTATAAATCCACGATTCTCGAGGACGCTATTATTATTAATTACTCAATTTACCCGTAAGTTAAATTAATAAACATGTAAATATAACTTTTCGTAAAGTAAGTTAAATCTTAATAAAATATAATCGTAATCTTCTAATAAAATATTTGTTAATATAAATAAACCAAAAACAAAACACCAATCTATTGTATCACTATGAAGTTATGCAATAATTATGTAACTCCGTAAAATTAACCGCAAAGAAATATATAATTATTGTAATCTCTTAATGACAAAACAACTATTAATTTCTGTAAATCGAAAAGCAAATATTGATGCATTTTAACATTGTACAGGTATGTTTTATATCGTGGCCTTCAGAAAAAAAAACATTACATTTTCGAAAGCCAGGCGTATGTAAGAAAATAATGTTACCTCAGCCCAAGACCACTACCATCAGAAATTTTAAAACTTTGTATTCACCTAGTCGTTCGTGACTATCCTCTCACTTAATTTTCTAGGCATGGAGTTCTACCAAACAGTCAGCCAACAATACAACAGAAACAAACAGTTCTTTAAAAAATGTGAAATTATTAACATCGAATTTGCTTCAATGAGAAACAGGAAAATTTACTTAGTTTCATGTAGGTCGCAGGGAATCATCCCCACGCACATTACCCAACAATACAATAAAACCTGTCTCAAAGAATAGGGACTACAGATAGAAGACTAGCACAGCATACTTTGAATTTTTTAGTAAGGTTGGATGCAAAGATTCTTAATTTTGAGATCAGTAATACTATCAAAAGTTTAACGCAATTACAATCAACAAGACAATTACATACATTATACAAGTTTCTAATTTTCGAAAAAATAACGTATGAAAGAATTCAAATTAATTGGATTAGGGATCTTTCTGGATGCGATATTCCTTCAGATATTAAACAATTTCTGGTTTTAAATTTAATATAAAACCAAAATTGAAGATATAAATATAAAGAAGTTATTAGCAGATATACAAAACATCAAAGTTATTTTATTCAGAATGTAAAAGGAATTTATTAGGGCTAAAGTCACCAATGTTTTAACTAATTTTATTCAAAGACCGAGTCAAAAGCAATACGTAAAATTTTTGTTTTTATACCTAAAAAATGTTTGAAGGCACATCCAAAACTGATACTAATTAGAACATACAAAGGTAATATAACTGTAATTATGAAAAACGATTAATGTATGCCAAAATACTTTGTAATATTGTCTAAAAGGAAGCATTATACACCGCTTAGTAGAGACCCAATTTCAAACTATCAACAAAAAGTCAATAAAATTGTGTCCTTGTTAAAAAATACTAATATAATTAGAGAAAGCTAGGCAACTTATCGTTTATAATCAAACTTCATCAACATTTTATGGGCTTCCAAAATACATAAACCATTAAAACCTATAGTTTCTTCAAACAATGCCCCAGATAGTAATTTGTCAGAGCGGGTAACATAAATACTAACCAATGTTTATGACAGCAATATCAATTACTATATTCATGGTAGTAATACGTTCTGTGCATTTAGAAATAACATACAATTACCACCAAATCTTATAATTATTAGTCTACGTAGAAGTATATTGTGTCACTTTTTAGCAATATAGCTTACTGTTCAATTAAAAGGGTATAGTTAGACATACAAATATTAAATCATACTAATCCAACCGAAACAAAATGTCTAGAGATATTTTATATTTTTTTCTTTCTGGTCTCCTTTAAGGAAACAGTGTGAAGTGCGCCGCTCAAACCGAGGTAAAGACGCTGCCCCTTTGCTACCACACCGTGATATGCACTAAAAATTAGGAATGACAAGGATATATCGATATATTGCATATATCGATATATTTATATCAATATTTTGAAGCGATACATCGATTAACATAATCGATATATTGAGAAATATATCGCAACGAACACAAATGGAATAAATGATCTGAGTGGTGACATTATTGGCACTTTGACATTGCGTCGTTTCCCGGGAAAAGTAAATCGGGGGAAATTTCCATTGCAATTCCCAAGAAATTCTTGAAATTTCCAGAAAAATATAAAAAGTTATTAGAAATCCGTCAAAATTTCAAAACAATAATTAAATTTTGATGTTCCAAACCGACAAAATTTAAAATGAAAAAATTTAAGTGAAATTTCCAGAAACTTTTCAGATATTTCGATATATTTTTAAGTGAAAAGTAGGAATAAAAAACTATTTTATTACCTTACTAAGATTTTACTGAAAACATAATAATCAATTACCTAGTATTTAGTAGAGAACAATATACTTTATAGTTTTTGTAGCTAAAAATTACAAAAGTGTCCGGTTTGAGCAAAACACACGGCCCCACGCTTAGAGGCCTCCTGTATCAATTGTGAAAAGAAAAAAAACATTCTGTTATATATAGGCTGTGGTTGATATCAAGAAGTGTGAAGATTTTAAACTAGTGGGAGCAAATCTTCTTTTTTGCCTAGTCGTATTAAAGCCATAAAAAAAAATTTGTCTATGGCCAAAACGCTGAACTGAAACCCGCAAATGCCGAATAATGTAATAGTAGCAACATTTGGGCATTGATCACTAGATTACAAATATATCGATATATTCAATATATCGATTTTTTGCGATATGCCGCATATATCGATAGATAATTTCGATATATCAAATCATACGATATATCGATATATTTATTAAATTTTTACTAAAATTGCAATAAGGGTTTGATGAATACCCCTCTATTCAGTTTTAACCAAGTTAACTAGTTCATGCTCGCCTAGGCGCAATATCAGTTTAACTCTACTCCACAGTTGTATAGATTATTCGAGCTTGCAAAAACTAACACGAAATTTAAGATATACATCTCGTATTTATATTACAGTACTTTGAAAACGATGGCAAAAATGTACTGGCTCATTTTTTGTGGCCCAGTTTATGTTACATTGATTTAAGCCCAAGTCGCTAGTTTGGAATTAATACAATATTTCCTATAACAGCAGATTTTCGTTTAATTTCTAATTTTTGATCGCTTAATTACATTGCTCTATAGGCTGCTAACGAGTTTCAAATTACCATTTTAATTGAGTTTGAAATTTTCGTTCCGTTAATCTATTATTTTGCATGGAACATAGGCGGTAACATTTTCTCTGGAAAAACAATCGTTTTGGGTCTGGATTATTGGCTTAGTGTCATATACAAAGCGACAGAGATTGAGATAGATGTTTAATTACGTCATATTGTGGACATGTTTGATATATAAAGCTGTGCATTATGTATTGAGACGATTATTACTTAACACCTTGTTTTTATTATCTCAATTGGTTTCTTATAGGACAACAGTGTCTTGCGATGGGATTTTTTTCGATATATCAAATAGGGATAGTCGAGGGGATAGTTAAGTAAAAAAATGTCGATATACCGATAACCACCAATATATCAATGGGTATCGATATATAGATAGTTATCGATTTATTGATAATAAAATAAAATATATTTTTGCTGTTTTTTGACTTAAGTTTAGTGTCGTGTTTTTCACTGTTCCTCTAAAAACTTTATTTTACTGAATGAAAAATTTAAATGAATTGATAATCTATACATGGACAAAATAGCGAGCAAAATATACTTGTGCAAATGTAAAACTCATTACCCAACAACATGTTCGTAAAATGAAATCTGCTGCCTTTTACGAGTTGCTTAAAGAAAACAGAGAAGATTTTTTGATTTTTTCTTTCGATTATCAGAAAAACTAGCCATTACTAATAATAATTTCACCGTTGTGAAGTAATTTTCCAAAGGCAAGGTTAATGCAACAACGGTAACATGGTATTGCTGGATTGAAAATTAATTCCCAAAAGACTTGAACGAGATTGCTTCTTGTGTATACGATGTTTTAAAAAATACAGATCTAAAGGGATTTACAACGATAAGGTTTGTATCAAATGGATGCGGAGGTTAAAATAAAAATTCCACCACGAAACCAATGCTATCAACATGGCTTATTTCACCACCTGATCTGAATAGATCCAGATCTATCCTACTCCTAAGACTGTCCGGATCTCAATTGGCAGGACGCAAAATATAACCTTATTAAACTACCAGGAGCCTGGCACTTCCAAGTAAAACAAGGCAAAAGATTGATATTGAAAAAAACATCACAAAATAATGTAGTGGTCCAGGATAAGCCTTATTGCAAGAACAGCGTTAAAATTGCAAAGAACATCTTCCAGAAAGGAATATCTATAAGTGACATAAATTCAGAAATAGTATTAGAAACATCAAAAGAAAATTGATATTAATGCACCCTTATCAAAGCACTATGGTTCGGAATGGAGGAAAATCGAGAAGGTGAACGTGAGTGAGATTTTACAAACACCTTCTTGATAATTCTGAGGATGCCCAGCCTGAAGAAACTGATGATTTATGCGAGCTCCAAGATGAGGTTTTGAAACCAAAAATTTAACTATTATTAGTTTTCGATTATTTAGGTATTTTAGAACGTTTAATTTTGTTACACTTTAAAGTAAAGTTTTCTCTAGTAAATTTGTAGTTTTTATGCCTTTTCTGAAACCATATTTATTTGGGTAGTACTCATGTACTACCCACACATACATATGAATACTCAAACATTATTACATTCATACAATTTTAGATGCGGAAACAGGCAAACCTCGGTACAAATACACTCAAACATACGTGGAAAAGTATTATTATTATTATTATGCATATTCAATTTTAAAATTCACATTAGTTTTAAACATCGCGTTTTCAAAATATGACGACAAATTAAAAAATGTATGTTTTATTTTTTTTTTGTCTCTGTAAGTAATAAAATAAATATATTTGTTTTAAATTTTGATACGAAAATTATACCTGTAACATTTTACTATACCTAACTGCTACAAAGGTTTCTCAAAATTAGGTAAGGTTCAAAATGTGAGTTTTAATTCTATATATTAGTCATGCTAATTCGATATAGAACATATTCAAGCGACATATTTTACGGAACAAAACGCAAACTGCTGTAAAGCTGTCAATAAGCTCAAGATAAACTTCAGGTCTGAGTGAATTTGTATAGCTGAATAGGGAACAAAAGGGAGACTACAAAGCGAAAATGCCTTCTATGCAGGAATGAATCCCTGGTGCAATAATAAACCAACAACGTTTAAGTGACAATTTTGTGATTAAACTAAAGGGCATATAAATATTTTAGCTTTAGAACAAGTGTTGAACAAACATCCTTTTAATAACAAATCGATTTTACAACAAAGGCTCGACGTTGATGTGTTTATTTAAATATTACGGTTGTTAAAAATATCGTTCCGTTTTACTAAAATATTGCCAACCGATATCTCTTTAAACATTTGCATATCAAATATAAAAAAAAAATGTTTTCTAGTTGCTTTTCTGCTTGTCTGGCCTCTTTATTCGCAAAATTATATATGCCAACTCCAGGGAGTTTTAATATTCACTGTCCTCGTCCTATTTAAGCATATTAAATATGAAACATAATATATTTTAAAACGTGTAAGAGTACAATATTAGAATAATACCAGACAGAGTGCATATAAACAAATGGTGTTGTGCGTGCAATACACCTTTAAGAGTTTGCTAAAGACTTATATCATAATCGGTCACCTTTATTTAATTGCGTATTGCACGCACTAACTTTTGTTTAAATGCACTGTATCTTGAATTTGAATAGACTTTAGTTATATATTAAAGCGGCACAGTCGTCCCTCAAGTTGTCTAACTTTAGACGAAGTGAATATTATTATATTAGCTAGTTGGCCCGGCGCGTTAAATCGGGCGATGAGTTTCTAGTAGAATTATAAGAATATTGGGCGCATTCACCACATCGTCCAGTAGTGTTATTGAAGAAAAACATATTAGTTTTATAGAAAAAATACGCAATAAAACAATGCAAATCAATAAATCAATAATTTAAAAAAAAATCATGTAAATTGGTGCAGTACAACTCTCTCACGAACTTGCTGAAACATCTGGCTTCGTGTTTTAAATATATAGATTTTTTTCTTCGCAATTATTTTATACCAAATTTTAATCAAAGCCAAAATTTATCTACCCATATAGCCTTTACTCAGGGTATAAAATATTTTATCTCATATCTCATAAAGATAGTAATGTAGAGAATATTAAAATAACGACTGTGTTGAGCGTTGACGATCCCGCTCTATATTAATTAAATAAAGCCGGGTAAATTGAAAAGATCTTCTCATAGAAGCACCAGTTTAAAAATGATAAATTTTATAATACGTGCTTGGTTTACGAAACTGTAAATTAACGGTAATCAAGAGTTTTTGCAAATTATATTGAATCTTGTTTTATGTTTGGATCCAATAAGTATTAGAGCGATTTATTTGTAAAGCAATAGGAATATTACTCGTATATATTAGGTGTTTAAATATTGTAGAGTGATATGTACTAAAAATTATAAAAAAAAATTGTGAGAGTGTTTTAGATCTATATAAATTACTACAACATAGTAAGAATTAAGAAATCATGGTTTTTGTTATTAGACCATGTCAAATTGGAATTACTTTCTGACGTTTCATCTTTAATTGTACCAGGCATCTTCAGGGATATTTACTCTACGCGACCTAAACACTGAATAAGGTCGGAGAGATTCAGGCGGCATTGTATACCCGACTTATGCTCGCCGATCCATGACCCTGTGTTAAGATCGGTTTCCACGTGTAATGTAGACCCTAGCCCGTATCTCTATATTGAATTATATGTATTTTTAAAAATTTCAATAAATTCATTATATTTTCGTTTATATAATCCTGGAACCGATGCTAGAACCTTAGTTTCTATTACATTTATAATATGACCAATGGCATGCCGGTGTTCAGCTACAGCAGATTGAACAATATGTTTGTTTTAACACATCATTCATGTTCCTTAAATCTAGTTGATATTGAGCATCCTGTTTCTTTCACATGCACTTCTCCACAGGAGCAAGAAATTTTATATACTCCTTCTGCTTGTTTCCATTTACTGGAAAAACATTCTCTGCACATTTCGTGGAAAAGTTTAAGACAATCCAATTGGATCCCGAAGATATTTGGGTCAGTTTCAATGTAGGATCACTATACACAAATGTTCCTGTCAGCGACTTAATTTCTATTCTATCAGACATACTGGCACATAATAATCTTGATAAAGACTTAATAGACCTAAAGGAAGTTTTTCTTGCATTTACTTATTTTATTCTTTCAAGGAAGTTTTTATGAACAAATTTCAGGGGCAGCTATGAGATCTCCTTTATGACCTGTGTTACCGAATATCTTTATGGAGGCATTTGAGGATATTGCTCTAACATCTGCTCCACTAAAACCAAAACACTGGTTCAGATATGTAGATGATACTTTTTTGTTTGGCCCCTTGGACAGAATAATTTCTCCTATTTCTGGACCACCTTAATCAACAATATCAGAATAATAAATTCATAATGGAAATTGATTCTAATGGAACGATTAGCTTTATAAATTAGTTGTTTAAAGGAAGAAAAATAGTATATTAGAACATTCTGTGTATAGAAAATCGGCGCATACAAATAGGTACTTAAATGCATATTCCCATTACCAGTATTTAAGAAATCGGTTATTAACTCACTAGTATTTAGAGCAATTTCGATTTCTGATCAATTCTCTATCACCGAAACTGACCGAAACTCTGAGAGGGAATGGCTCTTGCACTAAAGATATTACGCGTTTCATTAAAAGATATAGCAATCCAACTCCGCGTTGTTCCCTACATACTACTACAGACAAAATAGTATGATTACTTTGGTCAAACATACGTACAATCTTCAATACAAATAAGAAGATTCCTTTTGTTGTTAAAAACACTGCATTGACCAGCCACTAAAAAGTAATGTTTTTACATAAAAAAACACAAGTAGAAGCAGGGAAAAGCGTCATTTAAGGATGTAATGCGCCCCCTAATAATTTTTGTTTGTAAAATGACAGACATTATTTCTACTCAGATCAATGAATATTTAATTTAATTTTGTAAAATATCTGTATCCCAATTAAACACACACAAATTCTCATCTTCAGATTTGCCTTGGAATAACAACATTCTCACTTTGCTGTTGACTTAGCTCTAGAAAAACCAAGTCTGTGATGTAGACAAAATAAAATAAATTTATAAGTCTAATTATGATATCGCTATGGTGCTATATTTATATTTTGTCATTCACCAAGATGTCAGGGACTAAAGTTTGGGAGTTATCTAGATTGTTTGATTTGAAATATTATTTTACGATTCCTATTTTTCATTACTATTTAAAATAAGTACTTAATATTGTACGCAACCGACAAATGTTTTAATTTTACAGATGCTGAGGGTCTGGTTGTTGAAGCTTTCTTTAATACCCACCACATAAAAGGACATATTTTTATAAGAATTTCATATTAAATGTTCATTAACACATGATTGTCCAATTATCTCACTTTAATATATTTTTCTTCCAATATCTCCATTGTAGCCTGGTAACGCTAAATAAATTAGAAACATTTTATATACCACCAATTGGTTTAATAATACGCCTTTCAAAATCACGTTCAGTTCATTAAATGCCTTGCTTTTTGATAAAATATAGTTTAAAAAATGTCACCTATATTGTTGATTTCCTGTAAACACATGTCAGAGATTCATTAAACAAGGGTTTGTGCTATTTGAGTAATCCTTCTAATGTTTGGTTTAAAAAGCATATTGGTTATTTTCGTTTTACAATTTGGGTTAATTTAAATGACAACTAATGAAGTTTGACGTTTTAATGCGGCGAGTCTAACATCTCTTTTTCATCTACGCCTAAAACCCAAATAATTCCGTCCGACCGTTTCGTTATTTATTAAAAACCTAAAATTTGAGAGTTAATTATTAAAGGTGAGACTTACGTAAAGATTAGAGGGAAATATAAAAAATATCTTACATAAATTATTCGAAAATAAATATTTAAATTCAGTATATATATAAAGATTTATTGAAATATTTACTGTATTCTGAGTTGCCTATCCTTTAAAAAATCGTTTATTTTTATCAAATCAATAAGTGGGAAAGAGACAAAATATAGGCACATTAAGACCAAGTTTTGCGTAGAGCACTTCCAACATGTTAATTTTTTTAGCCAAATTCCTACCTTTTTTTTAACATTTTTTCTTTGATAAACCTCTTGGCTAAAATCGTTTTGGAACGAGTTCATTCTATTTAGTTTTGAATGTGGCCGTGAAAATCCAATTAAACGGCTGATCCTGTTGTTTTAAAATTTGTCTTGAACAGTGATCGAATAACAGCCAGGTAATTAACAATTTTAATTTATTTTGGCAAGATTTATTAATTTTAATTTTTACAAATTTTTCAATTAGGCTACAATGGATTTTTTATTTTTTTTACAGCGGTTATTTTACCACCTTGCATTTTAACACTTTGCATTTCATCACTATTACATTTTTATTGAAATATGAAAGCCTATATTTCACTTTTGTGGTAGTTTTGAACCCAATAGTTTTCACATCAAGAACTTTTGGGTGAAGCCAAAATAAAAAACAAAACCTTTTTGCCACGGCTAGGGTTGTGGTTCCGACAGGACCCGTTTAGAAGGTTTTTGAAAACTGATGTAGTATTCTACTTACCGAACGTCGGCACATACAAGATCCACTTTTACCGAAGAGGTTTTGAAGTGTTTGGCCTCTAGTATCCAGCCCAACAACCAGGCCCAAGTTTGAGTTATCACCTCCTGCTTACCTGCTACCTACTTGGTGAGATTTTTAACTTATATTTATAAATTTGTCGTACCTTTTATTTTTTAATTTCATTTTCGAATTCTTATACTTATTTCTATCTATAAATATAATTTATACCACATTCTTGCATTTCCTTTAAACACCGGTAAATATTCACAAGTATAATCTGAAATAAAGGGAAATAAGAATTGTATATTGTGTTTTACTGTTTGTCTCATCATTCTTACTAACATACGGGTCCTAATTGCAAACTCTTAAAATTGCAGTTACGTAACAAATCTTTATAACGTGACTTATAACACCGGAGTTTACGTTATAACATTATGGGCGGACCCAGTTTTCTCGGTTGTCCTTGGAAAACAAACTTAAAAAAGTAAAAGAAAGACTCGGCTCCTTATTTGCTTATAGAAAAAAGGGAAGTGGCAGGTTTTGTGCGGACTTTTTAAGAAATTTGGTACAATAACTATAAGTAATAATAGAAAGTGTTTTTATTTTATCAGTGCAAATGAATAACACAATTTGGTAATAAGGTCTAAATCCAAGTCTGTGGATCTCTGACAAGTTTTCATAACCCAATAAATATAAAGATTATGTTTTGTTGTGTTTTATTTTAAAAGAAAAAAATTAAATGATATTCAGTAATAATACTTGTAGTATTGTTCCTTTAAAAAAACATTGTACCTGTGATACAGTGTACTTATAATAACTAGCCACGCTCCGCCACTGATTCAAAGCAAATCTTTTCTTAATAACTACTACAATAAATGTTCGATAACTAATAGGGCAGTTACTTTTACTGCTACCTCTTAGCCTGTTCAAAATTCCTGAACAATACTTCGTTAAGCATGACTAAATATAATGTTAGGGGTTTAACTTCAAATGTTTGTACATGATAGTATGAATGATTACGAACAAAAAATTCTTATTCAGTATTTACCGATATTACAATTTAAAATTTCTAATTTTGGAAAAGGTTTAAAATAAGTTCTTTACAATATGTCAACATTAATATTCGAGGTTATTCTAATCTTTTCAGCTCTATTTTGTCAACAAAGAAACATAAAAAACTGTAGGTTTGAGATAGTTTCAATGAACTTACTTTGATTATATTAAGATATGTGAATTAATTATTTAGTAAAAAGGATAGTGTTTTGTTAGCATAATATCAACGCTTATAAAAAAAAGTAGAACCAACCACTCATTGTAACTGAACCATATTGATCTTCGAGATTATTTATTTTTACAATTTCTAAAAGTTGATTAGAAATCAACTTACCAAGGCACTTTAATTTACGGCTCTAGGATGGTAATTGACACAGCAGGAATAGTATTCTAAAATCTTATAGTAAATGTTGAATCCAACATCACACCAAGGTTTTCCTTCACCAGAGCTAAACTATGTTCCTGGGGTCCATGATTATCATGGCGAATGTTTATACTTCCCATGTCCAACACTCTTATGAAAATGAACACAACTTTCTGTCAATCGAACCTTTTCCGGTATGTTTGGGATGACAAATGTGCGCATTCTGTCTACATTCGCCATAAATAAGTAACATGTTTACATATTCATTAATTGTATACATTTTTAAAACCCCACAGTTTTATCTACAACAAAAATAAAGTAATGTCCTTTTTTTTTTGGTTATACATATTTTTTTTGTTATACATATTATTTACGCTTGATTAGGTAAACGAATTCTTTTTTTTGTTGAAAATTTTCATCGTCCCAAATCCCCCCGCAGAGGCAATTTCTATTTACACCACTGTCGAGCCCGGCTGTTTGGCAGGTCAGCGAAATTGCCGTTTTTAAGTAGGATTTTTTAGCGTAAAATCAGATCCGATTCTCATAATTTAGATTATTGGAATATCTTACTAAGATAGTAAACGGTAGGAATTTTTTGTAAATTGAAATAAATATAGTCTTTTTCAAAAATGTATAGAGTAATAAAAGTTCATTAAGTATGCAAAAGAGCTACAGGGTGACCCAACAATAATGTATGCCACCTCCATAGTTTGGCATTGATCTCATTAGAAAATTCTTCGGTTTTGGGTTAATTTATGCTTTTTGCCTAAACACTGAAAATGGTACGCCAAAGGCGTGCGATTGGATACTTATAGAAATAATTTTAAATTGAACGAAATTTTATTTTAACAAAATAAAAATTATATATATAGATAAAATGGTTATTATTATATATTATTATACAACAATTAAACTATAATAAGTTATATTCTTCATCATCTGAGGAGCTGTCATCACCTCTTGACATTATAATTATGGGTCGATCAGGTTGTCAAGATCCCACATTTTCTCTTTCTATTTAATCACATGCTGGACTTTCGCCAGTTCTCTGACGAATCAATCTGCTTAATGGTTTGATCAAACAGTAGCTTAACATCTTTTATTTTCAATATCGTGTTTGGTCTTCCTATAAATCCATTCACTTGCTCCCATATTCTAAGTTCTATAAGATTTAGTTCACAATGATATGACCGTAAGCGCAGCACAGTTACATTGTATTTTTCTGCTATATCTTCTAAGACATATTTTATAAAACGATTTTTGTGTAAATTTGCTATGGCTAGTAGTTCTTTCTTAATCAATTTGGGTTCAAACTCAATACCTTTGGTAGTTAGCCAGTCGATAATTTCTTGTTTTCTCTAAGATGAAGTTGGTGTCTCCTCTATGCGCCGTAAATAATAGCTCGTGTTATCCATAACCACTACCAAATCAGCCGGAAGATATTTTATCATTCCACCAAAATAGTCTTCGAAAACATCCGAATTCATGTTCTCATGATAATCTCCCGCCCGGCACGACTGAAAATTTAGCAAACCTTCTTTTAGAAATCCCACTTTGCTTACAATGTGTAGAATTATTAGTGTCTTCCCCTTTTTCCGAAGGCAATTAATACCCGTTCGACAGTTTTCCGGTAAAAGTGCTTTTCGGTTATGCTTTACCCAAACAAAATCCATATTTCTTAAAATTGTCGATATGAGTTTTCTAGTTATCAAAGGAATACTGTCATTTTGGCCAAACTCCATCAAAACTTTATCTAGAGTGGGTATTTCTTTTTTAAAACAAAAAGAGTGAACTTTTCTTCGAATTGCAAATTTGGTGTCTTCATCAACGACTTTTGCTGGTCTTCCTGAAATTTTTTTAAGAGGTTCTAGTTGACCTGCTACCTTTCTCTCCCACAATAATTTGAAATTGGTAGACTTTCCAATTCCAGTCATTGGGGAACATCGTTCAACAATTTCTTGTACAGTAAAACTAGGGTAATCGCGTTTTATGCAAGCATGTACATTTAAAATAATAACTTTTTCACTCACTGATAGTGGAGAATTATTAGAAAATCTTTTCGTTGTAGTGAATGTTGCCATTTGATTAATACTTATAATACTGTTAACAATATGGCGTAATAGCAAATAGTAACATGTTTAAGACACAATTAATAAGTATTTATAATCTGTGTTTTATTCCTTACCTCCATAAAGTACTGGCCTATTATGTATGCATTGAGTAATAAATGTAGTCTATAGACTAATAAAACTTCATTAGGTATGCAAACGGACAGGGCAAAAGGACAGGGATTTCAAAGGATATTTATTGTTATTTCCATAAACAAAGTTTACCTACGCTTATGGATCACCACGAAATTCAGCCAAACTGGACGGAATTCCCCATTTTATTACTTTATACATTTCTGAAACAGATTATAATTGTTTTACAAAATAAAAGGAATTCATGTATTACCGCTTTCCTTAAAAATTAATAAAACAAAATAAACTCTAAGGCCATTTTTCTCAAAATTGATAAGTAATAGTTCCAACAATATATAAGACTTTTTTAATCAAAATGGTCATAATATAATGTGTTAAAATATTTATAGTTAAACCCTTAACACTCTGTATTTTTGTTTAAAATAATCCATTTATTCCGGTACTTTCTAGTGGAAACTACAATACGTGTACATTTATCTTGCAAACTCGAATTTACACGACAAAATTATTCAATTTCCTAACGATCCCGAGCTTTTTTGCTTAAATAAGCTGGATCTTCATGTATGTAGCATACAACCCCGAATGTACGTATCTTTTAACATCAAAATTCACATGTTTCCTTTGTACAGGCGGAAAGTCGATCTACTAGATTAAAAGCCCTAAATCAAATTGAGATAGAAAAGAGGGATCAGGTTTCTATATATAAGAAAGGTCTTTTTTTCGTGTACTATATCCCAAAGAAAATATGTGTTTAATCTAATCTACAAAAAAGAATAGAATTGTAGTGTCTTGTCTTATAAGAAGCACAATATTATTTACAGATTAGATAATTGTTTAATTTATTATCAGGAGCATCGAAAGTAAATATAAAACAACTGTATGCAATGAACAGTAATGGGTAACTCTTATCCTTATAATGAATAATGAAGAAATTATAACAGGACTTTAACAAAAATATAAAATTTGTTTTTATGTCTTAAAAAAAATTGATAATTTTAAAAAACAGCAAGAAAAACAAGTAAGAGATTATATTCTAGGTAATTATTAACCTAATAGGGACTATAATAATTATTGTATTTATTAAAAACTAGAAATATAACCTATAACCTAACCTACATTTTTATGGAATGGATATTCTTGTTTTACTGAAATTTACCAATTTCGGTACCTTTATCATACAACTGACAAAATGAACTAAAACCTCGCTTACCATAAAAAACGATGTATTCATATTAACTTCACATTTTTATGCGTTAAATTATGCTTTTTCTTTTTCTAAGATTCAAGTATTAAAAGAAACAATCATATGCATATACAAAAAAAATGTAGGTTCTGTCTATTTTTGTATTACTTAATTTTTTTTTAATTTCCCATGTATTAAAATGATAATAAAAGCCAGATTTTACAACTTTTGCGTTTAAGGTTTTTATATATCCTATAACTAGTTTATCGGTATTTTATTTGGGCATACATTTTTAAATTTTGTGTTCTATTATACAGTATTTTTTTAAACTAGAATTAGTAAAAAGAATATTATTGCTCCTAAATATTTTATTAAACTTGGACAAAATTGACGGAATTTACGACCGCTTGTCCTTCTAAGCTAGTTATATGGACTCTGGACTTTGTATGTGATTAAAAAAGTATATATAATATCTCAAAATTAATGTTCAAAAGCTTAATTAAAAAATTATTGTCTCAGTAGTGTAGTAGTATCTACTATATAATTTTTATCTGATACTTAAAGGTGTTTGAGGTGATGGAATATTATTCAATAATTAATCAACCGTACACGCCTTATCTCGAATACAAATAAAATCGGTTATTCGCATTCGATATTCGATGAATTATGTGTAATAGTAGTTGAATTATTTGGCGTACTAATTAATAGAAAATGACATTAGTTAAAATATGACTGGTAGTAGCTATAAAATAGTGACTATATATATATATATATATATATATATATATGTATGTATATATATATATATATATATATATATATATATATATATATATATATATATATATATATATATATATATATATATATATATATATATATATATATATATATATATATATATATATATATATATATATATATATATATATATATATATATATATATATATATATATATATATATATATATATATATATATATATATATATATATATATATATATATATATATATATATATATATATATATATATATATATATATATATATATATATATATATATATATATATATATATATATATATATATATATATATATATATATATATATATATATATATATATATATATATATATATATAATTCGTTTTTTTCTTTAACCTTATGAAAATATTTTTGTCGGTATTTTCTTGGGTATAGGTTAATATAAAACCAGTTCTATAATTTTAAATCGACGTTTCGCTCACCATATTGAGCTTTCTCAAGATGAAAATTTATTTCCTAAAAAGACACATATATATAGTTAAAAAACATAAAATTATCAAATTTAACCACATTTTTTTAAAAAACATTACATCTAAGTTTTTCGGTATAAACAAACCAAGACTTTACAATATACAGAATACACTTAACAGAAAATTAAAATTTTTATTTGCTACGTACCTTGAAAATGACATGTTAATCCTAGGATATATATATATATATATATATATATATATATATATATATATATATATATAACTGACCTCGAAGACGAGTATACGGACACTTCTACATGAAACAGATTTCCGGACTAGGTCATCCTATGAGTTTTTCTATGACTAAACAATCCAATCTGCGAGAGAACTATTCTCCCGCAGTCTGGGCATTCGTAATTTCCCCGTGGGACATTTCTTCTCGTGTTGCGTGGTGCGGCTTTGAAGCTCTCACAACTCGCCTCCACTCCGCTCTCTTCGTCGCTTGAGTCTCCCAAGTATTCTGCACTCTCGCCTTCTTAAGTGTATCATGAACTACATCCTTAAACCTCTTCAGCTGCCCTCCCTGCTTTCTTTGGTCATGTGCTAGCTCCCCGTACAAAAGGCACGTCGGCAGTCGATATTCTTCCATGCTGTAGACGTGCCCTACGCATCTAAGACGTTTCTATAATATATATGAAAATATGTGAGTCTGATGACTTTCTGAAAGTTGTAAAACAAAATTAATAAAATAAATGTTGGTCAGTAATTTAGATTTTCCCAGCAATAATGGCTTATCTTAGTACTTTTAATTCAAATATATTTCATCACAATAAAAGTTTTTGATATTAGTTATTACCCCCAAATTTTTTTGAAAATTTAATATTTAGTTACTCTTTATGAACAGTGGTAGTATATTAGGGGTACTTTTGATACGTGGAAAAGTAAAAGTCATTAAAATCAAGAATCCAGTACGAGTAATTTCAAAAACTCTATATTATATATCAGATACTATTATCGAACACGTATGAAGGAAAGTATAAGATATAAAAAATTAATATTAAAAAAAATAAAAAGTTATTTAGTTAAAATATACATTACTGTCAAAGGAAAATCGATACTTGTGTAGATAGATTAATCAAACAGTACAAAAATTTGAATGAGGAACTACTTAATTGTATGAAATACACAGCCGAGAAACAGCTCATAGAACTGTAGAGTCCATTCTTTACAATCGTGCCAGCACGATTTCAAAGAAGTTTTTTAAATCGTGTAGTATAGTTTAGTATTCTACCCATTCTTATTACTGCTTTGTTGACGAAATTACAATGTAAATATTTGATATCATATTTTTATGGTTTCTTTCTGTTCTTAGTTATTTGTCTTAATTTAAGGAATTTGAAAACTTTGTCTCAAAATACCGTTTTAATTTATTTGATTAATATTTATTGTCAATATGTAATAACTGCAGTTGATATATTATCTATTCTTTAAAATACATAGTTCACAAAATTATTATAAATTTCTTAAAAAAATTAAGTCTATTTTTATTTCTAATAAATATAATGGTTAAGCGCTTCCCTAAAAATCTTTAATGTTCTCCTATATATGGGTACACGGTGAAAGCTTCTGTTGTTAGCATCCCCTAGCAACGTAAACATTATTTTATAATTATAAGACAAACATTTATGTAAAAAAAAATCCGAAAATAAGAATTCAACTTTGTATTAGCAGCCAACAATGTTTGACCGAAATTCATATCAGAAATAACATATAAATTGTGTGCATACTGTATTGTCGAGTTTTTTATATTTTTCTTCGTTCTTTACTTGTTATGCTCAGAATTTAGATATCCGAAAAAGCCACACAAGGGCCAGTTCTGGGACCAAATGATGCTAGACATGGTTAAAATGGCATTTTCTTATAAATAATTCATTTAGTTTCCGAATGGAGATACAGAACAGTCGGGGCTTTATCGACCAAATTTAGGGTGAACTTGTTGCTACCACGCAGCGTGTTCATCGGTTTTCGCTCTTTCACTTTATTGGAGTTTAAGAAGCTGAATTTATTAGATAATGGAGATATTCTTTTAGTATTAGTACAAAATAGTTTTCAGATAAATAGCTTTGAAATTAAAGAATCGGTACGATTTAGCAATTTAGTTCTACAGGGTTTCCCATTTAAAATGGGGACAAGTGATATCAAATGATAATTTTATAATATTGTTTATTAATAGCAAATGCTATATATATATATATATATATATATATATATATATATATATATATATATATATATATGTATGTATGTATATTCATATATATCTAAAGAAGAAAAATATTAACGCGGTAAGAACTATTATTTAGTAGAAAAAAGAATTAGTTGAGAGGCGAGTACAACTAGCCTCAAAACTTAATACAACACAACCACACCAGAGTCACACATCACAGCAGCAAAACCGACATTTGTGGTTTCCAAGAGAACATCCGAAATCTTCGCCGGCCTTAATACTCTTTTACCACGGAGCAGCATATAGCCCCCTGTGGTGAAACTTCATAACTTAGAGTGAGAGTAATTAAATATAAAGTAGAAAAATATTAACGCTATAAGAACTATTATATAGTAGAAAAAGGACTCACTTTAGAGGTTGTCCCAAAAAAAATCCTTTTTCTACTATATAATAGTTCTTACCGCGTTAATATTAACTACTTTAGTTTTAATTACTCTTGGGTTATGAAGTTTTTCCACAGGTGGCTATATGCTGCTCCGTGGTAATAGAGTATCAAGTCCGCCGACTCTGGTGTGGATTTGTTGTATATATATATATATATATATATATATATATATATATATATATATATATATATATATATATATATATATTGTTAGGAAATTAGTATTTTCCTTAATATTTTGTTTGATCAATCCGTTCCATGCGATACTGAATAAACGAACTCAACGCTTGCGAAGTCGCGTCAGAGAGAGAGGAAAGGGTTGTTCAGGAACGAGAGAACGAGGCTGGCTGTGAGAGTTGACAGTAGCAGGTTTTTTAACTGCCCTTTAATCCGTGATTTTTTATAATATTTTTAACCAGAACTGGGTTTATTGCATTAATTCATAATAAATCGTGTATAAATGAACCAGCTATAGTGTTTCAGTTGATTTAGTTGCATTAATCCTTAGATTTCTCAAGGGAAATGCGAAAAAGTGCACGTTCGTGCAAACAATGGTCCTTCTCAGCTAGATCCTAATAGTGTGCAGTAATCCAGTATATGGTAATGTGTTTCAAGTTGAAAATCACAACATCCAGGTCAGTCTATTCCATTTTACTTGCATCAAAGTTTAAATCAAGAAAGTAGCAATTTAACCTCAAAAACCGAGTAAAGGCAAATCGCGCCAAACGTTATCCTTGTGTGCTTGTGTAAACAAGGCTTTGTGTCACACAAAATAGACAACTATTATAAGCATTTATCGCGTTTAAACAAATACAATAAGAGACATTTTACTTAGTTGTTTGATCTCAATTCTGCCAAAATTTGTTACTAATTTCGGTATCTTGAAACTTGCTTTAAATTATTATTGCTATTTAGATTTTGCATGCTAATCTAAATCTTGATTTTTGCACCTTTGCAGTACGTAACCCAAATTCCTGCGGAATGTTATACTTGTAGGTATACTTAATCAAGTCTAATGCTTATTACTTTTGTTAATATTTTTACTTTAATATCATGCATCTGTCCTTGCAGGGGCCCAAAGTACTTTGAAGGTAACTGCCCGTTCTGCATATCCTAATTTATTAATATCGGTTTTTATTAGCCTATATCAAGAAGTAATAGTTTACAAAATACCTCGTTTTTATATGCAATATTATCAGTTGGATAGGTACTTAGATATACTTAATAGTTTGAATATTTGGATAATAAATATGAAAATCCTATATATTTCTGTTATATTATCTTCACTATAAATGGAATTTTAAATAATCAATTAAGTAAAACATTCGATAATAATTTCAGGCTTTTCTAGCCTAATAAAGAACACTTGAAAAATGCTTATATTTATTAAGGTGTAAAAATAGAATACCTACTTAGAATTATTGCAGGAATTTCTTTAATTTCTTAACAAATGTATTTGTATTATAAATATTTTGCTTAACTTTTTACCTTTTGATAGGTAAGTATATGGTTTCAGGTTTGTTTTTTGCCCTGTATTTTTATATATTTAAATTGTTTTTACAATATGGAAAAGTTAACGCCGGAACAAATATTAGACAGGGCAAAGGCTGACTTAAAATTATTTGTTGCTCGCCGCGGTCAACTAAAAGGTCAAATTACTAGATTTAATACATATTTGGCTAGATTTACACCCTCAGATATAAAAAATCTTTCGTATAAAATTGAAATAGAAACTCGATTGGAAGTTTTACGAACTATACTCCTCGAATTCGATCGTGTTCAGCTAAGCATAGAACAACTTTGCCTTACGCATGAGTTGCCTGAACATGATATGCAAGATGAGGAGCGCGGTGAATTCGAAACGAATTATTTTACTACAATCGCTAAAGCAAAGTTACTTTTAAGTTCAGTTGAGAAACCGTTGGACTCGGCAAATCAACTACCTAACTCAGAACACTTTAATGATTTTAGTCGTGACTTTAGTGCTCAATTTGCCACCAAATTGTCCCCCATTTCTTTGCCGGAATATAGTGGCTCTTACGATGGTTGGACACAATTTTTTGAAACCTTCCAGTCCCTTATTGATAAAAACGTTGCTTTATCTAATGTTCAAAAATTTTATTACCTTCAATCAGCCCTTAAAGGTGATGCTGCTCAAGTAATAAGCGCTTTAACAGCCACAGATAATAATTATAAAATAGCGTGGGATCTTTTAAAAGAAAGGTACCAAAATAAAAAGGCTATTATTCACTCCCATATTAAGGCTATTTTCAATATTTTTTCTATTAAAGAGGAAACTCACAGCAACTTAAGAAAATTCTTAGATACCTTTCAAAGACACTTGCGCTGGCTTGAAAATCTAGGAGAACACGTGGCCTCTTGGGACACTCCTATGGTTTTTCTATTGACTTCTAAATTAGGTCTTTCAACTCGGCAAGAATGGGAAGGTTTTTGTAAAAATAAGGACCATCCTACAATAACCGATTTAATTAGTTTTTTAACTCAAAGATGCCAGCTTTTAGAATCAATTGATTTTAAAACAGTCAAAAATGAAAAACCAACTCATGGTACTAAATCCTATACACACTTTGCTTCAGAACCCGCAGCAGTGAATAAATGTCCCTTGTGTAAGGCCGACCATTTTATTTACGGTTGCAAAAGGTTTTTGGATCTCTCCGTTAATTCTAGGCTAAATGAGGCTAAACGTTCTCATATTTGTACAAATTGTCTTCGTCAAGGACACTCAACTTTCGAATGTAAATCAGTTCATACTTGTAAAACTTGCAAAAAGAAACATCATTCGTTATTGCACTTTCCCGATTCGAAAATTAAAGGCCCTGGAAATTTGAATACACAGTCTCAGCACACCCATCAAGGTCAACAGTTACCTCCAAATAATCTTTATTCACAGGAACATTCTCAATACCCACCTTTTAACTCATACGCCATTAGTAATACTACTTTTGTTCCTCCGCCAAATCATCAGAATCTTTATCCAGGTACAAACAACCCACTTGGCGCATCTTCCTATGGAAATAATGCTTCCCCCAAAATGTTGAAAACAATAGTCAAAATAATTATTCCCATCAATCAAGTGCTTTGGATTCTAATAACTGGAGATCTAGAGTTCCAAACGACATGCAGTCGGGAAGCGCCAATACCTTACCAAATTCCACTCCCTTTTTATCAACCAATAATACGAATCCGATAAATTTGGCCTTAAGGCCCACTGCCGCTAATCGCTCTATGGTTCAAGGTGCAAATTTGCCCAATACTCAAGGCCCTGAGGGTAATAATTATACTCTTTCTTTTTCGAATTTAAATTCGCATAGTTTTATACTTTTATCAACCGCAACTATTTATGTTTACGATAGAAATAAGACCCCGATTATGTGCAAGGCCATCCTTGACAGCGGGTCCCAGTCAAATTTCGTATCTAAGCGTATGTTTGATAAACTAGGACTTACGTCAGATGCAATTAATTTACCTGTGGCAGGTATAAATCAACGAACGACATACATAAACAAAAGAACCTTCCTACATATAGCCTCGGTAAATAAAAAATATAAATTTAATTTATCAGCTCTTGTAATAGAAAATATAACCGATAGATGTCCTCAACAACCTGTCGACATTTCTAAAATTGAAATTCCCGAAGACCTTGAGCTGGCTGATCCAACTTTTTTTGAACCTTCTGAAATAGACATTCTCATCGGTGCAAGTTTGTTTTATGATTTGATTTCTTCAGGTCAAATTAAGTCTGGTCGCAATAAACCCATATTGCAACAAACAAAACTTGGATGGATTATTTCTGGTCCGATTCTTCTTCCCAAATGGAAGGGCGTACATCCTATATCGTTTTTTACTATAAATAATGAAGGCAATTTAAATAATTGCCTAGAGAAATTTTGGAAAATTGAAGAGATTGTTTCCCACTCAAATAAACTAACACAAGAAGAACTGGAATGTGAGTCCCATTTCATTAATAATTTTTCACGCAATTTTTCAGGCCGATTTGAAGTGAGTTTGCCATTAAAGGAAAATGTTTCTGAATTGGGAGACTCTCAGCAAACGGCCATCAAAAGATTTCTAGCTCTTGAGCGGAAGCTCGAAAAAAATAAAGAATTTAAATTAATGTACTCCGAGTTTATTAATGAGTATCATAATTTAGGCCATATGTCCATTATTAATCCCAACAAGGAAACATCTAATCCCATATATTATCTTCCCCATCATGCCGTTGAAAAAAGTGATAGTATAACCACAAAACTAAGGGTGGTTTTCGATGCCTCCTCTAAATCATCCACTGGTCTATCTTTAAACGATACTCTTATGGTCGGAGCGACTATGCAAAGTGACTTATTTTCCATCATCATGCGTTTCCGTCAGCATAATTATGTATTAACAGGTGATATAGCCAAAATGTACCGACAGATTTTAGTGAAACCCAAACAAAGGGATCTACAAAGAATTGTGTGGCGGGATTCCCCTGGTAAAGAGCTCCTTCATTTCCAGTTAAATACAGTGACGTATGGCACTGCTAGTGCGTCATTTCTCTCGACGCGCTGCCTAAAGCAAATTTCTATAGACTGTCAACATGAATTTCTTCTTGAGAGTCAAATTATTTTAAATGACTGTTACGTTGATGACATAATAACGGGATGTAATGACATTAAAGGCCTAATAAATATAAGAAATAATTTAATACAACTTTTTGGAAAGTATGGATTCGACTTGCGGAAATTCTCCTCTAACGATCCTATAATTTTATCAGATTTACCACATAACACATCCGTAGACTACATTCTTAATGATGGTCAAAATTGCAAAACGTTGGGAATTGCTTGGAGTTCCGAAACTGATAACTTTATGTATATTTCCAATGTTAATCTCCATCGAGAACCAATAACAAAACGTTCGATACTGTCATCCATATCTCAGATTTTCGATCCCCTTGGTTTGCTCGGTCCCATAATAATCCAAGCAAAAATACTAATTCAAAAATTATGGTTATTACATATTCCTTGGGACGAACCCTTGCCTGAAGATTTTCGTAAAATTTGGATTAATATTTCAAAACAGTTTGCCAGTGCAAATACTCTTAAAATTCCAAGACAAGTCACTTCCCAAAATCCCGTAAAAATTCAAATTCATGGTTTTTCAGACTCGTCGATAAATGCATATGGCGCATGCATATATATCGTTTGCGAGAATTCTGATGGAAAATTTTCTAGTAGTTTGCTCTGTGCCAAATCGCGCGTAGCTCCTCTGAAAGCGGTGTCTCTGCCAAGGCTAGAATTGTGTGGTGCCTTATTATTAGCAAAATTAATGAAAAAGGTTGTTGATATTCTGAGCGCTTCAATTGCCCAAAGGTTCTATTGGACCGATTCTACAATTGTGTTGTGTTGGTTGAGTTTGGAACCACGGAGTTTGAAGACATTTGTATGTAACCGGATATCAGAGATTCAGCAAATTTCTAGTATTAGCAACTGGTACCACATAAAATCTTCACAAAACCTAGCTGATATTATCTCTCGAGGTGTCAGCCCACTGGAACTTGAGCGAAATGAGTTATGGTGGTGTGGTCCGAGTTTTCTGGTTAAGGAACATAAATTTTGGCCCACCAACAATCATGTTTCTAATTTTGCTCGCCAAAACATTGAAAATTGCTCAATACCTGAATCTAATCCAAAATCTTTAGTTTTTGTTGCAAGTTCACTGGTTGGCAATTATACAGAACTTTTCACTAAATTTTCCAACTTTCTTGAAGTAATAAATGTGACTGCATATTGCCTCCGATTTATTCATAATTTGAGATACCGTAATAAAAGAACAAGTGGTCCTCTATTAATGCGCGAAAAATTTCAGGCCTTGAAACATCTTGTAAAAACAGTACAGACCGAAACATTTCCAGAAGAGATACACGACCTGAAACGTTCCAAATCTGTGAAATCTAGAAGTAAATTAAGTTCTCTCAACCCCTTTCTTGACGAGGACGACATTTTGCGTGTGGGCGGTCGGCTTAAGCATGCTAAATTAAATTTCAGTTGTAAGCACCCGATGTTGCTTCCAAATAATAATCATCCATTTTCAAAAATAATTGTTAGATATGAACATGAGCGAAATCTTCACCCTGGCACCCAGGCTACATTGTCATTCGTGCGCCAACAATTTTGGCCCTTAAACGGCAAACGTTTAGTTAAGAAAATAATTAAAAAATGCGTAACGTGTTTTAAGGCTAATCCAATGCCCCTGGAGGCTCAAATGGGTGATTTGCCAAGTCCGAGGGTAACGCCATCTTATTCCTTTTGCAATACAGGCGTGGATTATGCTGGACCTTTCATTTTGAAAGACTCAAAGTTTAGGAATCGAAAGATGCTTAAAGGTTATATATGTGTATTTGTATGTCTGGCTACACGTGCTGTTCACTTAGAGCTTGCCACAGAACTCACGGCTCAATGCTTTATCGCTGCCTTTAAGCGGTTTGTTGCGAGACGTGGCCTTTGTGAAAATCTATACTCGGATAATGGTTCTAATTTTATCGGGGCCAAGAATGAATTTGATGCTATATATAATGTCCTTAACGATAAAAACCTTCAAAGTTTTTTGGGTGCCTGTCGAATACAGTGGCACTTCATACCTTCACGCTCACCTCATTTTGGAGGAATGTGGGAGGCGGCTGTGAAGTCTACTAAATTACATTTAAAACGGGTCGTCAGTAATACACCTCTAACTTATGAAGAGTTTTTTACCTTGTTAGTCCAAATTGAGGCAGTGTTGAATTCTCGGCCCTTGACAGCAATCAGTGAAGATCCGAACGATTTCGAGGTGTTAACACCGGGCCACTTCCTCATAGGTCGTGCGCTAAACGCAGTGCCGGAAATAGACCTTTCAAAAACGCCGGTTAATTGCCTTACTCGGTATCATCTTATACAACAAAT